>CM046337.1:35543896-36143896 GCA_025403435.1 Artocarpus heterophyllus
GGAGTAATGATATCCTCTTATATGCGTTGTCCTGTAATTGGAAAACTGGAGCGCTCAACTATTTGGATACATAAGTGTAACCGAATGGTATACTATCTTTAGATGGTAAGTTTTCTAATGGTAAGACAATGGAACGTAAGATAAAAATAATCGGGAAGGTAAGACAGAACTTGTCCTTAAGCCGATTATGGATGATCATATAGGGATGCGATACACTATGATAGGTAATGGAGACTTAGCTACACGAGCTTCGTAATTCTATAAAGTTCTGAGAGTGCAGCTCCAGCTTTTAGTGGAGTAGCGTTGGAGTTGATAATTGTGAAATGTATATCTGGGATATTGGGTTTCATATTTATCATGAGCTTGAACTTTATAGGTCCATTTTGGTCCCCTTGCTAGCTCACAAAATCCTGTAACGACACGGCGTGCTTTTCCAATAATTGGTGACTTATGTCGGATTTATCAGATTGGTTTTAAAATTTATAAGAATCAAATAATTCATGTCTGTTTATCGGTTGAATTAATTATGTAAGAAATTAGTTCAAGATGAACTTGTTGAATTATGGCGTTCGGATAATTCTTGTCTGTTTATCGGTTGTTTTAATTTTGGACAATTAGAACAAGATAAACTTGTAGAATTATTGTGAATTGATTTATTTTCTTAGAGATTATCTTGATAAAGTTTGTTTTGATCAGATATCTTTCTATTGGGCTATTTGAATCAAAACTGAGACTTTATCCTTTAGAATCTCGGGTGGAAAATAAAAGATTCGCGGAGATTTTTTCTCGGCAGTTCGGCATGCCGGATGACGTGTTCGGCCTGCCGAACTGGCCAGTTCGGCCTACCTATCTCACAGTTCGGCATGCCGACCGCGACAGCTAAGATTACGCGTTTTTCACGCGTATCTTATCAGATATTGATCCGAACTTGATTCTGTTTCAATTTTTGAGACCTAATCTGATATGGACTGACCCCAAGGACCAATAGGTATAAAAAGGGAGTGAGTCTAATGATTTACTCAGATCAATTTGAGAGATTAAGAGTGATACTCTTCCAGTGAGCATCTGAAAACTCCCTGAGAGCTTTTGTTCACAAATCACGAACACTAGCTTTGGGTTCTCTCTATTGGTTGGAAGGAGAGTCACCGGTGGAAGAGCTGTACGTGTGAGCCCACACTCACTCCGGTTGTGGATAGAGAATAGCAAAGAAGACCAGTTGGTTGAGGCTCTTCTGGAACGTTACTTCTCTACACAGGTCGCGGAGGTTCTTCGGCACACTGAGGTTAGTAAGATCTGTTTAATTTATACATATAACATGTCAAACTTCTGTTTTGGAAAATACTCTGATGAAAAATTTTTAAAAATTCCGCTGCGCACTTTGTTTCCAACAATTACATGAAGAAGGATACAACTTGAGGATTCAAGGATGAAGAATCGATAATATGTCTCGATTATTCTCTTGTAATCTTAGTTTTCTATTCTCTAGGGTGGAGCCATAATATTATGGTTATTTATTATTTTGCTTGTAGCTTTGCTTAAATTGCTTTGCTTGTCTACATTATAATATGATTTGCCATGTATATTGATGATGTGTCATATAGAATAGTAAGTGCTGCTCATATTAAAATTATTCATGCATAATTTTAAAATAAAACCTTGATTCCAAAAAGATTGAGTAGGAGAAGGTTTTCGAAGAGAAAACCTAAGGCCTCAATCGTTGGTCTATAGGCAGAACATGGTGGTCTTGACTCCTAGGAAGGGATTTCTATCATGTACCAGATTGGATCTCTAAGAGAATAAGGTATTTAAGTATGATTTATGGTTGCACACCCCTAGGTGGTGATTATAAATCATGCATAAAATATTAAAATGATGGTTATATACTCACATTAATTTTATTATTAACCTCCCCTAGGAGCTCTGTTAATAAAATTAATGGCCAAAGAAATGATTATTAATATATGCTAGATCATACGGGTCCTAGATGGCATATATTAATCAGGAGGGGATCCGTGTTCCTGATTGAATTTGGCATGACTCCCCTAGGAGCTTGTTGAATTCTGAGTTAGGAATTATCGTTGTAAGGTTGTGATATTTTCAAGGTTTTGACACATAAACACATTTGTATGATTTTATATAATTGTGTTATCTTACTAAATTATTTTGATATGTTTGCTTATATTTGGTATATGATTCTTTATTGTAGATTAAAAATGTCTAAAAATGCTTTATCATCGATACTTGACAAAAACCTTTTTACCGATGAGAACTATAACGATTGGAAATGGAACCTGGATATTGTCCTATCCTTTGAGAAACTAAAATATGTACTGACAACCCCTTGTCCTCCCGAGCCTATGGGAGACTCATCTAATGAGCAATTTCAAGCGTACGATCGCTGGAAAGATGCTAATGATCAGGCCTGCTACTATGTTATGGCCAACATGAATAATGTACTGCAGGCTCAACATCAGGATTATGAGACCACAAAGCAGATCTTGGATAATCTTGAGGATATGTTTAGAGGCCAGGCCATAACAAAGCGGCAAGGGGCACTTTAAAAATTCTTAAACTGTAGATAGAGGCTGGGGACATCTGTAAAGGAGCATATGATGTTGGTCATGGGTTACCTTGCTAAGGCTCAAACCAATGGAGCCAACATCGATGCTGAAACTTAGATTACTATGGTCTTTGAGACTCTGTCTAAGGAATTTATTCCCTTTAGAGCTACTTTTAATTTGAGTAATAGATGGGATATGACTTTGACAGAACTGATGAAGCAGTTATAGGAGTTTGAACTGCTAATCAGGGAGTCTCTTGTGGGTGGTGGGGCTAACATGGTGGCTGCTTCTGGTTCCAATCCTAACTCTGGGAATGGAAAGAAGCAACAGGCCAAAAATGGGAAGTCTTCTATTCCTGCTACTACCAAGAGCAAGAAGAAGAACCCAAAGAAGCTTAAGTGCTTCTTCTGTAGAAAAGTCAGGCATATCAAGAAGCATTGCAAGGACTTCCTTTTCAAAGGAGGTAGGTGTGATCTTCTATATTTAGAAACTTGTTTGGTTGAGGAATCTAGTGACATTTAGGTCATAGATTCCAGTGCAACTAATCATGTTTGTGTTTCTCTGCAGCGGTTCAAAGAAACGAGCAGTCTGCTGCATGAAGACTTCACGCTTCGAATGGGCGATGGATCCTTAGTCTTAGAGGAAGTAGTGGGAGACGTTTATCTTTATTTTGATAATTATAGGAATTTATTTTTGCAAGATTGTTTTTATGTTCCTAAATTTAAAAGGAATTTAATTTCTGTAGCTTGTTTATTTAAAGACTCCTACTTGATTTCTTTTAATGATAAAGTGGTGATTCGTAAAAACAAATCTTTTATTTGTTCTGGATGGATGTAAAATAATCTATATTTTATCAAACCTAAGATGGACTTATTCCTTAATGCTGAGACAAATGATAATAACTCTAAAAGACTTAAAACTTCTCACTCCAATAAGACTTATCTTTGGCATTTGTGCCTTGGTCATATTAACCTGAATAGGATTCAAAGGTTGGTAAGGGATGGACCTTTAAGTCATATAAAGGTTTAACTCAATGTGAATCTTGTTTGGAGGGTAAAATGACCAAAAAACCATTCGTGTCTAAGGGCAATAGGGCCGAAGGGGTTCTAGAACTTGTGCATAGTGATGTTTGCAGATCCATGAACATCCGAGCACGAGGAGGCTATGAGTACTTCATCACTTTTATTGATGATTACTCAAGATATGGGTATGTGTACTTGATGTACCACAAAAGCAAAACTTTTGGCATGTTCAGGGAGCTTCGGGCTGAAGTGGAAAAGCAATTGGGTAGACCCATAAAGGCACTTCAATCCGATCGAGGTGGGGAATATCTTTTTGATGAGTTCTTGGAACACTTATTAGAAAATGGGATTCAATCCCATTTGACTGCGTCGGGCATTCCATAGCAGAATGGCATAGTGGAGAGAAGGAATAGGACTTTGTTGGACATGAACAGGTCCATGATGAGTTATTCATCATTGCCTTTATCCTTTTGGGGATATGCACTACAAACTGCATGTTATCTTTTGAACAATGTGCCTTCAAAATCGGTCCCTAAACTCCTCACAAGTTGTGGACGGGTAGGAAGGCATCCTTAAACCATATTCGTATATGGGGATGCCCGGCTCATGTCCAGTTTAAAGATTTGAATAAGTTGGAAGCATGTTCGGAAGTTTGCGTGTTTGTAGGATATCCAAAAGGGACTAAAGGGGGTTATTTTTATAACCCAAAGGAAAATAAAGTCGTGGTTTCAACTAATGCAACTTTCCTTGAGCAGAGTTACATGGACGACTTTAAACCTCGAAGCAAAGTGGTGCTTAAAGAGTTTAGGAGTGATCTGATCACTCCGGAGGTTCCAAATAAAACCGTTCCAATCATTGTAGAAGAACCAAACAAACCTGAACAGCAACCTCTGGAGGTTCTACGTAGTGGGAGGATCGGGCGTCAACCTGAGAGGTATATGTTCAATGGGGAGGTCTTTTTGGCTGAACCGGATGAACATGATAGGGATCCTTATACTTACGCAGAAGCTATGAAGGATATTGATTCAAAACTCTGGACAGAGGCCATGAACACAGAGATGAAGTCTATGGAGACTAATCATGTCTAGGAGCTTATGGATCTTCCTGAAGGGGTAAAACCCATAGGGTGTAAGTGGATCTACAAGAGGAAAAGAGGAATGGATGGGAAGGTCGAAACCTTTAAGGCTAGACTGGTAGGTAAGTGTTATACGCAAAAGGAAGGAATCGATTATGAGGAAACCTTTTCGCTTGTAGCGATGCTTAAGTCCATCCGGATTCTCTTATCCATAGCTGCCGCTCTCGACTATGAGATTTGGCAGATGGATGTCAAGACTACTTTTCTAAATAGCTATCTTGATGAGTCCATTTATATGGAACAACCAGACGGGTTCAAGGTCACGGTCAAGAGGGTAAGGTTTGTAAGCTGCTAAAGTCAATTTATGGACTTAAGCAGGCTTCTCGTTCTTGAAACATAAGATTTGATCAAGTGATCAAGACTTATGGGTTCTCACAAAATGTGGATGAACCATGTGTTTACAAACATATTAAGGATGGGAAGGTAGTTTTTTTATTGCTCTATGTGGATGACATTCTGCTAATTGGCAATGACGTTGGGGCGTTGTCATCGGTCAAATTATGGTTGACCAAGCAGTTTGACATGAAGGACTTGGGTGAGGCTAATTTTGTTCTCGGTATCCAGATCTTTCGAGATAGGAAGAACAAAATGATTGCTTTGTCTCAGGCTGGCTACATAGATAAAATTCTCAAGAGGTTTGCAATGCAGGATTCCAATAAAGGTGGGCAACCATCTAGGTTTGAAATTACTCTTTCTAAGAAAAGCTCTCCAAAGTCTTATGAAGAAAGAGAATACATGAAGAAGGTGCCTTATGCTTCGGCTGTGGGTAGTCTTATGTATGCCATGCTTTGCACACAACCAGAGATTAGTTATGCGGTCGGGATTGTAAGTCGATTTCAGGCGGATCCAGGACCGAACCACTGGATTGCGGTAAAGCATATTTTCAAGTACCTGCGAAGGACTCGAAGGTATATGCTTGTGTATTTGGGTGAGGACTTAACTCCTCTAGGATACACTGACGTAGATTTTCAATCCTGTTTGGATTCTAGGAAATCGGCTTCAGGTTTTGTGTTTACTCTGGGTGGCGGTGCCATTAGTTGGAGAAGTGCTAAGCAAGATTGTACTTCAGATTCAATGATGGAGGCCGAATATGTGGCAGCTAGTGATGCTTCAAAAAAAGCAGTGTGGCTCCACAAGTTCCTTTGGGATCTTAAGGTTGTTCCTGGCATGGATAAGGCGGTGTCACTGTACTGTGATAACAGTGTGGCGGTAGCTAATGCCAAGGAACCAAGATTTCACAAGAAGAGTAAGCATATTGATCGAAAGTATCATGTGATAAAGGACTTTATTGAGGGCGAGCATGTCACGGTGTGCAAGATCGCATCAGAGGATAATTTAGCTGATCTATTTACGAAGACACTTACTGGGAGAGTCTTTGAAAGGCATGTGGAAGCTCTGGGGATGCAAGATTTGTCATATTTACTCACTTAGTGCAAGTGGGAGATTGTTAGACATGTATGCCCTAAGGAGTAAAAATGTAATATGTTCTTGGAGACATTTTTATTAATAAAGAATTTATTCATATACCAAATCTTGTCCTCTTTACGTTCATATTTGTTGAATGTATGTTAAGTAAACAATAGTCTGAGACTATTGGTTTAAACCTTAAGAATTGAGCATATGATGGACAGATTATACGAAAAACACGATTCTTAAGGTGATGGTCTAAAATATAAGATCCGCAATCAAGGGAATAAAGTTGGGCGCTTTATTCATGCAAAGATTGTTATGTTGTCTATATCCTTTTTGGGAGATGGTTTGTCTTGACCATCGAAGGTGGACTCCGTGAATAGAAACATTAGCATGTTGTCATAGGTGACAATGTGTTGGATCGGGACAAAAAGTGAACTGATTTGGATTAATAATTCTGTCTCGGCAAATCAATTCACTTTAGACAATCATTTGTGTTGTGTCTTAATCCAGAGATGTATAGTGGGCCCGTTGTCTTGACTTATGCCTTTTGATGTACCAAAGGGTGATACCCACATCCTAATAGTGGTTTGCATGCTGGTATGTTGGAGGCATGACTCTTGATGGCGTAGACTTGTTATTCATAGATATGGAATCCATAATTCCTCTTTAGGAGTAATGACAACCTCTTATATGCGTTGTCCTGTAATTGGAAAGTTGGAGCGCTTAGCCATTTGGATACACAGGTGTAGCCGAATGGTATACTGTCTTTGGATGGTAAGTTTTCTAATGGTGAGATAATGGAACGTAAGATAAAAATAATCAGGAAGGTAAGACAGAACTTGTCCTTAAGTTGATTATGGACTATCATATGGGCATACGATACACTATGATATGTCGTGGAGACTTAGCTATACAAGCTTCGTAATTCTATGTAGTTCGAGAGTACAGCTCCAAGCTTTTAGTAGAGTAGCGTTGGAGTTGATAATTTTGAAATGTATATCTGGGATATTGGGTTTCATAATTATCAAGCGCTTGAACTATAGAGATCCATTTGGTCCCCTTTGCTAGGTCACAAAATCCTATAACGATATAGCGTGCTTTTTCAATAATTTGTGACTTATGTCAGATTTGTCAGATTGGTTTAAAATTTGAAAGAATCAAATAATTCATGTCTGTTTATTGGTTGAATTAATTTTATGATAAAATTAATTCTAAATAAACTTGTTAAATTATTGGGATCGGATAATTCTTATCTGTTTATCGGTTGATTTAATTGGATAAATTTGATCATAATAAAGTTGTAGAATTATTGTGAATTGATTTATTATCTTAGAGATTATCTTGATAAAGTTGTTTTGATCAAATAACTTCTCTATTGGGTTATTTGAATTAAAACTAAGACTTTATCATATAGAATCTCGGGTGGAAATTAAATGATTTACGAAGATATTTACGCGGCAGTTTGGCCTGCCGATCTACGTGTTTGGCCTGCCGATGGGGCCTATTTAGCCTGCCAATCAGGCTGTTTGGCCCGCCAATCAGCGAAGGATAAGATTACGCGTTTCTACACGAATCTTATCAAATACTGATCCGAACTTGATTCTATTTCGAGTTTTTAAGACCTAATCTGATAAGGACTGACCCAAGACCAATCTCTATATAAAAGGGAGTAAGTCTTATGATTACTCAGATCAATTGAGAGATTAAGAGTGATACTCTGCTAAGTGAGAATCTTAAAACTCCCTGAGAGCATTTGTTCACAAATTACGAACGCTTGCTTTGGGTCTATCGATTGGTTGGAAGGAGAGCCACCGGTGGAAGAGCTGTACATGTGAGCCCACACTCACTCCGGTCGTGGATGGAGAATAGCAAAGAAGACCAGTTGGTTGAGGCTCTTCTGGAATGTTACTTCTCTACACGGATTGTGGAGGTTCTTCGGCACACAAAGGTTAGTAAGATCTGGTTAATCTATGCATATAACATGTCATACTTTTGTTTTGGAAATTACTCTGATATAAAATTTTTAAAATTTTGCTACGTACCATTTTTCCAATAGATGTACCCATTTGAAAGATATATGAAGGTTTTGAAGGTCTATGTGAAGAATCGAAATAGGCCGGAGGGATGTATTGTAGAAAGTTACATAGATATCAACTTGCTTGGTAATCTCGTAAGGTCCCACATACATGGGCTAAGCTTTCCTTTCTTGCCAAATCTCATAACTCCCTTCATCGGAGCAACTTTGATAAAAATAGAGTCATCCACGGGAAACTCAAGAGACTGTCGTTGAACATTAGCATAGCTCTTCTGTCAGCACTGAGCAGTCTAAATTCTTTGGTGAATGATCTTTACTTCTTCTGTCATCTTATCTACAAAGTTTGTCATCTTTTTCATCTTAGTTTCCATCTCTTTCTTTTCTTTGCCTCGTGCTAATAAATTGGCATCCTGTACTGCCTCCTGTACAATGCCTTGTAGGTTGCCATCCCTATCATTGCCTGATAACTATTATTATATACAAATTTTTCCCATGCTAATTTCTCGCACCAACTACCTTTGAAATCTAAAGCATAAGCATGGAGCATATTCTCTAATATCTGATTAGTCCTCTTAGTTTATCCATCTATTTGAGGATGAAAGGCAAGACTAAACTATAGTTTCGTTCCTGCACCTGCTTGACCACTTTTCTAAAAGTGATATAAATCTACAATCTCTATCCGAGATAATAAATTTGGGAACACCATGAAGTCTCACTATCTCCCTAACATATAGTTCGACAGGCTTCTCTAATGAAGACGTCATCCTCACTGGTGGAAAATACATCGATTTCGTCAACCTATCGACGATCACTCAAATAGCATCGAAGTCGTTGGTAGTCTTGGGTAACTCATTAATGAAGTCCATAGCTATATCTTCCTATTTCCACTTAGGTAACATTCCTCGTGGTCTCGGTGTTCTACCTTGACTTGCCGGCAGGTCAAGCATTTCTTCACATATGCTTGTGTATTCGGGGGAGGACTTAACTCCTCTAGGATATACTAACTTGGATTTCCAATCTTGTTTGGATTCGAGGAGATCAACTTGGGTTTTGTGTTTAGAATAGGCGGTGGTGCCATCAATTGGAGAAGTGTGAAGCAAGATTGCACTTCAGATTCAATGATGGAGGCTGAGCATGTGGCAACTAGTGATGCTTCAAAAGAAGCAGTGTGGCTTCGCAAGTTCTTTAAGGATCTTGAGGTAGTTCTTGGTATGGATAAGAGGGTATCACTATACTATGATAACAGTGCGGTGGTAACTAATGCTCAGGAACCAAGATTTCACAAGAAGAGTAAGCATATTGATCAAAAGTATTATGTGATAAAGGACTTCATTGAGGGCCGGCACGTTAGGTGTGCAAAATCGTGTCAGAGGATAATTTAACTGATCCATTCACAAAGACACTTACTGGGAGAGTCTTTGAGAAGCATGTGGAAGCTATAGGGATGCGAGATTTGTCTTATTTACTCACTTAGTGCAAGTGGGAGATTGTTAGACGTGTATGCCCTAAAAAGTAAAAATGTAATATGTTTTTGGAGACATTTTTATCAATAAAAAATTTATTTATTATTTATATACCAAATCATGTCCTCTTTACATTCGTATTTGTTGAATTTTTGTTAAGAAAACAACAATTTGAGACTGTCGTTCTAAACCTTTAAGAATTGGGCAAATGATGGACAAATTATGTGGAAGACATGATTCTTAAGGTGACAGTCTAAATATAAGATCCGCAATCGAGAGAACAAAGTTGGGCACTTTATTCATATAAGGAGTGTTATGTCATCTATATCCCTAATGGGATATGGTTTGTCTTGACAATCGGAGGTGGACTCCGTGAATAGAAACATTAGCACATTGTCATAGGTGACGATGTGTTGGATCAGAATATAAAGTGAATTGAATTGGATTAATAATTATGTCTTAGCAAATCAATTCACTTTAGACAATCATTTGTATTGTATCTTAATCTTAACAGGAATAATGGGCTCGTTTTCTTGACTAATTTCTTTTGATGTACTAAAGGGTGATATCCACATTTTTAATAGTGGTACGCATGCTGGTACATTGGAGGCATGACTCTTGATATCATAGATCTGTTATTCATAGATATGAAATCCATAACTCCTCTTTAGGAGTAGTTAATATCCTCCTATATGCATTATCCTATAATTGAAAAACTAGAGTGCTCAACCATTTGGATACATAGGTGTAACCGAATGGTATATTGTCTTTGGATAGTATGTTTTCTAATGGTGAGATAATAGAACGTAAGATAGAAATAATTGGGAAGGTAAGAAGGAGCTTGTCCTTAAGCCGATTATGGATAATCTTATGGGTATACAATACACTATGATATGTTATGGAAACTTAGTTATACGGGCTTTGAAATTCTATATAGTCCGAGAGTGCAACTCCAAGCTTTTAGTGGAATAGTGTTGGAGCTGATAATTATGAAATGTATATCTGGGATATTGCGTTTCATAATTATCGAGAGCTTGAATTATATAGGTCCATTTTGTCCCCTTTGCTAGCTCATAAAAATCCTATGACGATATGGCATGCTTTTCTAATAATTGGTGACTTATGTTAGATTTATCAGATTGACTGAAATTCAGTAAAATCAAATAATTCAAGTTTATTTATTAGTTGAATTAATTTTGTGATAAAATTAATTCAATATAAACTTTTTGAATTATCAAGATTAGATAATTCATGTCTGTTTATTGGTTAGATTAATTTTGAATCAAGTTTGTGATCATGCTATATATATAAATTATGTGATCTTTATCTCTCTAATGCTTGAATTTAATTTTTAGAGAGTTAGTACTTTAGGATTTCTATATATATTTATGTTGTCATGGTTACATGGTGAATGTTTATTAATTAATTATAGCTGATTAAATTATTATATAATTATTTATTAGTTAATTAATTTATACCGGTTATGGTTTCTTAGAAGTTAGAATGTGTATCTAGTTTTTTCATGTAATAAGATGGTAGACTATTATCTTCATCTAGCAATTATTATTTAATTTTAATTTGTAAGAATTTTGTAATTAAATAATCATTCAGAGAAGACGGATGTAGAAGATGGATGATGGCGTTCCCAGGTATTTTCTAAGTCTTTAATTTTATGTTTTTGAATTGTTGAAAATAAAATTGATGAATTGTATAAAAATTGTACTTTATAGAAAGGGGTGATCTCTACTCAATCAGCATGTTGAACCCTCCAATTTGGCAGGCCGATGGTCGTGGGATCGGTAGGCCAGACTTCAGGTTCGACAAGCCATCCGCAAGGCAGAAATCAGGTGGCTCTAGCGGTAGGCCAAACTCTAGGTTTGGTAGGTCGAACTATCATGATCCACAGGTCGACCTAAAAAGATCGACAGGCCGATGGGTCATAACTGCTAGGGGCCGATCATATAGATTGGCTTGCCAGTAAAGAGCTAAAAATTTTTCTAAAAACGGTGTAGTTTTTGATATAGTTTTAATTTTATTTTTGGGACAATTCAGAGAATTATTAAAATTTGGATATGAATGGAAATATGGAGTATTCGATCTATGCGGGATTGAAGACATGAAAATTGGCATTACATGAAGAAGGATACAGCTTGAGGATTCAAGAATGAAGAATTAATAATATGTTTTAATTATTCTCTTGTGATCTTTATTTTCTATTCTCTAGGGTGGAACCATAATACTATAGTTATTTATTATTATTTTGCTTGTAACTTTGCTTGGTTGCTTTGCTTATCGGCATTATAATATGATTTGCCATGTATATTGATAACATATTATATAGAATAGGGAGTGCCACTTATTTAAAATTGTTCATGCATGTTCTTAAAATAAAACCTTGATTTGAAAAGATTGAGTGGGAGAAGGTTTTCGAAGAGAGGACCAAAGGCCTCCATCGTTGGTCCATAGGCAGAACATAGTGGTTCCGACCCCTAAGAAGGGACTTCATCATGTGTTAGGTTGGATCTCTAAGAGGATAAGGTATTTTAGCATGATTTATGGTTGCATACCCCTAGGTGGTGATTGTAAATCATGGATAAAATATTGAAATGATGGTTATACACTCATGTTAATTTTATTATTAACCTCCCCTAAGAGATTTGTTAATAAAATTAATAGCCAAAGAAACGATTATTAATGTATGTTGGATCATATGGGTCCTGGATGGCATATATTAATTACAAGAGGATCTGTGTTTCTAATTGAATTTGGTATGACTCCCCCTAGGAGCTTGTTGAATTTTGTGTTGGGAATTATCGTTGTAAGGTTGTGATATTTTCAATGTTTTGACACATAAATACATTTGTATGTTTTTTATATGATTGTGTTATCTTACTAAAGTATTATGCTATCTTTGCTTATGTTTGGTATATAATTCTTTAAATTGTGGATTAAAAATATAAAAAAATGCTTTATCATCGATACTCGACAAAAACCAATTAATCGGAGAAAATTATAATGATTGGAAATGGAACCTAAATATCGTCATCTCCTTTGAGAAACTAAAATTTGTGCTGACAACCCTATGTCATCCTAAGCCTACGGGAGATTCCACCAATGATCATATCCAAGCATATGATCGTTGAAAAGATGCTAATGATCAAGCCCGTTGTTATGTTTTGGCCAGCTTGAACAATGCACTGCAGGCTCAACATAAGGATTATGGGATTGCTAAGCAGATCTTGGATAATCTGGATAACATGTTTGGAGGCTAGGCCTTAACAAAGTAGCAAAGGGTGCTTCAGAAGCTGCTTAACTATAAACAAAACTAGGGACAACTATAAAGGAGCACATGATGTTGGTCATGGGTCACCTCTTTGAGGCACAAACCAATGGAGCCGACATCAAGGTTGAAACTCATATGACTATGGTCTTTGAGACTCTGTCTAAGGAGTTTATCCCATTTAGAGCTACTTTTAATTTAAGTAATTGGCAGGATATGACCCTAACAAAGTTAATGAAGCAGTTACAAGAGTTTGAACTACTGATCAAGGAGTCTCCTATTGGTGGTGAGGCACATTTGGCGGTGGCTTCTGGTTCCAATCCCATCCCTAGGAATGGAAAGAAGCAACGGGCCAAGAACGGGAAGTCTTCTATTCCTACTAACAACAAGAGCAAGAAGAAGAAGAAGAAGAACCTGAAAAAGCTGAAGTGCTTTTTCCACAGGAAGTCAGGCACATCAAGAAGAATTACAAGGACTTCCTTTCTCGAGGAGGTAGGTGTGATCTTCTATATTTATAAACTTGTTTAGTTGAGGAATCCAGTGACATTTGGGTCATAGATTCTAGAGCAACTAATCATGTTTGTGTTTATCTGCAAGAGTTTAAAGAAACGAGAAATTTACTTCCCGAAGACTTCACACTTTGGATGGGCGATGGATCTTTGAACTTAGCGGAAGCAGTGGGAGACGTCCATCTGTATTTTGATAATTATAGGATTTTAATTTTGTAGGATTGTTTTTATATTCCTTAATTTAAAAGGAATTTAATTTCTATAGCTTATTTATTTAAAGATTCCTATTTGGTTTCTTTTAATAATAAAGTGGTGATTCGTAAAAATAAATCTTTTATCTGTTCTAGATTGATGCAAAATAATCTATTGTTTATCAAACCTAAGATAGACTTACTGCTCAAAGACATAAAACTTCTCACTCTAATAAGACTTATCTTTGGCATTTGTGCCTTGGTCATATTAACTTGAATAGGATTCAAAGGTTGGTAGGGAATGGACCTTTAAGTCACTTAAAGGTGGAATCTGTACCTCAATACGAATCTTATTTGGAGGGTAAAATGACCAAAAGACCATTCAGGTCTAAGGGCAATAGGGCCATAGGGGTTTTAGAACTTGTGCATAGTGATGTTTGCAGACCAATGAACATCCGGACACGAGGAGTGTATGAGTACTTCGTCACTTTTATTGACGATTACTCAAGGGATAGGTATTTGTACCTGATGCACCATAAAAGTAAAACTTTTGATAAGTTCAAGGAGTTTTAGGTTGAAGTGGAAAAGCAATTGGGTAGACCCATAAAGGTACTTCAATCTGATCGAGGTGGAGAATCTTTCTGATGAGTTCTTTGGACATTTATTAGTGAATGAGATTTTATCCCATTCGACTACGCCAGGCACTCTGCAGCAGAATGGCGTAGTGAAGAGAAGGAATAGGACTTTGTTGGACATGGTTAGGTCCATGATGAGTTATTCATCATTAACTTTATCCTTTTAGGGATATGCACTACAAACCGCATGTAATCTTTTGAACAACATGCCTTTAAAATCAGTCCCTAAAACTCCTCACGAGTTATGGACGAGCAAGAAAAATCCTTAAACCATATTCACATATGGGAATGCCGGGCTCATGTCCTATTTAAGGATAGGAATAAGTTAGAGGCGTGTTTTAAAGTTTGCGTGTTTTTAGGATATCCAAAAGGGACTAAAGGGGGTTATTTTTAGAACGCAAAGGAAAATAAAGTCATGGTTTCAACTCATGCAACTTTCCTTGAGGAGAGCTACATGGACGACTTTAAGCCTCAAAGCAAAGTGGTGCTTAAGGAGTCAATGAGTGATCCAATCACTCTAGTGGTCTCGATAGAAACCACTCCAATCGATGTAAAAAAACCAAACGAACATGAATAACAACCTAAGGGTCTTCGGAGCAGTGGGAGGATCGGTCATTAACCTGAGAGGTATATGTTCAATAGTGAAGCCTTCTTGGCTGAACCGAATGAACATGACAGGGATTCTTATACTTACGCAGAGGCTATGGAGGATATTGATTCAAAACTCTTGATAGAAGCCATGAACACAAAGATGAAGTCTAGACTAATCGGGTATGGGGGCTTGTAGATCATCCCGAAGGGCTAAAACCCATAGGGTATAAGTGGATCTACAAGAGAAAAAAAGGAGTGAATGGAAAAGTAGAAACCTTTAAGGTTAGACTGCTAGCTAAGGGATACATGTAAAAGGAAGCAATCGATTATGAGAAAACCTTTTCACCTATAGCCATGCTTATGTAAAAGTCCATCCAGATTCTCTGGTCCATAGTTGCCACTCTCGATTATGAGATTTAGTAGATTATGTCTAGACGGCTTCCCATTCTTGGAACATAAGATTTGATCAAGTGATCAAGACTTATGGGTTCACACAAATTGTGGACGAACCACGAGTGTACAAACACATTAAGGATGGGAAGGTGGTTTTTTTATTGTTTTATGTAGATGACATTCTGCTAATTGGCAATGACGTTGGGGCGTTGTCATTGGTCAAATTATGGTTGACCAAGTGGTTTGACACGAAAGACTTGGGTGAGGCTAATTTAGTTCTTGATATCCAGATCTTTTGGGATAGGAAGACCGAAATGATAGCTTTATCTCAGGTGGGCTACATAGATAAAATTCACAAAAGGTTTGCAATACAAGATTCCAAGAAAGGTGGGCAACCATCTAGGTCTGGAATTACTCTTTATAAGAAACACTCTCCAAAGTCTGAGGAAGAAAGAGAATACATGAAGAAGGTGCCTTATGCTTGGCAATGGATAGTCTCATGTATGTCATGCTTTGCACACGACCAAATATTTGTTATGTGGCTGGGATTGTAAGTCGATTTCAGATGGATCCGAGACAAAACCATTGGGTTGTGGTCAAGCATATTTTCAAGTACTTGAGAAGGACTCGAGGGTATATGCTAATGTATTCGGGTGAGGACTTAACTCCTCTAGGATATACTGACTCCAATTTCCAATTCTGTCTAGATTCGAGAGATCAACTTCAGGTTTTGTAATTACTCTAGGTGGCGGTGCCATCAGTTGGAGATCAACTTCGGATTCAACGTTGAAGGTTGAGTATGTGGCCACTAATAATGCTTTGAAAGAAGCAATGTAGCTCCGCAAGTTACTGGGAAATCTTGAGGTAGTTCTTGGTATAGATAAGGTGGCATCACTGTACTGTGATAGCAGTGCGATGGTAGCTAATGCTAAGGAACCAAGATTTCACTAGAAGAGCAAGCATATTGTATCAAAAGTATCATGTGATAAAGGACTTCGTTGAGGGCAGGCATGTCATGGTGTGCAAATTGCTTCAGAGGACAATTTATCTGATCCATTCACAAAGACACTTATTGGTAGAGTCTTCAAGAGGTATGTGATAGCTATGGGGATGTGAGATTTGTCATATTTACTTACTTAGTGCAAGTGAGAGATTGTTAGACGTGTATGCCCTAAGGAGTAAAAATGTAATCTGTTTTTTGAGATATTTTTATCAATGAAGAATTTATTTATTATTTATATACCAAATCTTGTCCTCTTTATGATCATATTTGTTGAATGTATATTAAGCAAACAACAGTATGAGACTCTCGTTCTAAACCTTTAAGAATTGAGCATATGATAGACAGATTTTACAAAAGACATGATTCTTAAGGTGACAGTCTAAATCATAAGATCCGCAATCGAGAGATAAAGTTGGGTGCTTTATTCATGTAAAGATTGTTATGTTATCTATATCCCTAACGAGAGATGGTTGTCTTAACCATTGCAGGTGGACTCCATGAATAGAAACATTCACATATTATCATAGGTGACGATGTGTTGGATCAAGACATAAAGGGAATTGATTTGAATTAATAATTCTATCTTGGCAAATCGATTCACTTTAGACAATCATTTGTCTTGTATCTTAATCCTAAGATGAATAATGGGCCTATTGTCTTGACTCATATCTTTTGATGTGCCAAAGGGGACATCCACATTTTTAATAGTGGTACGCATGCAAATACATTGGAGGTATGACTCTTGACAGCGTAGACCTGTGATTCATAGATATGGAATCCATAACTCCTCTTTAGGAGTGGTTGATATCCTCTTATATACGTTATCCTGTAATTGAAAAACTGGAGCGTTCAACCATTTGGATACATAGGTGTAACCGAATGGTATACAGTCTTTAGATGGTAAGTTTTTTGACAGTGAGATAATGGAACATAAGATAAAAATAATCAGAAAAGTAAGACAAAACTTGTCCTTAAGTCAATTATGGATAATTCTATAGAGATACGATATACTATGATATGTTATGGAGACTTAGCTATATGGGCTTTGTAATTCTATATAGTTCGAGAGTGTAGCTCCAAGTATTTAGTGGAGTAGCGTTGAAGTTGACAATTATGAAATATATATCTAGGATAATGGGTTTCATAATTATCTGGAACTTGAACTATATAGGTCCATTTGGTCCCCTTTGCTAGCTCACAAAAATCATATAACAATACGGCATGCTTTTCTAATAATTGGAGACTCATGTCAGATTTATCAGATTAGCTAAAATTTGGTAAAATCAAATAATTCATGTTTGTTTATCAGTTGAATTAATTTTGTAATAAAATTAATTCAAGATAAACTTGTTGAATTATCAGGATTAGATCATTCTTGTCTATTTATTAGTTGGATTAATTTTGAACTAATTCAAAATAAACTTGTTGAATTATCAGGAATATTTATTTTCCTAGGGATTATCAAGATATTACTGTTTTAATCAGATAACTTCTGTATTGGGTTATTTGGATTAAAACTGAGGCTCTATGCCAAGAATCTCAGGTGAGAAATAAAGATTCGCAAGGATCTTTTATCAGAGGTTTGGCAAGCCAATTTGTAAGTTCAACTTACCGATTGAGGAGGTTCGGTACGCCGATCTGCTAGTTCAGCCTACCGACAAAGCGATAAAAGGATCACGTTTTTTCATGCAGATTTTATCAAATATTGATTCTGATTCAAATTTTTGAGGCTTTATCTGATAAGGACTGACTCTTGGGCCCAACCTCTATAAAAGGGGAGTAAGTCTCTTTATTATTTAGATTAGTTGAGAAATCTAGAGTGAGACTCTAAAACTCCCTGAAAAGCTATCATTTACAAATCACAAATTAAAGCTTTAGGTATTTCTCAACTACTTGGAAGGAGAATCACCTGGTGGAAAAGCTGAACGACGTGAACCCACACTCACTCCGATCATGGATAGAGGGTGATGACCCATCTTTTCGGGCAATTACTTTACTTTCTTAAACATTATTTCATAAATACTAATCTTACTTACTTAGTAAGAAAAATACTAAAATAAATTTTTTTTTCTTTAAACGTTCTTTAAAACTGATGCGACCTCTGTCGCATTTCAAGTTGAGACCTCACTCAACACTTGCCCTTAAAATCACTTCAAATCATTTCTTAAAACTTAATAAGAAACATTTATTAAATCATAGCTCAAAACTTTACTTTATAATTACATAAAACAGTTCGTAAACTGTACCTTAAAACTTTGAATACAATTCTTAGAACTCTGATTTTCTTTAAACTTTGAAAACACTACATTAAACAATGGAAAACCTTTTCTTTGTATAGCGGAAGCAAACAGTGATGGTATCCATACCCAAATCTTTGCATCTGTCCTCTGCAGCACCCAGCTCTTCTAACGGGTCCTATTGGTCACCCATAAATTACCTACAGCATGAACAACTTTTAATGAGCTTTTGCTCAGTAAGTTCAAATATAAACTCACAAATCATTTAATCATGCTTTAAAACTTTTCTCATAAAAAACTTTCTCCTAAAACATTCTACACAAACGTTTTCCACAAACATTTCTGAAAACGTTTTTCATAAAGTATTTCTGAAACGTTTTGCATAAACGTTTTTCGTAAAACATTTCTTGAACGTTTTTCTTAAAACTTCGTTCATAAACCTTTTCTTGAAAACATGAAAATGTTTTTCATAAATATTTATCATAAAACATTTCTCTGAATGTTTTCCATAACATAACATATAAATATTTCATAAAAAGGCATTCAAGCAACATCAGAATGCATGACTCCATTTATGCTCAATTATTAACTTCAATTATGGGCATTTTATGAACATTCTTTTCTTACTTTAACTTTCTATCTTCGTTCTTTAACTTTTCTTACTTACTATGACTTTCTATCTTCGTTCCTTAACTTTCATTATCTTACTTTAGTGTTCGTAGCAGCTCATTACATCATGAGATCACAAACATGATGCTTCCCTTGTGGAAGACTTGAGACCATCAAACATTGAGGTCTTGTGCCTCACATCTAAGAGGTCAAACTTAAATTTACTTTCAGTACCTCATAACAAAAAGGTTGGTACGACATTTTCTTTTTATCTTTACGTTACCTTCTTATTAACTTTAGTGAGCATTCCAAATGCAATCACATCATATGCAAACACACTTGCAATTCATAGCTTGTACTATAAAACCTATTGCATAACAAATGCAACATATTGCTTCATAAATACATCATAAAATGCAAACACATTTTGTATATCATAACTTGTATTCTAACACTTATTGCATAACCAAAGCAACATATCACAAAATCACATTTTGCAAATTATAACTTTTATTCTAAAACTTATTGCACAACAAATGCAACTTATTGCATAACAAATGCATCATAAAACTTATAACTTCAACTATAAAACATTATGCATTGTCATAATACAAAACATACTTTAAATACTTTGAAAATCATAACTTAAACTTTTAAAAAACATTATGCATATCAATAACCTTTAACATAACGGTTGCAAATTCATTGCAATTCTTTTTCTTGAACTTTAAAACTTTTTGCACAATAAATGCAAACATACTTTAAGAGAAACTTGCATAGTAATTGCAAACTCATTTGCAAATTATATAAATAAGCATTTAAAAATCATTTATTTCATGTTGTAGGTGAGATTTGAACTTACCCGAACTATGCTCTAGCGTTCTTTATTCCGTTCATTTTCCTTCCATTTGTCAGCCTCTGCGTCCTGATCAAACAACAGCCGACTTATTAGTTAACTTTCTTTATTATCAATCCACTCGATTAATAATAAAACGTAAACATTAACCATTCTTTCCTTTTAACTTGACTAGTATACTTTCGTTTACTGTTGTCTTTACTTAACCTTATAAACCAGCGGATTACCTTTCCTTCACTTAGCTTTGTAACCCACCGGGGTTACTTTTCCTTCTAACTTCGTAACCCATCGGTTTACCTCTCCTTTACTTAAACATCACTTATTAAATTTCTTGTCTTGCTGGCGATTTCATTACTTAACGTATTACAGAACATTTTTTGTCTAATAACATTATGCTAAATCGGAGTGTTCAACTCCGTTCTAGCCGTTTCCTTCATAATGACGATTTTACCCTTAACGGGTTTTTTGTCACCCTTGTAACCTTATAAAACCTATTCTCACATAAAACAATGTAACAATCACTGATCATCCATTTCATAAATTTTTATGAAAGCATCTAAAACAATTTATTTTAAAACAGTTCATACTATAGACAAGATTCCTACTAACTTGAACTCCAAGCTAAGCAGATATAGTTGTACCTCGTTGTATCTACAGTATGCGAAGGATCCTCTGCAATTCTCCTCGAGTGACCATGAAGGGCTAGGAATGCTTCCTGGGGATCATACATTCTTGAAAACGTCATTCTGGACTCCGTTATTGCTGTTTAAATCGCCTCGATCTGCGTGTAGTTGGTATCGAATGATTTCCATCGGAGTAGAATTAGCTCAAACGGAGATCACTATTGCCTTCAAAGCATCGAAATGAGTCAGGAGGCGGTCTCGGATCTTCGATCGGAGGTCCGGATCACAAAATCCCAATTTAGCATTGACCGACCGTTGACCGACGTTGACCGCAGTTGATCGGTGGCGATTGGCCCCGTTGGGGGCTGAGCTCGAGCCTACCCCCCCTAATTTGACCCTCTTGAGTTGATTGGTGGGGTCAATTGAACCCAATTCAGCCTCTAACCATGCTAATTGAAGTCGCCGTTGACGGTAGGGAAGGGCAACTCCGATCTCAATCGTCTGGCGACGGTAGCCCAAAATTGGCTTGGGGGATTTGTTCCCCAGGTCACTCTGAGCATTTCCCCTATGGTGGGGCAGCTCAACACCCCATGGAACGGTGGCCTGAAGCTCCTCCCGGCGGCACACCAAGGCCGAGGTCGTTCTCCGGTGACCGGCCATCATTTCGTGCAATTGAGGAGCCAAAATTGTTCCTCTCGATCCTTTGAAGGTGGCTGCCTCTTCAATTTGGCTCAACGCGGCCTAAAATGGTGAACCCAAGCTCACCCACGGTGGCTCACGGTGGGCATCTTTGATCTCCGGTGAGGGGCGGCGGAACGGTGCAATTGACCGAGGGGTCTTGCTCGTCGTCGCCCTCTGGTCAATTTGGCACCAGCGGTGTGTCACACCGAGGGCGGGTCCAGCGGTGGCTCCACGGCGACGACGGGGCTACTCTGTCGAAGCTTTTTCAGCCAAAATTGAGCTGGGAAATTGGTACCATCTTGCTCCTCTCCTCATGCTGAGTCCATAGACACCAAGATCACGTCGATTGGTGGTCGGACGGTGGAGAAATCACGTCGGAAAGAAATGGGTTTCACCGCCACTTTGGGCGGCATGTGTGGCCTCCTCCGGTTGTGTTTTGGGTGGCACGACACCTCGTTGGACTTAGTTCAACGAGAGCTTTCCATTAGCACGGGAAGTGTCAAAAATGGACGCCGGAATCTCAAACGAGATTTGAGGAGAGAGAGAGAAAGTAGAGAGAGAGAGCCAAAGTTTGTGATATTTTTTTTATTTTTTTTCCTTTTTTTCTGCATTCTTATAAAACAAAATTATGGTCCACACAGTCCAATTTTGTACTGCAGGACCTTAAATAGTCTAATTACTATGCTGCTTTGCTCTAATACTGTATAATTTCCTATAATATTATATAGTATTTTCCTTTAATTGTACTTTTTGTCTTAATATAATCATCAACTTAATGCATTTTTAATGCATTAAAAATTTCAAGTGTTACAATCTACCCTCCTTAACAATTTTCGTCCTCGAAAATCAGAACGTTCATAGGTAGTTCATTTCCCTTGTCATCCTTTTTCGTTCTTAACATGCTTCCTTGGTCACTACTTTTTCATTAAAATTGAGCCTTCATCTTGGAAGTTCAATAATTTTCATCATGTTCTTGACATATTCCTTTAAATTGTACACCACACATTTGTTGCACAACTCTAATCTTTCAACATTTTAGCGCAGTTTCCATTCATTTAAAGGTTTAACATTCTACATTTGAATGCTATTCTCAGAAATAGAGTTTATTTCCATTCTAATCTCTTCATTTCTATCTAAAAATTAGGGTCATCTAACCATAAAATCCATAATTTTTAGCTCTATATCCATTCTAAAATTGCATTTTCCTATAATTTTTCTCATAACATATAAATTACTAGCTTCCATCCTCCAATCTGTGAGGTTTTTGCTGCCAGATTGGGCATCGTTGTCTTGATCGTATTTCTCATTCGGGCAGTTACGAGCTCATTGGCATGTCTCAGCTCAGCGAAGGAGTACTTAAGCTCGATAAAATAATGAATTTAGTCATCTAACGTCTGGTTGCTCTCAGGCACTCTCGTTCCATAGAGCACTAAAAATCACTTCAGACCTTCATTATCCCGTTATCTTGATCCACTTTTCCTCGTTATATGTGTAGCCAATACAGAACAACTCCAACAGAGTAATATTTACTCCTACGGAGACACCATTGTGCGCCTAAACATCATAACGTGTCACAAGCTAATCTTCTTGATTTTGAGTCGTCAGCCATCTGTTGACCATCATTGACCACGTTTTGTCATCGTTGACTTGACATCGCTAATAGACAACGACTACTGTCGACTTGCGAGGACATTCTAGCATATAACATCACATTCATTCTTTGACCCTTACCTTCTCGTTGCTCATCTAGGTGTGCCGATATCAAAGGCTAGTCCTAACAATAACACGTATTCATTAAATTCTAACTTTTCTTCCTACTTAACTTAGCTTACTTACTTGAGCTATGGTGTAGCGGACATATGAGAGCGCGAGATGGGAAGGCAGGATACCGCTCTGATACCACCTGTGACGACCCGTCTTTTCGGGCAGTCACTTTACTTTCTTAAACATCATTTCATAAATAGTAATCTTACTTACTTAGTAAGAAAAATACTGAAATAATTTTTTTTTTATTTAAACGTTCTTTAAAACTGATGCGACCTCTGTCGCATTTCAAGTTGAGACCTCGCTCAACACTTGCCCTTAAAATCATTTCAAATCGTTTCTTAAAACTTAATAAGAAACATTTATTAAATCATAGCTTAAAACTTTACTTTATAATTACATAAAACAGTTCGTAAACTGTATCTTAAAACTTTGAATACAATTCTTAGAACTCTGATTTTCTTTAAACTTTGAAAACACTACATTAAACAATGGAAAACCTTTTCTTTGCATAGCGGAAGCAAACAGTGATGGTATCCATACCCAAATCTTTGCATCTGTCCTCCGCAGCACCCAGCTCTTCTAACGGGTCCTATTGGTCACCCATAAATTACATATAGCATGAACAACTTTTAATAAGCTTTCGCTCAATAAGTTCAAACATAAACTCACAAATCATTTAATCATGCTTTAAAACTTTCTCATAAAAAACTTTCTCTTGAAACATTCTACACAAACGTTTTCCATAAACATTTCTGAAAACATTTTTCATAAAGCATTTCTGAAACGTTTTGTATAAACATTTTTTGTAAAACATTTCTTGAACGTTTTTCTTAAAACGTCGTTCATAAACCTTTTCTTGAAAACATGAAAATGTTTTTCATAAATATTTATCATAAAACATTTCTCTGAATGTTTTCCATAACATAACATATAAATATTTCATGTAAAGGCATTCAAGCAATATCAGAATGTATGACTCCATTTATGCTCAATTATTAACTTCAATTATGAGCATTTTATGAACATTCTTTTCTTACTTTAACTTTCTATCTTCGTTCTTTAACTTTTCTTACTTACTATAACTTTCTATCTTCGTTCCTTAACTTTCATTATCTTACTTTAGTGTTCGTAGCAATTCATTGCATCATGAGATCATAAACATGATGCTTCCCTTGTAGAAGACTTGAGACCATCAAACATTGAGGTCTTGTGCCTCACATCTAGGAGGTCAAACTTAATTTTACTTTCAGTACCTCATAACAAAGAGGCTGGTACGACACTTTCTTTTTATCTTTACGTTACCTTCTTATTAACTTTAGTGAGCATTCCAAATTCAATCACATCATATGCAAACACACTTGCAATTCATAGCTTGTACTATAAAACCTATTGCATAACAAATGCAACATATTGCTTCATAAATACATCATAAATGCAAACACATTTTGTATATCATAACTTGTATTCTAACACTTATTGCATAACCAAAGCAATATATAACGAAATCACATTTTGCAAATTATAACTTTTATTCTAAAACTTATTGCACAACAAATGCAACTTATTGCATAACAAATGCATCATAAAACTTATAACTTCAACTATAAAACATTATGCATTTTCATAATGCAAAACATACTTTAAATACTTTGAAAATCATAACTTAAACTTTTAAAAAACATTATGCATATCAATATGCAAATAAACCTTTAACATAACGGTTGCAAATTCATTGCAATTCTTTTTCTTGAACTTTAAAACTTTTTGCACAATAAATACAAACATACTTTAAGAGAAACTTGCATAGTAATTGAAAACTCATTTGCAAATTATATAAATAAGCATTTAAAAATCATTTATTTCATGTTGTAGGTGAGATTTGAACTTATCCGAACTATGCTCTAGCGTTCTCTATTCTGTTCCTTTTCCTTCCATTAGTCGGCCTCTGCGTCCTGATCAAACGACAGCCGACTTATTAGTTAACTTTCTTTATTATCAATCCACTCGATTGATAATAAAACATAAACATTAACCATTCTTTCCTTTTAACTTGACTAGTATACTTTCATTTACCGTTGTCTTTACTTAACCTTATAAACCATCGGTTTACCTTTTCTTCACTTAGCTTTGTAACCCATTGGTTTACCTCTCGTTTACTTAAACATCCCTTATTAAATTTCCTGTCTTACTAGTGGTTTCATTACTTAACGTATTACAGAACGTTTTTTATCTAATAACATTATGCTAAATCGGAGTGTTCGACTCAGTTCTAGTCGTTTCCTTCATAATGACGATTTTACCCTTAAGGAGTTTTTTGTCACCCTTGTAACCTTATAAAACCTATTCTCACATAAAATAGTGTAACAATCACTGATCATGCATTTCATAAATTTTTATGAAAGCATCTAAAACAATTTATTTTAAAACAGTTCATACTGTAGACAAGATTCCTACTTACTTGAACTCCAAGTTAAGCAGATCCAGTTGTACCTCGTTGTATCTACATATGCGAAGCATCCTCTGTGTGCTCCTCGAGCAACCATGAATGGCTAGGAATGCTTCCTAGAGATCATACATTCTTGAAAATGTCATTCTGGACTCCGTTATTGTTGTTTGAAACTCCTCGATCTACGTGCTGTCAGTACCGAATGATTTTTACCAAAGTAGAATTAGCTCAAACGGAGGTTACCATTGCATTCAGAGCATCGAAACAAGTCAGGAGGAGGTCTCGGATCTTTGATCGGAGGTCCGGCTCACAAAATCCCAATTTGGCATTGACCAGCCATTGACCGGCGTTGACTGCCATTGATCGGTGGCGATTGGCCCCATTCGGGGCTGAGCTTGAGCCTACCCCCCCTAATTTGACCCTCCTGAGTTGATTGGTGGGGTCAATTTAACCCAATTCAGCCTCCAACCAAGCTAATCAAAGTCACCGTTGACGGTAGGGAAGGGCAACTCCGATCTCGATCGTCCGGCAACGGTAGCCCAAAATTGGCTTGGGGGATTTGTTCCTCAGGTCACTCTAATAATTTCCCCTATGGTGGGGCAGCTCAACACTCCATGGAACGGCGGCCCGAAGCTCCTTGCGACGGCGCACCAAGGCAGGGGTCGTTCTCCAGTGACCGGCCATCATTTCGTGCAATTGAGGAGCCAAAATTGTTCCTCTCGATCCTTTGAAGGTGGCTGCCTCTTCAATTTGACTCAACATGGCATAAAACGGTGAACCCAAGCTCACCCATGGCGGCTCACGGTGGGCGTCTTCGATCTACAGCGAGGGGCGACGAACGGTGCAATTGACCGAGGGGTCTTGCTCGCCGTCGCCCTCTGGTCAATTTGGCACCGGTGGTGTGTCACACCACTGCCGGAGATGGCGGGTCTAGCGGTGGCTCCACGGCGGCGATGGGGCTACTCCGTCGAAGCTTTTCTAGCCAAAATTGAGCTGGGAAATTGGTACCATCTTGCTCCTCTCCTCATACTGAGTCCATAGACACCAAGATCAGGTCGATTGGTGGTCGGACGGTGGAGAAATCACGTCGGGAAGAAATGGGTTTCATCGCCACTTTGGGCGGTGCTTGTGGCCTCCTCCCGTGGCGTTTTGGGTGGCACGACACCTCGTTGGACTTAGCTCAACGAGAGCTTTTCATTGGCACGGGAGGTGTCAAAAACGGACGCCAAAATCTCAAACGAGATTTGAGGAGAGAGAGAGAATCTAGAGAGAGAAAGTGTAGAGAGAGAGCCGAAGTTTGTGATATATTTTTTTCTTTTTTTCTACATTCTTATAAAATAAAATTATGGTCCACACAGTCCAATTCTGTATTGCATGACCTTAAACAGTCTAATTCCTATACTGCTTTGCTCTAATATTGTATAATTTCCTGTAATATTATATAGTATTTTTCTTTAATTGTACTTTTTATCTTAATATAATCATCAACTTAATGCATTTTTAATGCATTAAAAATCTCGGGTGTTACATAGAGAATAGCAAAGAAGGCCAGTTTGTTGAGGTCCTTTTGGAACATTACTTCTCTATATTGATTCTGGTAGCTTTTTAGCTTATACAAGGTTTGTAAGATCTGGTTAATTTATGCATATAATGTGTTAAACTTGTGTTTCTGAAAATACACTGAAATAAAAATTTTAAAATTTCACTGCGTACTATTTTTTTAGCAGATCACTCAAATAGAATCGAAGTCGTTGGTAGTCTTGGGTAATGCATTAATGAAGTCTATAGCTATTTCTTCCTATTGCCACTCAAGCAACATTCCTCGTGGTTTCTGGTGTTCTACCTTGACTTGCCTACAAGACTCGAGGGTATATGCTTGTGTATTCAGGTGAGGACTTTACTCCTCTAGGATACACTAATTCAAATTTTCAATCCTATCTGGATTCTAGGAAATCGACTTTGGGGTTTGTGTTTACTCTGGGTGGCGGTGCCATCAGTTGGAGAAGTGCGAAGCAAGATTGCACTTCAGATTCAACGATGGAGGCCGAGTATGTGGCGGCTGATGATGCTTTGAAAGAAGCAGTGTGGCTCCGCAAGTTCCTCAGAGATCATGAGATAGTTCCTGGTACGGATAAGGCGATATCACTGTACTGTGATAACAGTGCGGCGGTAGCTAATGCTAAGGAACCAAGATTTCACAAGAAGAGTAAACATATTGATCAAAAGTATCACGTGATAAAGGACTTCATTGAGGGCGGGCATGTCACGGTGTGCAAGATCACGTCAGAGGATAATTTGGCTGACCCATTTATGAAGACACTTACAGGGAGAGTCTTCGAGAAACATGTAGAAGCTATTGGGATGCGAGATTTGCTGTATTTACTCACTTAGTGCAAGTGGGAGATTGTTAGATATGTATGCCCTAAGGAGTAAAAATATAATACATTTTTGGAGAGATTTTTATCAATAAAGAATTTATTCATTTATATATACCAAATCTTGTCCTCTTTACGTTCATATTTGTTGAATGTATGTTAAGCAAATAGTAGTCTAAGATTGTAGGTCTAAACCTTAAGAATTGGGCATATGATGGATTGATTATGCAAAAGACACGATTCTTAAGGTGACGGTCTAAAACATATGATCTGCAATCGAGAGAATAAAGTTGGGCGCTTTATTCATCTAAAGATTGTTATGTTGTCTATATCCCTTTAGGGAGATGGTTTGTCTTGACCATCAAAGTTGGACTCCGTGAATAGAAACATTAGCACATTGTCATAGGTGATGATGTGTTGGATCGGGACATAAAGTGAATTGATTTGGATTAATAATTTTGTCTCGGTAAATCGACTCACTTTAGACAGTCATTTGTATTGTATCTTAATCCTGAGATGAGTAGTGGGCCCGTTGTCTCAACTTGTGTCTTTTGATATACCAAAGGGTGACTCCCACATCTTAATAGTGGTATGTATGCCGGTATGTTAGAGGCATGAATCTTGATAGCGTAGACTTATTATTCATAGATATGGAATCCATAGCTCCTCTTTAGGAGTAATGATATCCTCTTATATGCATTATCCTGTAATTGGAAAACTGGAGCGCTCAACCATTTGGATACATAGTGTAACAAAATGGTATACTGTCTTTGGATGGTAAGTTTTCTAATGATGAGATAATGGAACGTAAGATAAAAATAATCAGGAAGGTAAGACAGAACTTGTCCTTAAGCCAATTATGGATTTTCATATGGGGATACGATACACTTTGATATGTCATGGAGACTTAGCTTTACGGGCTTCGTAATTCTATAAAGTTCGAGAGTGCAGCTCCAAGCTTTTAGTAGAGTAGCGTTGGAGTTGATAATTGTGAAATGTATATCTGCGATATTAGGTTTCATAATTATCATGAGCTTGAACTTTATAGGTCCATTTTGGTCCCCTTTGCTAGCTCACAAAATCTTGTAACGATACGGCGTGCTTTTTCAATAATTGGTGACTTATGTCAGATTTATCAGATTGGTTTAAAATTTGAAAGAATCAAGTAATTCATGTCTGTTTATTGGATAAATTAATTTTGTAATAAAATTAATTTAAGATAAACTTGTTGAATTATTGAGATTGGATAATTCTTGTCTGTTTATCGATTGATTTAATTGGATAAATTAAATCAAGATAAACTTGTAGAATTATTGTGAATTGATTTATTTTCTTAGAGATTATCTTGATAAAGTTTTTTTTGATCAGATAACTTTTCTATTGGGTTATTTGAATCAAAACTAAGACTTTATCCTATAGAATCTCTGGTGGAAAATAAAAGATTCATGGAGATATTTGCGCAGCAGTTCGGCCTATCGACCTATGTGTTCGGCCTGCCGATGGG
Source organism: Artocarpus heterophyllus (assembly GCA_025403435.1). Taxonomy (NCBI): domain Eukaryota; kingdom Viridiplantae; phylum Streptophyta; class Magnoliopsida; order Rosales; family Moraceae; genus Artocarpus; species Artocarpus heterophyllus. The sequence continues at coordinate 35,573,226 of CM046337.1, forward strand.
GCTTGTTCGGCCTGCCAATTAGAGATAGATAAGATTACGCATTTTCACGTGGATCTTATCAGATATTGATCCAAACTTGATTCTGTTTCGAGTTTTTGAGACCTAATCTGATAAGGACTGACCCCAGGACCAATCGCTATATAACGGAAGTGAGTCTCATGATTTACTCAGATCAATCGAGAGATTAAGAGTGATACTCTTCTGGTGAGCATCTAAAAAACTCCCTGAGAGATTTTGTTCACAAATCATGAACATTAGCTTTGGCTTCTCTTGATTGGTTGGAAGGAGAGTCACCGGTGGAAGAGCTGTACGTGTGAGCCCACACTCACTCCGATCGTGGATAGAGAATAGTAAAGAAGACCAGTTGGTTGAGGCTCTTCTGGAATGTTACTTCTCTTCACAGATTGCGGAGGTTCTTCAGCACACAGAGGTTAGTAAGATCTGTTTAATTTATACATATAGCATGTCAACTTGTGTTTTGGAAAAATACTCTAATGTTAAAAATTTTTAATTTTCGCTGTGCACCTCTCACCTATTTTTCCAACAGGGTGGCTGTGCCATCAGTTGGAGAAGTGCGAAGCAAGATTGCACTTCGGATTCAACGATGGAAGCCAAGTATGCGGCGGCTAGTGATACTTCGAAAGAAGCAGTGTGGCTTTGCAAGTTCCTTGGGGATCTTGAGGTTGTACCTGGCATGGATAAGGCAGTATCACTATACTGTGATAACAGCGTGGCAGTAGCTAATGCTAAGAAACCAAGATTTCACAAGAAGAGTAAACATATTGATCGGAAGTATCATGTGATAAAGGATTTCGTTGAGGGTGAGCATGTCACAGTATGCAAGATCGCGTCAGAGGACAATTTAGCTGATCCATTTACGAAGACACTTACAGGGAGAGTCTTTGAGAAACATGTGGAAGCTATGGGGATACGAGATTTGCTGTATTTACTCACTTAGTGCAAGTGGGAGATTGTTGGATATGTATGCCCTAAGGAGTAAAAATGTAATACATTTTTAGAGACATTTTTATCAATAAAGAATTTATTTATTTACATGTACCAAATCTTGTCCTCTTTACGTTCATATTTGTTGAATGTATAATAAGTAAACAATAGTCTGAGACTGTCAATCTAAACCTTTAAGAATTGGGCATATGATGGACTGATTATGCAGAAGACACGATTGTTAAGGTGACGGTCTAAAACATATGATCCGCAATCGAGGGAAAAAAGTTGAGCGCTTTATTCATGCAAAGATTGTTATGTTGTCTTTATCCCTATTGGGAGATGGTTTGTCTTGACCATCGGAGTTGGGCTCCGTGAATAGAAACATTGGTATGTTGTCATAGGTGATGATGTGTTGGATTGGGATACAAAGTGTATTGATTTGGATTAATAATTCTGTCTTGGCAAATTGATTCACTTTAGATAATCATTTGTATTGTATCTTAATCCTAAGATGGATAGTCGGTCCGTTGTCTCGCCTTATGTCTTTTGATGTACCAAAGGGTGACTCCCACATCTCAATAGTGGTATGCATGCCAGTACGTTGGAGGCATGACTCTTGATAGCGTAGACTTGTTATTCATAGATATGGAATCCATAGCTCCTCTTTAGGAGTAATGATATCCTCTTATAAGCATTATCCTATAATTGAAAAACTGGAGCGCTGAACCATTTGGATACATAGGTGTAACCAAATGGTATACTATCTTTGAATGGTAAGTTTTCTAATGGCGAGATAATGGAATGTAAGATAAAAATAATCGGGAAGGTAAGACAGAACTTGTCCTTAAGCTGATTATGGATTATCATATGGGGATACGATACACTTTGATATGTCATGGAGACTTAGCTATATGGGCTTCGTAATTCTATAAAGTTCGAGAGTGCAGCTCCAAGCTTTTAGTGGAGTAGCGTTAGAGTTGATAATTGTGAAATGTATATCTGAGATATTGGGTTTCATGATTATCGAGAGCTTGAACTTTATAGGTCCATTTTGGTTCCCTTTGCTAGCTCACAAAATCCTGTAACGATACGGCGTGCTTTTTCAATAATTAGTGGCTTATGTCGGATTTATCGGATTGGTTTAAAATTTGAAAGAATCAGATAATTCATGTCTGTTTATTGGATAAATTAATTTTGTAATAAAATTAATTTAAGATAAACTTGTTGAATTATAGGGATCGGATAATTCTTGTCAGTTTATCGGTTGATTTAATTGGATAAATTTAATTAACATAAACTTGTAGAATTATTGTGAATTGATTTATTTTCTTAGAGATTAACTTTATAAAGTTTGTTTTGATTAGATAACTTCTCTATTGGGTTATTTGAATCAAAACTGAGACTTTATCCTATAGAATCTCGGGTGGAAAATAAAACATTTACGGAGATATTTATGCGGCAGTTTGACCTGTCGATCTACATGTTCGGCCTGCCGATGGGGCCTGCTCGGCCTGTCGATCAAGCTGCTCGGCCTAATGATCAGTGATGGATAAGATTACACGTTTTCACACGGATCTTATTAGATAATGATCCAAACTTGATTCTGTTTTGAGTTTTTGAGAGCGAATCTGATAAGGACAGACCCCATGACCAATCGCTATATAAAGGGAGTGACTCTCATGAGTTACTCAGATCAATTGAGAGATTAAGAGTGATGCTCTTCTGGTGAGCATCTGATAACTCCCTGAGAGTTTTTGTTCACAAATCCCGAACACTTGCTTTGGGTTCTCTTGATTGGTTGGAAGGAGAGTCACCGGTGGAAGAGCTGTACGTGTGAGCCCACACTCACTCTGATCATGGATAGAGAATAGTAAAGAAGACCAGTTGGTTGAGGCTCTTCTGGAATGTTACTTCTCTTCACGGATTGCGGAGGTTTTTCAGCACATAAAGGTTAGTAAGATCTGTTTAATTTATACATACAGCATATCAAACTTGTGTTTTGGAAAATTACTCTGATGTTAAAATTTTTTAAAACTTTCGCTGCGCACCTCTGACCAATTTTTTTTTTCCAACGCGCACTTCCACCCACCAACGAGTCTAGCCCGATGCTTCCACCCACTAACAGGCCTACCCCCATTGCCCCTAGCTCGGCGAGATTCAATCATGAAACACAAATATTCAATACATTTCACCAAACAGACCTAGGAAAATTGAAATCAAACAAGAGCCCAAAAAAATAGAACAGAAATTACAAGGCAAAAAATACAATCGAAAATAAAAAAAAACAATTACTTATTAACAAATAACTATGAAAGCAGAAACTTAATTATTCATAAATGGAAGCTTCATCTATCTTGATGAAAAAATTCTAACAAAACAACATTCAGATAATTGTGGTAATAAAAAAATTTGAAAAACATCAAGCGCAAAATTCTAGAACTCAGTAGATCCCAAAAATCCAAATTCCATCGACCCTCTTGTTGGAATTAAATATGAAAACATAGTGGAAAAAACGGATCGATTGATAAACACAAATTTTTTGAAAACCTTCTTTATCGGGAATAGCTATATAATTTTAATTAAATGAAGAAGAGAAATTTCAAGGCGAAAAATTCAATCGAAAATAAAAAAACAATTACTTATTAACAAGTAACTACGAAAGCAGAAACTTAATTATTCATAAATGGAAGCTTCGTCTCCATATCTCGATGAAAAAATTCTAACAAAAAAACATTAAAAAATTTGAAAAACATCAAGCACAAAATTTTAGATCTCGGTAGATCCCAAAATCCAAATTCCATCGACCCTCTTGTTGGAATTAAATATGAAAACATAGTGGAAAAAATGGATCGATTGATAAACACAAATTTTTTGAAAACCTTCTTTATCGGGAATAGCTATATAATTTTAATTAAATATAGAAAGCTTAGAATTTGTTTCGAACCTTTTCAAGACCTATCAGAGTGTCTCTGCTTTCCTCTTTGAGACCATTATCTTTCAATCCAAGCCTCCACACCAATGAAACCATGAGTAGGCGTCAATCTGCAAGAATGAATAATCTCACACTTTTCTAGATCTACTATACACTCAACACATAAAATATCAAAACATTTTTCAGATAAAAAACTCTTAGTTTCTCTCTCTGATTACTCAAAAAGATATCACATATATATCCAAATAACTAGCATCTCTTTCTTTTATATCTAAGTAATTTGTTATTAGTTTAATTGATTTTAAATTTAAAAATTATTGTTTTTCACTTTTGAGTGGGGTATTACATGCCCATCAAGAGATAAGATCTCCTTAGTGGGTGTGGTGGAATAAGTTGAGAAATCCACTAAAAGATCCTTCCACCATAACTCTCAAATTTTTCTCTATTTTATATATATATATATATATATATATAAATTCAAAACTAAAAAACACGTACGCTATAATTTATGTGATTATATATATATATAAGATTCAAATAACAAAATCAAGCCCACTATACAAGCATTTATATATATATCATATATATATAATTTAAATTTAAATAAATGACATTTATTTAAACATACTATTAAATTAATTAATTATTTAATTTCTACCCATGTTGGAATAGACAATGTGTGATTGCATCATATATGTGTCACACACAAAATTAAAATTATATTTAAATAATCTTTTTATTTAAACTTAATTAATTAATTAATTTAAAATATATTTAATTAATCTTATTAATTAAATATAATCAATTAATCAATTAATGAATGCTCAGTTAAATGTGACAACATTGTCATATCATATTATGTGTCGTAGAGAATATTTTGCTGTGTTTTACTAATATTTCTGGTGTGAGAAAATTAATTCAAAATGTAATAATTTTGAATTAAATATGTATAATTTATTCTATACATTAAATCCAAAATAGTGTTATTGAGAAGGTATTGGGGACCTATGAACCTATATTTCAAGCTCCAATAAATTCGACAATTAATTAAACTCTTTAATTAATATACCAAATTTATTAGTTTCAGTGTTACTCTACTACAAACCTGAAACTAAACTCTTGAAATTACAGTGAAAATTATTCAAAGAAATTTAGTAAGTAGTTCATTGATTTAATCAGTATATATAAGTCAGTCGTCCATAAATAGTTCATAATACAAGCTAGGTTCAATTTTCGTTCACCTCTCTTATTATATCTTTATTCTTGAGTTCCAATGATTCTTTAATGAATAGTTAATTCATAATCTTATTATGAATGAGCGCTCCACTATTCAAGTCTCGAATTATCAATCAATAGAATTATTTTCTAACTTCCATAAGGAATGAATAGATTCCATATCTGTATAAAATTATTCCTAACCATTTATTTCGTCATATTTCTAAGATGCTAAGTCATAATTTGTTTTTAGACAAATCTTACCATACAAGTCAAAAAACATAATGTCATAAACAAGAGTCCAATAAATACTCAGGATTAAGACTACCATATATATGATCATCATAGTGATAATTTGAATGCTCTATTTAAAGATTCATACTTTATTTGGTCCAGTAAGATATCATCTCATTATATAAAGTACCTCAAATACAATGTCTCTACATTAATGGCCTCGATATGACTAGTTTATTTTCAATGAGCTTGAACCGCACTTGTAATATTTAATTAAAGATCCCAAACTTTAATTAGTTATTATGGACTATTTAGATTATTATCTATAAATTTTATCCCAAAGATATAACATTTATATGCTAAATTTATAGTCACATTAATAATTATGAAATTTTCTTTATATTTATTAAAATATTTACAATACACATAAGCAACCAAAATAATTTATAATTGTCACTTTATTTATTTATTATCCATATGTACAATGTCATTATAGGGCATCAACCACAACAATCTCCCACTTGCCTAAAGCAAGTGCGACATGTCTCTTAGACCTAAGCCTTCCAATTGTCCCTCGAAACTCTTTGCAGGTAGCATCTTGGTGAAAAGGTCGATAAGATTGTTTTTTGATTCAATCTTTACTACTTTCACATCATCTCGATACACTATCTTTCTAATTAAATGATATTTTTGCTCTATATACTTTCCTCTTTTGTGGCTTCTAGGTTTTTTTGAATTTGCCACTGCACCACTGTTATCACAATACAGTGTGAGTGGTTATCCAAGTATGAAACGGCTTCTAAATCAGTTAAGAACTCACAGAACCAAACAGCTTCTTTAGCTGCTTCATAAGAAGCCGCATATTCAGCTTCCATAGTCGAATAAGCAATAAAAGATTGTTTAATGCTTCTCCAAACTATGGCTACACTACCAAGAGTAAACACTGACCCAGATGTAGATTTATGTATGTCTTTGTCTAATTGAAAATCAGTATCAGCGTATCCAGTAGGAATTAAATTCTCACCAAAGTATACTAGCATGTAGTTTCTCGTTCTCCTGATATACTTGCAAATGTGTTTAGCCGCCGCCCAATGATCTAATCTTGGGTTGAATTGATATCGACTGACTATACACACTGCATAGCAAATGTCAAGCCTTATACACAACATGACATACATTAGACTTCCCACCATAGATACATACAGTACCCATCTCATGTTTTCTTCCTCTTAAGTAGCATTGCTCTTTTGAAAGATAAACTCCATGACATGTAGGTAAATTACCTTTCTTGGAGTTTTGCATCAAAAATCTGATAAGCACCTTATAGATGTGCATGCTTGAGACAACACCAACAGTTTGTTCTTGCAATCTCTTATGAGTTGGATTCCAAGAGCATAACTTGCCTCTCCCAAATCTTTCATTTTGAATTAGTTGGCGAGCCCTTTCTTTACATTTGATAATATCCCTACATCATTCCCAATGAGAAGAATATCATCCACATAAAGAACTAAGAAGATCATCTTCTTATTTTTTAATCAAAACCATAAGACTTGATCGCCTCATCAAATCTTAGGTTCTAAGATCTTGAATCTTGCTTAAGTCCATAGATGGACCTTTGCAACTTGCAAACCTTTTGCTCTCGACCTTTGACCATAAACCCTTATGGTTGCACTATATCGATGCTTTTCTCAAAATCGCTATTCAAAAGGGCAGTCTTAACATCCATTTGCCATATCTCATAATCAAGATATGCAACAATGGATAAAAGAATTTTAATGGATTTAAGTATAGCTATGGGCGAGAAAGCTTCTTTATAATCAACTCCCTCCTTTTGGGTGCAACCCTTTCCCACAAGCCTAGCATTGAAATCTCGACTTTCCCATCTACTCCTTTTTTCCTCTTATAGATCCATTGCACCCTATGGGTTTAGGCAGATCTACAAGTTCCCAAACTGAATTGGAGTACATGGACTTCATTTCAAGGTTCATAGCCTCTAGCTATTTCTCCTTTTTAGAATCTTCCATTGCATAACGATATGTCAATGGATTATCCTCACTATCATCAGAGATAGCAATATGTGCTTCTCTAATTTCTCTTTAGCGAGCAGGCGGTCTCACAACCCTTCCACTATATTGAGGTGATATAACATCTTGATCTAGAAATATGGTCTCCTCATCTTGTCCTTCAACAATAGTTGTCGGTTACGGTCTAATCTGATCAAAAAGTAACTCTTCAAGTACAACTTTGCTATGAGGTTTATAGTTTGTCATATAATCGTTCCCGAGAAAAGTGGCATTCGTCGACACAAATACCTTTTTCTCTTGTGGACTATAAAACAGACCTCCCCGCATCCCTTTTGGATATCCTACAAACAATCATACCTTAGAATGTGGTTCCAGCCTCCTGGTCTTTCCTTTTAGCACGTGTGCTGGACACCCCCATCTTTAGATATATTATATACTAGGTTTACGACCATTCTATAACTCTAAGGGTGTTTTTGAAACAGACTTAGATGGATCTATGTTTAGAAGATATACTGCAGTTTGCACCGTATATCCCAAAATGAAGTGGGTAATGACAAGTAGCTAAGCATAAATCTCACCATATCAAGCAATATTCGATTTCTTCTTTTGGCAATACCATTCCAATGTGGTGTTCTAGGTGCAATGAGTTATGATAGAATATCGTGTTCTATCAAATAATCCTTGAATTTGGTATTAAGATGCTCTCTTCTCAATCAGATCAAAGAGCCACCAACTTTCCTAATTGCTTTTTAGCTTCCGTTGGAATTCTTTGAACTTTCCAAAAGTCTTAGATGTCCTTTGCATTAGGTACATGTATCCATACCTCGAATAATCGTCAATAAATGTGACAAAGTATATGTAACCACCACGTGCTTGTACAATTAATAGACCACAAACATCCTAATGTATTAACTCAAGTGGTTCCTTGGCCCTTTCACCTTTTGTCGAGAAAGGTCTTTTAGTCATTTTTTCCTAAAAACAAGATTCACGAACTAGTGGGAAACTAACTTTTTGTTATCTTAAAGGACCTTCCTTTACTAGCCTATTAATCCTATCAAGGTTAATATGACCTAACCTAAGGTGCCATAGGTATGTTTCATTAAAAGAAGAAACCTTTTGCCTTTTGGGTTTTGGTTGTTCAACTTTGAACATTTTGGTATTGAGTAATGATTTTTTGTTGGGTCTTAAATTATAAAGTCCATTTTTCAGGTATGCAGAACAAATATCCAAACCATTTCTAGAAATATTTACATAATTACATTTAAAAGAAACATTAAACATTTGTTCAAACAACATGAAAACAAAAATCAAATTTCTACGAAAACTAGGAATGTAATAAACATTGTTCAACATTAAAAACCTATTTTTAAAATAAAGTTTAACTGCTCATACTGTTTTTGCCATAACAACTGCTCGTGATTCTACTCTCATCTTTTGTTCCCTGTTGGCAAGCTCCCTTGAAAAACTAAGCATGTACAAAGAAGAACAAACATGATTAGTTTCCCCTGAATCAACTATCCAAGTTAAAGTCTCATCTTCTACTAAACAGGCTTCTTAAATGAGTAAATCTGATTTACTGTTGTTCTTTTTTTCTTTGAGTTCCTGAAGATACTTCCTATAGTTTCTTTTCCAGTGCCTAACAACACCATAGTGGAAACATTTTCTTTTGGGCTTATTTTCCTTTGAGCTCTTTTTTTTTTTTTTTTTTTGCTCTTGTTCCTCTTAGGTTTTCCTCCATTCTTAGATTTATCACTTCCTTCAATTTTTGCTTCCTCTTTTTGTTCTTTTCAGCAAAAGAGGAAGTTGAGCTTTAGCAACATTTGCTTCATCTTTTTTTGTCTTTTCATTCGTAATAGACTCGAAGCTTTATAGCTCATTAAGCAACTCAGTTATGTTATATTTTAGTTTGTTTATGAAATAGTTGCTCTTAAAATGAAGGAACGCAGGGAAGAAGGTTTCCAAAATCATCCCCATTCGTGTGGCTTCATTTATTACCATCCTGTTTGCTTTTGCCTTATAGAGATAGTTAACCATGCTGAGAACATGTTCTTTAACCGAGACCCCTGCCTTCATTTTGGCAATCGTTACAGCCTTTACAGCTTCATGAAATGCCTTCTTAGAAGGATTGTGAAACATTTCTTATAGAGACTACATCATCTCATAAGTAGTCTCCATGTTTTCGTACTTCATCCTAAACACGTTAGACATGCAAGCCAAAAGGAAGTAGATGGCCTTATTATTTGCTCAATACAACGACCATATGCTTCTCGTATATTATGAGAGGCCTTGGCAATAGGCAATAGAGGATATTCCTCCATCAAGAGAAACTTATAGTTTTCGCAAACAAGTACAATATTCATGTTACTTTTTCACTTGATAAAATTATCTCCGGTTAATTTTTTATTTGAGAAATAGCGATAATTAAATTAGACATTATTGTCGCAATAAATAAATAAATGACATAAATTAAACGTTTCCATAAACATCATAAATACACGTTTTGGAATCGTAAACGTGATGCATGATACAAAAGAAAAAACACTTAAAATATATTACTAATTCCACGGTTATTCAATTTTAATAAATAAAGTGTCACCGTAGAGTAAGTCAAATTATTTATAAATTAAATTGAGACCTTTTCAATTATTAAATATATTCAAAATATCGCATATTTTTTATATTTATTAATAACTCTTTATTTTGGTCAAAGATATAATTAACAAATTAATTATATCTTTATGAGTGTAACCACTATTTTAGATTCTACTAACTTAACTCAAAATTGCCGCCATAGGGTAGGTCAAAATAGGTCAACTTTGAAATACATTACAAAATCCTTTTCTTTTAGAAGCCAACCTTGTTATTGATTTAAATGGACACTCTTCGTAGGGAGGACAAAATCAAAACGTTCAAGGCATTACCTAAATCTCACTATATTCTGCTAAAAGTGGAGACCGTAGGTTATATTGTCATGTTACCTTTTGCCACTTATTATTTTAAAATGATGTATTTTATCTTATAAAACATCCTATGTTTCATAAATACTAGTAAATAAAACCAATTATAATTACTAGGTATTATTTTGTGTTAATAGAATCCCATCCTATTTACATTTAAATAAATTACCAAAATCCCAAAAAATCTAAATTTATTACCAATTTTTTAAGCTAACTAACATTAAACAATTTTAAAATTAAAAAACTTAGAATTAATGTGAATTTTACCAAATTTTAACTATTAGAACTAAAATCACATTATTTGGTTGATTAATAAAATAAAATTCTATAAAATCAACCTAATTAATTTAATCTCATTAAATTAATTCAAATACATATTAAATCATTTTATAAACTATTTTATAAAAAAAAAGAAAATAATATATAAGTGTATGCATGTCATGTTACTGTAATTAGGAATGGGCACTTTCCTATATGACATGTTATACTATATGAACATGTTAACACAATCATCACATAAAATTATAACATGAAAATAAATAATAAATTTTTGACTGGGTCCTTTTGGATAATTAAATTACAACTCATAAAAAATAAGATAAAAAATTACAAAGGTCTTCTTGTAATCAAACATTTTTCCCTACTCCATTTGTGGTAGACTGCATCAGGTGGGTTACTATGGAAAAACCAGTGGTTTACTTTGAAAAAAAAGGGCCCTTGTTGAACATTTGATCTAGCAATCAAATTAGTTATTGAAAATAACCCAATTTGCATCTTCTTCTTCCTTTCCATGAGTTCTTCATATACAGCTGGCTCTGCCTAGACCCATATGAGTGCAACAGGCAAGGCCAATCAAGCTGTCACCTTTCAGAGTGCCATGGGCATGGCCAGCTCGTTGACTGATCAAGGATCTTCAATGGTCACGGTTTTGGTCTACTCCACCATTGGTCGAGAGTTGCAGCAAACCCATTTGACAGATTTCTTATAATGGTGACAACTTTGAGCCGTCAATCACTGCTAGCATAGGATCTCTGCGGTTCTATTGTAACGCCCGCCATTTTTCATGTAACAGTTAATAATAGATATATAATGACGTTAAGTACTTTCTTTATGATATAATGTTACTGACCATTTTATTTTGAGTATGATGATAGGTAACGGTCACGTGGAATTGATGTGCTCGAGATGTTCATGTCAAAAGTGATAATAAGCTTAAAGTATTTATTATTTTTTAAGAGTTTTCAACTTACCCTAAATTTATAATTTCTATAATGCTCTAGAGTTATCTATGCCCTAAAGTTAAATTCCTGATGATGACATGAATGTTGTTGCATATTTTTCTTATTTTTATAATATTAATGATGTCATGATAATTATATGTGTAATAATATTTTTGGGCCATAGAGTAAATATTATTGTTGTGTATAAATAATTTTGTATTATAATTATATTATATTACATTATTATATTATATACTATTATAATATATTATATTGTAATAATATATAACTGTATGATTATTATTTATATTATAAAATATTTATATTATATTAAGTTATATATTATATTATATTATATATTAAGTATAAATATACGTTTATGGTTATAAGAAACGGCAGGTTGCCGTGTAAACAAGAAAAAAAAAAGAAAAAAAAAGAAAAAAGAGAAAAAAAAGGAAAAAAAAGAAACTGAATTAGAGTAGGATTAGGGTTTTAGTCTCCACATAAAATCTATATAAAGACCAATTATTAGTAACCCTAGACTCACACTTCATTCCTTCCTCATTTATTCGTTTCATGCTTGGTTTTCTTTGGCTTTATCAAGATTTCTAATCTTCCTAATTTCATTCATCTTGGTAAGTGTATCAATTATTTAACATATTTGTTTGATGTTTTGGTGTATTGTGTTAGTCTTAGAATTATCACTATTATTACATGGATTCTTTTATTGTATGTATTTTATGTCAATTGGTGATTGAAAAGAGATGATGATTTGGTTGATTTGATTAACTTCTCATTAAACCCTAGATTAGAAACATCATAGATTTTTCATATTTTGTAATGTAGATCTTTATAGTTATATTTTATTATCAATTGGTATCATGTTAATTATGTGTTTACAATTTTAATCGAGGTTTTATTGGGTTATGAATTGGTATTGAATTTTTTTGATGCCTTAAGCCTACCTTTCATACAAGCACCTGATAGCCGTCATATTTTAGTAATTTTTGATTCTGTATTGCTTTGTTTATATTTTTCATATATTTTTCTCAAATACTAGACATCTTAGGTTTTCTATTGGCTTTTGAATCGCTTGAATTGGAGTTTTCATTAAATAGTTATGATTTTTTGAATTTGACCTTGAAAGCTGTATAATTTTACAAGGACCCGAAATTTAAACTGAATTTTGAAGACTTTTTATTTATCTAAACTATTCTGAAAATATGGGTGTAATATTCCGAGTCTAGTTTCTAATGCCATTGGATCTAGCTAATTTGGAGTGAAGATGAAATTATTATGAATTTTTAAGTGAATAAAGGTCATTCTGCTACTATTGGGAATTATGCCCTAAATTCATAAAATGTGATTTTTTGTTTTGATGTTATTGCATGAAAATATGATGTTCAATGATAGTATGAGATGTTTATAGGTTGTCATAAAAATTTTAGGGTCAAAGAAATTTTATTTTAATTATTTGAGTATGATGAACATGTGTTGCTTACTGCCCTATGTGTTTAAGGTTTATTTTGTCTTTGAATTCTAATGCATGTTTTAAATCGTTGAAAATTTATTTGAAGCTAATTTTTGGATTTGTTTTATTTTTAGGTGTTTATTACATGCAGGATTTTTGTGGAATTATTTTGTGAAATAGATATTTTATTATATGAATGTTAAATAGATTGTTCACTGCTAGCTATTATTGGCAGATTTTATGCTATGAAGTGTGTGACTTGTTTTGGTTTTCAAATGGAATATTTATGACCAACAAAAAATCATGATATTATGTTTATATGTTAATTTTGTCCCTTTAGAGTCCCATGCTTTAATTGTGTGTGAATTGTGAGTTATTGAAATATGAATACATAAGGGTCAAGCAGGTATTAATACTACAATTTTTACATGAATATTTATAAGTTAGTAAAGTGTATGTGTGCTTTTGTAATTCTTGAGATAGAAGAATGAATAATGTTATATGGTTTTGATTGATTTCAGAAGAATGAAATTTATTTTTATTTGTATATTGATGTATGACATGAACACACCAAGAAGTGAGCACATCGAGACCGCGGCGACGTCATCTAAGATGAGGTTTAAGTAAGCAAGTCAAGTAAGTGTATTCTCACCTACAACATAACAAAAGTTTATGAAAAGGTTTTGAAAATATGTTTTATGATCATTTTTAAATTTGTTTTTACTTGTTGTTTTCTCATAAAAACTCTTGTTGCAACAAGAAAGTTTAACGAATGTTTCAATGATGAGGTATGTTAAAAGTATATATATATATATATATATATCACTTAATTAAGTGTTGCACACCCTATGTTTATGCTTATGTTTATGTTTATGATGTCCCAAAGGTTGTACTTGTCATGTTTTGTTTGGGATTAGCTACCCCTTTCCTCTCATGACGGCGCACCTACGATGATGATGTTTATGGTGCAACACTTGGGTCCCCAAAGATAAAATGAATGAAGTTTTTAATATGATAATGATAATGAAAGATATGTTCTATATGAAACTGTGCCAAGTGCACTATTATGCTAATAATGATTATGATTATGATGTTTCATAAAGGTGTTCATGAAATGCTTTATGTTGTGAGATAGGAAAGTGTACTTACCAAGCTTTTGCTTACTTAGTTTATAAGCATGTTACAGATAAAGGTAAGAGGACCATAGAATAGGTGGAGGACAAGGATGGGCATGTGGGCCGTGAACAGTGGATTGGAAATGGAAGAACACCATGAAAGAATAATTTTTTTTGAACTATGTTTTTATTTCTTTGAATGCTTAATTTTCTATACTATTAAGTAAAAAGACTTATTTTACATTCATTTTAATTTTGCAGAAGTTTAGTCTACTGAACTATGTAAACAAATTTTAAAGTTTGTTTTGAATTTTTTTTTAAATTATGGTTTTGTTAATTTGGCATTGATAAACTATGAAAAAAAAGGATTTGAAACATTTAGAATATTTTTTTTTTAAAAAAAATTGTATGCATGGATCCTGGAATATGTTTATCAAGTTGTGTTTAAATTTAAACAGTTTATCTTATAAATAATGATAACAAGGATGAAAGTAACGATTATTGTGATGTCCGTAAGGGGGCATTACAGCTATGGTATCAGAGCAGGTTTTCATTTCTAATACACACCGCCACACGTTATTCCAAGTCCTCCAAGTAAGTGTATTTTAAGTTAATTATATAAATGTAAGTTTGATGATAAGTGTAAGATTTAGTTGTTTAATTATAAATGCCCTAGTGTATAATTTAGTAGTGAAATCTTGTCTCATTGCCACAATTAGAGGTTCCTTCCTAAGCTTACGATTCTTTTAGAAAGAACTCAAAATCAATGGTCATGGTTAGATTAATGATATGGTTGAATTTGACTCAAGGAACAAAACAATATGAAGGAACAGAATATGGAAAGAAAGTATTGAACTTCCTTTATGGAGATTAAGTTTCTAATCGTAAGTTAATGGAAATTAAGATATAGAATGACCTAAATGAATTTGCATGACTATGAGGATTTGGAAGTCTTCTATCATGTAAGAAATAATGTGGCATAAAAGGCTAGAGTTGTTGATATTAAGAGTAAATATGCCTATGATAAATACTTGGTGATGCAACCCATATAATTATCATAAGTGGACTAGATTAATATGGAATACAAAGTGCTAGAAAGAGATACTAATTTATTGAGGTAATGAGAGAGAGCTTAGGAATCCAATGATATGGTGTCTAGCATAGTTTAAATGATGATCTTTTGGGTTAACTAGAAATATTGCTAAGTCAAGGAATTTGTAAGTTGACTTGTTTAGGTTTACATATACTTTCATGTGGAAATAGTGATAGTTTTTACTACTGAGACAAGATGTTTAGAAGAGTTAATATGACATTGATTTTGAGGATATATATAGTTTGATTATAAAGAATTTATTAATGATGTGTTTTATAATGAGTGTTAAACATGAAACATGAGCATGTATATTATTGGATGAGGTAATTGTTTGTATGTAAATTATTGGAGTTGCTAGAGGATTTTATTGCTATTGAAAAGGAGAGAAAGGGATTTGAAATCTAAAGTTACTTCATGGTTAGGAGTGGATCCATTGTATTCTAATGAAAATCAAGTTAGTCAGACAACATGTTATAGGAATCTATTATTGGATGAATGATATGCGATAATAAGTTGATGAATTTTCTTGAGGTTAGAATGGGAACCATGATGTTAATATTTGTAGGACTAAAGAATTGGGATGGTGTTGAAGTAAGTATCATGATGAAAAGAGAGTAAGCACAATGCAATGGTATGAAAGTAGAGAGAAATAAAGAACCTATGAGGCAGGAATTCACAACGACAACACCCTCTAGGAAATGATGATGTCTACAAATTAATTGCATACACTTCCTTTACGGATTACCAAAAGAGAACTCTTTGTGGATCGTATTCTAATCAATGTGTATGACTATGATATGGTTCTCAAGATGAATTTCCTAAGTAAGTATATTGTTTTATTGAATGCTGAAGATGAAAGATGATTCTTCATCCGAAAAGTGAGGAAAGATTCATATTCCTGGGAGAGTCAAGAAGAAAGACAAAGATTGAAGATGTTCCAAAGGTTCAAGAATTTCCAAAGGTAATTTCCAAATGACTTGCCAAGCTTACATCTAGATAGAGAAATTAAATTTGAGATCAAGCTCACTCCAGGCACTAATCTAATTTCCAAGGCACCGTATAGAATGGCCCCAGCTGAATTGAAAGAGTTACACTCCCAACTAAAGGAACTTCTTGATAAAGGTTTCATCCAACGTAGTCACTCACCATGGGGAGCACCACCAATTCTGTTTGTGAAGAGGAAGGATAGTTCCATGAGATTATGCATCCACTGTCAGGAGCTGAACAACGTAACGATCAAGAACAAGTACCCATTGCTCAAATTGATGATTTGTTTGAACAACTTAAAGGCGTGCCTTTATACTTGAAGATAGATTTACGGTCGAGATATCATCAATCAAAGATAATAGAAGGAGACATTTTTAAGACAGCCCTTTAGATCGAGAGATGGTAATGAATTTGTGGTTATACCTTTGGTTAAACAAATGCACCAATAGCCTTTATGGACCTAATGAATCGGGTACTCAAAGCTTATCTTGATGAATTTGTTATAGTGTTTATCAATGATATTTTGATGTATTCGAAGAGTCGAAAAGAGTATGCTAACCACTTGAGGATTGTGCTAGAGACCTTGAAGAGACGTAAGATGTATGCAAGGTTTACTAAGTGTGAGTTTTGGCTCGATAACATATCTTTCTTGGTTTATATGCAGCAAAGGATGGAATAATGGTGGATCATTCTATAGTCAAAGTTGTCTTAAATTAGAAGTAACTAAAGAATGCAAGTAAGATAAGAAGTTTCTTAGGATTAGTTAGTTATTATCAGAAGTTTGTAGAGGATTTCCCTAGGATACTGATGCCCCTCACGAACCTAATGTGCAAAGGAAAGAGTTGAATGGACAGATGCATACGAGAAGGACTTTCAAGAATTGAAGAAAAAGTTGACTATAATTCCAGTCTTGGTTTCTTCAGAAGGGAATGATGGATTCATGACTTATAGCGATGCTTTTATGATGGACCTTGGCATTGTATTGATGCAAAATGATAGAGTGATCACTTATGCCCCAAGACAACTGAAGGATTATGAGATGAACTATCTCGCTCACGACCTCGAGTTGACAGCTGTGGTTTTTGTTCTAAAGATCTAAAGGCACTATTTTATGGAGTCCAATGTAAGACCTTCACCGATTATCAAAGTTTAAAGTATATCTACACCTTGAAGGACTGAATATAAGGCAACATAGATGGTTAGAACTAGTAACAGAGTTTGACTGTGAAATCTTGCAATATCAAACAAAAACAAATTGGATAGTTGATGCTTTAAGTAGGGGGACTATTGTAGCATTGATGCCATTGCAAACGAGGCCCCAACCTCTAAGGAAGGAAATTATGGTCTTTGATTTAGAACTTATGACAGGACAACTCTCAGCATTGACTGATAAGATTTGAAATAATCGAAACAAAGACGCAAGTCTAGCAATGATCAAGCAAGAAATAAAGGAAGGAAGATGTGAGGAATTTTGAGTTACCGATGATGGAACGTTATGTCTTAAAGATTTCTTGCTTGCTTTAAATGCTAAAGGTTTAAGGAAAGGATATAGATTCATGATACTCACTTATTCAATTCAACCAGGTGCGACAAAGATGTACAACATGTTAAGGATCAGTTTCTAGTGGTTGAAGTGAAGGTGTGTAAAGAAATGTTTGACATGATAGCAAGTTAAAGCTAAACACCAACTACCTAGCAGCAAATTTTAGTCCATATATTCATCAAAATGGAAATAGAAAGAAATTTCAACGGATTTCATCACAAGATTGCTAAGAACTACGAATGGATTTGATGCTATTTGGGTAGTTATTGATCAACTAACAAAGATGGCATGCCTCATTCCCATCAAAATCAATCACTCTATGGAGTGGGTAGCGGAACTTTATGTCAAAGAAATAGTGAGACTTAATGGAATTTCTAAACCTATCATTTATGATCATGACGGTAGGTTCACGTCCAAATTTTGGGAAAGTGTACAAACTGCAATGGAAACTAGGTTACACTTAACCACAACTTTTTCATCCTCAGATTGATGGCCAAACAGAGAAGATGAATTTGAGTTTAGAGGATATGCTTCATGCTTGTACCCTTAATTACAAGACTAGATAGTGTAAAATGTTTCCGTTAGTAAAATTTGCTTATAACAACAACTATCAGGTGACAATAGGAATGACACCTTATGAGGCTTTATATGGACGAAAATGTAGATTACCTTGATGTTGGCGCGAAGCTGGTGACAAGAAAATGATGGATAATGATGATAATGAAAAGACTGATTTTATTAACGAGACTTCTGAGATGATAAAGCTGATACGAAAGAGAATAGAGACCATTCAAAGTCGTTAGAAGTGTTGTGCTAATGAAAGAAGAAAACCCTTGAGTTCGTTGTAGGCAATGTTGTATTCTTAAAAGTTGCACCAATGAAGGAAGATATGAGAATCGAAAAGAAAGGCAAGCTGAATTAAGGTTATCGAATTTTGTGAAATTGTGAAGCAGATGAACAAGGTAACTTATCAATAGAGTTTTATCAAAGATGTCATCCACTCACAATGCATTTTAAGTTTCGATGTTTAAAAAGTATGCCTCCCATATGCATGTGATAAAGCCGTAGATGAATGAAATATGAGAAGAACTCAATTATAAAGAAAAGCTAGTTAGGATTTTAGATCAAAAGACTAAAATCTTAAGGAATAAAGAGATTCCTTTGGTTAAGGTTTTGTGGCGAAATCACAAGGACGAAGAAGCTACATAGGAACGTGAAGATGAAATGAATGCCAAGTATCTGCAACTATTTTGAGTTTCGAGGATGAAACTCCTATAAGGTAGGAGGAATTATAACACCTGCCATTTTCATGTAACAGTTAATAATAGATATATAACGATGTTAAGTAATTTCTTTATGATATAATGTTACTGACCATTTTATTTTGAGTATGATGACAGGTGACAGTCACGTCAAATTGATGTGCTTAGGATGTTCATGTCAAAAGTGATAATAAGCTTAAAGTATTTATTGTTTTTTAAGAGTTTTCAACTTACCCTAAATTATAATATGTATAATGCTCTAGAGTTATCTATGTCCTAAAGTTAAATTCCTGATGATGACATGAATGTTATTGCATATTTTTCTTATTTTTATAATATTAATGATGTCATGATAATTACATGTGTAATAATATTTTTGGGCCATCAAGTAAATATTATTGTTGTGTATAAATAATTTTGTATTATAATTATATTATAAAATATTTATATTATATGAAGTTATATGTTATATTATATATTAAGTATAAATATACGTTTATGGTTATAAGAAACGACAGGTTGCCGTGTAAACAAGAAAAAAAAAAAGAAAAACAGAAAAAAAAAGGGAAAAAAAGAAACTAAATTAGAGTAGGATTAGGGTTTTAGTCTCCAGATAAAATCTAGATAAAGATCTATTGTTTGTAACCCTAGACTCACACTTCATTCTTTCCTCATTGATTTGCTTCATGCTTGGTTTTCTTTGGCTTTGTCAAGATTTCTAATCTTCCTAATTTCATTCATCTTGGTAAGTGTATCAATTATTTAACATGTTTGTTTGATGTTTTAGTGTATTGTGTTAGTCTTAGAATTATTACTATCATCACATGGATTCTTATATTGTATGTATTTTATGTCAATTGATAATTGAAAAGAGTTGATGATTTGGTTGATTTGATTAGCTTCTCATTAAACCCTATATTAGAGATATTATAGATTTTCATATTTTGCTATATAGATCTTTATGGGTATATTTTATTATCAATTGATATCATGTTAATTATGTGTTTACAATTTTAATTGAGGTTTTATTAGGTTATGAATTAGTATTGAATTTGTTTGATGCCTTAAGCCTACTTTTCATACAAGCACCTAATAGCCGTCATGTTTCAGTAATTTGTGATTCTGTATTGCCCTGTTTATATTTTTTATATATTTTTCTCAAATAGTAGAAATCTTAAACTTTCTATTGGATTTTGAATCACTTAAATTGGAAGTTTCATTAAATAGTTATGATTTTTCAAAATTAACCCTAAAAGCTATACAGTTTTACACAGACCTAAAATTTAGATTGAACTTCGAGGACTTTTTATTTATGAAAATTATTGTAAAAATATGCATGTAATATATCAAATTCTTTATTTCTGAGTCTAGTTTCTAATGCCATTGGATTTAGCTGATTTGGAGTTAAGATGAAATTATTATGAATTTTTAAGTGAATAAAGACCATTCTGCCTACTATTGGGAATTATACCCTAAATTCATAAATTGTGATTTTGTGTTTCTTGATGTTATTGCATGACAAGGTGATGTTCAATGATAGTATAAGATGTTTATAGGTTGTTATAAAAATTTTAGGGTCAAAGAAATTTTATTTTAATTATTTGAGTATGATGCACATGTGTTGCTCACTGCCCTATGTGTTTAAGGTTTATTTTGTCTTTGAATTCTAATGCATGTTTTGAATTGCTGAAAATTTATTTGAAGCCAATTTATTTTGTGAAATAGATATTTTATTATATGAATGTTAGATAGGATTGTTTACTGCCAGCTATTATTGGCAGATTTTATGCTATGAAGTGTGTGACTTATTTTGGTTGTCAAATGGAATTTTTATGACCAACGAAAATTCATGATATTATGTTTATATGTTAACTTTGTCCCTCTAGAGTCTCATGCTTTAATTGTGTGTGAATTCTGAGTTATTGAGTTATGAATACATAATGGTCAGGCAGGTATTAGTATTGCAGTTTTACAGGAATATTTATAAGTTAGTAAAGTGTATGTGTGTTTTTGTAATTCTTAAGACGAAAGAATAAATAATGCCATATGGTTTTGGATGATTTCATAAGAATGAAATTTATTTTTATTTGTATATGGATGTATGACATGAACACACCAAGAAGTGAGCACATCGAGACTGCGGTGACGTCATCTAAGATAAGGTTTAAGTAAGCAAGTCAAGTAAGTACATTCTCACCTGCAACATGATAAAAGTTTATGAAAAGGTTTTGAACATATGTTTTATGATCGTTTTTAAGTTCGTTTTTACATATTATTTTCTCATGAAAACTCTTGTTGCAACAAGAAAGTCTAACAAATGTTTCAATGATGAGGTATGTTAAAAGTATATCTATATAAATATATATATCACTTAATTAAGTTTTGCACACCCCATGTTTATGTTTATGTTTATGTTTATGATGTCCCAGAGGTTGGACTTGTCATGTTTGGTTTGGAATTAGCTACCCCTCTCCTCTCATGACGGCGTGCCTCAATGATGATGTTTATGGTGCAATACTTGGGCCCCCAAAGATAAAATGAATGAAGTTTTTAATTTGATAATGATAATGAAAGATATGTTCTATATGAAATTGTGCCAAGTGTACTATTATGTTAATAATTATTATGATTATGATGTTTTATAAAGGTGTTCATGAAATGTTTTATGTTGTGAGTTAGGAAAGTGTACTTACCAAGCTTTTGCTTACTTAGTTTATAATCATGTTACAAATAAAGGTAAGAAGACCATGGAATAGGTGAAGGGTGAGGACGGGCGTGTGGGCCATGAACGATGGATTGGAAACAGAAGAACGCCATGAAAGAATAATTTTTTTCTGAACTATGTTTTTATTTCTTTGAATATTTAATTTTTCGTACTATTAAGTAATTTTATATTCATTTTGATTTTGTAGAAGTTCAGTCTACTGAACTATGTAAACAGATTTTAAAGCTTGTTTTGAAATTTTATTTGAATTATGGTTTTGTTAATTTGGCATTGATAAACTATGAAAAAAAAAAGGATTTGAAACATTTAGAATATGTTTTTTAAAAAAATTTTGTATGCATGGATCCTGGGATATGTTTATCAAATGTGTTTAAATTAAAATAGTTTATCTTATAAATAATGATAACAAGGATGAAAGTAACAATTATTGTGATGTCCGTATAGGGTTGTTACATCTACGACTATCGCAGGCACCACTAAGCCTTGCTTGTCCGTTAATCATACTTTGCTACATTGAAGCCATGTGGCTGTTGGAAAAACAATACGCAGAGGAATTTTAAAAATTTTAAATTAGAGTATTTTTCAAAACACAAGATTGACATACTAAATACATAAATTAATGATAGATCTTACTAATTACTTTTGTGAACCAAAAACAGTAGCAATCTGTGATACGAAAAACATCACAAAGAGCTTCAACCAACTTATCTTTTTTGTTGTCTTTATCCAAGATCAGAGTGTAAGTGGTCACATGTCGTATAGCTTTTCCTCTGGTGACTCTATTTCCAACCACTTGAGAATATCTAGAACTAAGGTTCTTGATGTTGAACAATAGCTCTAAGGGAGTTTCAAAGTTTCTCAAACTAGAGTACTCAATCTATGCTTCGTAAAATAATCTAAACAACTAAGAAAACTCACCTCCTATTTGTAGTGGTCAAATTTGACGTTAAACCTTATTAGAATAGGGCTCAAAATTTGAGTCTAGATCAACTTCATATGAAAAACACATCAAAAATACATATACATATTATCAAACGATCGGCAAGTTTATCTAGGAGATCGGTTTGCCGAACTTACTCCATCGGCAGGCCTAAGTTTCCCATCGGCCTGCTGAACTTACTATAATTTTGATCTATGAAAATATCTTATTGTCCACTTGAGAATCTTAGAAAGAGAAGCTATCTGATTAAAACAGTCATAACCAGATGATTCCAGATAAAATAAAATATTATCCAAATAATTCAACATGTTTATCTTGAATTAATTTACAAAATTAATTCAATCGATAAACTAACATGAATTATTAAATCCATTCTTATCGAATTCACTCAATCTAATAATTTAACATAAGTCACCAATATATGGAAAAAAAACATGTTGTATCGTTATAAGATTTATAATGAGCAAGCAAAGGGGACCCGATAGATATATATAGTTCTAACTCCTATAATTATAAAATATAGTATCCCAAATATATATTTTATAATTATCAATTCTAACGCTGCTCTACTAAAAGCTTAAAGCTACACTTTCAAACTATACAAAATTACAAAGCTTCAACAAGCTAACCGTCCATGACATATCATAATGTGTTATATCCCAATGGGATATTCATAGTCGACTTAAAGATAAATTATGTTTTACTTTCTAGATTATTTTTATCTTACGTTCCATTATCACACAATTGGAATACTTACTATCCATAGATAGTATACCATTCGGTTACATTTATATATCCAAATGGTTAAGAGCTCCAGTCGTCCAATTATAGTATAATGCATATAAGAGAATATCATTAATTCTACAAAAAGAGCTCTAGATTCTATATCTATAAATAACAAGTCTACGTCAATCAAAAGTCATGTCTCCAACATACCAGTATACGTATCATCATAAAGTTAGGATATCACCCTTTGGTACATCGAAAGACATAAGACAAGAATACGGGCTCATTAGTTATTTCACAATTAAGACACAACATATGATTGTCTAAAGTGAATTGATTTGCACAAACGGAATTATTAACCAAATTAATTCAACTTTTGTGTCCCAATCTAATACATCGTCACCTATGACAATGCACCAATGTTTCTACTTGTGAAATCCTACTCCGATGATTAAAACAAGCCATCTTCCGTTATGAATGTAGACAACATAACAATCTTAGCATAAATAAAGAACCCAACTTTATCCCCTCAATTGCAGATCTTATAATTTAGACCATCACCTTTAAGATTCATGTCTTTTACATAATCTGTCCATCATATGCACGATTCTTAAAAGGTTTAGACCGACAGTCTAAGACTTTTATTTCCTTATCATACATTCAATATAAATGAACATAAAGAGGGCAACATTTGATATATGAATAATAAATAAACACTTTATTAATAAAATAACTCCAAAAACATATTACAACATTTTGCTCCTCAAGGAACTATGTCTAACAATCTCCCACTTGCACCAAGGTTTTAAATATCACATATTTCACATCCCTATAGCCTCCACATGCTTCTCAAAAACTCTCATAGTTAGTGTCTTCCTAAAAGGGTCAGCTAAATTGCCCTCAGACATGATTTTCCATATGCAACATGCCCGCCCTTAATGAAGTCCTTTATTACATGATACTTTTGATGAATATGCTTACTCTTCTTATGAAACGTTGGTTCCTTAGCATTAACTATTACTATAGTGTTATCAAAATGCAGTGATACCACCTTATTCATACCATAAACTACATCAAGATCCCCAAGGAACTTACGGAGCCACGCTACTTCTTTCGAAGCATTACTAGCTACCACATATTTAGCCTTTATCGTTGAATTCGAAGTATAATTTTGCTTGACACTTCACCAAGTAATGGCATCGTCGCCCAGAGTAAACACAGAACCAAAAGTCGATCTTCTTTGATCTAGATAGGATTGGAAATCTGAATCAGTTTATCGAAGAGGTGTTAGATCTTCACCATAACATACTAGCATATAACCTCTAGTCCTTCTCAGGTACTTGAAAATATGCTTGACCACAACCCAATGGGTCAGTCCTGGATCCGACTGAAATTGACTTACTATCCCAACAGCATAACAAATGTCCAATCATGTACAAAGCATAGCATATATGAGGCTACCCACTGTCGAAGCATAAGGCACCTTCTTAATGTATTCTCTTTCTTCATCAAACTTTGGTGAGTCTTTCTTAGAAAGAGTAATTCCAACCCTAGATGGTTGTCCACCTTTCTTGGAATTCTACATTACATACTTCTCAAGAATTTTATCTATGTAGGCCGCTTGGGATAAAGCTATCATTTTGTTCTTCCTATCCTAAAAGATCTGAATAACAAAAACATAATTAGCTTCACCCAAGTCTTTCATGTCAAACTGCTTGATCAACCATAATTTGACTAATGATAATGCCCTAATATCATTGCCAATTAGCATAATGTAATCTACATAGAGCAGTAGAAAAATGAACTTTCCATTCTTAATGTGTTTGTAAACACATGGTCCATTGGCATTTTGTTCGAATCTATAATTCTTGATCACCTGATCAAATATATGTTCCAAGAATGGGAAGCCCACTTAAGTTCATAATTTGACTTTAATAGCTTATAGACCTTGTTTGAAAAATACCGCACAACAGAATTTAAAATCTTTTTATATCAGAGTATTTTTTAAAACATAAGTTTGACACGCTATATGCATAAATTAACTAATTCTTACTAATCTTAAAAATGCTGAAAAGCTTCCTTAATCAGTGAAAAGAAGTAACGTTCCAAAAGGAACTCAACTGGCCTTCTTGGCTATTCTCCATCCACAATCAGAGTGAGTGTAGGCTCACACGTACAGCTCTTCCTCTAGGTGACTCTCCTTCCAACAAATTGAGAGAACCCAAAGCTAGTGTTCATGATTTGTGAACAAGAGCTCTCGAGGAGTTTCACAATCTCACTATAAGAGTTTCACTCTTAATCTCTCAATTGATCTAAATAATAATGAGACTCACTCCCTTTTTATAGAGGTTGGCTCTAGGAGTCAAGCCGAACCTTAGCATCGGCATGTCAAACTGCCAATAAAAATTTCAGCAAATCTTTTATTTTCCACCCTAGATTCTATAGGATAATGTCTCAGTTTTAATTCAAATAACCCAATAGAAAAGTTATCTAATTAAAAAAACTTTATCTAGATAATCTCTCACTTGCACTAAGTGAGTAAATATGACAAATCTTGCATCCCCATAACTTCCACATGGCTCTCAAAGACTCTCCCAGTAAGTGTCTTCGTGAATAGATCAACTAAATAATCCTCTGACATGATTTTGCACACCGTGACATGTTGGAAAAATAGTACGCAGCAAAAGTTTAAAATTTTTATATTTGAGTAATTTCTAAAACACAAGTATGACACGCTATATACATAAATTAACCAGATCTTACTAACCTTGTAAATGCCGAAAAGCTTCCTCAATCGGTGTAGAGAAGTATCATTCTAGAAGGACCTCAACCAACCGGCCTTCTTTGCTATTCTCTATCCATGATCGGGGTGAGTATGGGCTCACACGTACAGCTCTTCCACCAGGTGACTCTGCTTCCAACCAATTGAGAGAACCCAAAGCTAGTATTCGTGATTTGTGAACAAGAGCTCTCAAGGAGTTTCAGAATCTCACTATCAAAGTTTCACTCTTAATCTCTCAACTGATCTAAATTCTAGTGAGACTCACTTCCTTTTTATAGAGGTTGGGTCTAAGACTCAGTCCTTATCGATAATGCCTCAAAATTTGAATCTATATCTAATGAAATTCGTATGAAAACGCGTGATATTTTTATCATGCGATCGGCATGCTGAACTTCCCCCATCGGCAGGCCGAACCTTATGATTGGCATGCCGTACTGCCGATAAAAATTTCAGCAAATATTTTATTTTCCACCCAAGATTCGATAGGATAAAGTCTGAGTTTTAATTCAAATAACCCAATAGAGAAGTTATCTAATTAAAGCAACTTTATCTAGATAATCTCTAGGAAAATAAATGAATTCCTAATAATTCTACAAGTTTATCTTGATCTAATTTATTCAAAAATTAAATCAACCGATAAACAGATAAGAATTATCCGATCCTAATAATTCAACAAGTTTATCTTGAATTAATTTTATCACAAAATTAATTCAACCGATAAATAGATATGAATTATTTGATTCTTCCAAATTTTAACCAATCTAATAAATCTGACAAAAGTCACTAATTATTGGAAAAGCACGCCGTATCGTTACAAGATATTTTGAGCTAGCAAAGGGGACCAAATGGACCTACATAGTTCAAGCTCCTGATAATTATGAAACCCAATATCCTAGATATATATTTCATAATTATCAACTCCAACGCTACTCCACTAAAAGCTTGGAGCTACATTCTCGAACTACATAGAATTACAAAGCCCATATAGCTAAGTCTCCATCATAGTATATCGTATCCGCATAGGATTATTCATAACCGGCTTAAGGACAAGTTCTGTCCTACCTTCCCGATTATTTTTATCTTTCGTTCCATTATCTCACCATCGAAAAACTTACCATCCAAAGATAGTATACCATTTGGTTACACCTATGTATCCAAATGGTTCAACGCTCTAGTTTTTCAATTACAGGATAACGTATATAAGATGACATCATGACTCCTAAAGAGGAGCTATGAATTCCATATCAATGAATAACAGGTCTGCGCTATCAAGAGTCATGCCTCTAATGTACCGGCATGCATACCACTATTAAAATGTGGGTGTCACCCTTTGGTACATCAAAAGACACAAGTCAAGACAACGGGCCCACTATTCAACTTAGGATTAAGATACAATACAAATGATTGTCTAATGTGAATCGATTTGCTGAGATAAAGTTATTAATCCAAATCAATTCACTTTATGTTTCGATCCACACATCGTCAACTATGACAACGTGCTAATGTTTCTATTCACAGAGTCCACCTCCAATGGCCAAGACAAACCATCTCTCAATAGGGATATAGACAACATAACAATCTTTACATGAATAAAGCGCCCAACTTTATTTCCTTGATTGCGGATCTTGTGATTTAGACCGTTACCTTAAGAATCATGTCTTCCACATAATCTATCCATCATATGCCCAATTCTTAAAGGTTTAGACCGACAATCTCAGACTATTGTTTGCTTAACATATAGTCAACAAATATGAACATAAAGAGGATAAGATTTGGTATATAAATAATAAATAAATTCTCTATTGGTAAAAATGTCTCCAAAAACATATTATATTTTTACTCCTTAGGGCATACATGTCTAACAATCTCCCACTTGCCCTAAGTGAGTAAATATGACAAATCTCGCATCCCCATAGCTTCCACATGCCTCTCGAAGACTTTCCCTGTAAGTGTCTTCGTAAATGGATCAGCTAAATTGTCCTCTGACGTGATTTTGCACACTGTGACATGCCTGCCCTCAATGAAGTCCTTTATCACATAATACTTCCAATCAATATGCTTACTCTTTTTGTGAAATCTTGGTTCCCTAGCATTAGCGACCGCTGTGCTATTATCACAGTACAATGATACCGCCTTATCCATACCAAGAACTACCTTAAGATCCCCAAGGAACTTGCAGAGCCACACTGCTTCTTTCGAAGCATAACTAGCTGCCACATACTCAGCCTCCATTGTTGAATCTAAAGTGTAATCTTGCTTCACACTTCTCCAACTGATGGCATCGCCGCACAGACTAAACACAAACCCCGAAGTTGATCTCCTCGAATCGAGACAGGATTGAAAATCTGAGTTAGTATATCGTAGAGGAGCTAAGTCCTCAGCCGAATACGCAAGCATATAGGCTTGAGTCCATCTTAAGTACTTGAAAATATGCTTTACCGCAATCCAATGATTTGGTCCCAGATCTGCCTGAAATAGACTTACAATCCCGACCGCATAACAAATATCCGGTCGTGTGCAATGCATGGCATATATGAGACTACCCACTGTCAAAGCATAAGGTGTTGGAAAAACTAGTACGCAGTGGAATTTTAAAAATTTTATATCAGAGTATTTTCCAAAACACAAGTTTGACATGCTATATGCATAAATTAACCGGATCTTACTAACCTTTGAATGTCGAAGAACTCCCGCAATCCGTGAAGAGAAGTAACATTCCAGAAGAGCCTCAACCAACTGGTCTACTTTGCTATTCTCTATCCACGATCGGAGTGAGTGTGGGCTCACACATACAGCTCTTCCTCCAGTTGACTCTCCTTCTAACCAATTGAGCGAACCCAAAGCTAGTGTTCGTGATTTGTGAACAAGAGCTCCAGGAAGTTTTCAGATTCTCACCAGTAGAGTATCACTCTTAATCTCTGAATTGATCTAAATAACTCATAAGACTTACTCCCTATTTATAGAAGTTGGGTCTAGGGTCCCTCCTTATCAAATAAGCTCTCAAAAATTCGAATCAGAATCAAGTTCAGATCAATATCTGATGTAATCCACGTGAAAATGCGTGATCTTTTTATCGCGCATTGGTAGGCCGATCTGCCTAATTGTCAGGCCGAACTTGCCCCATCGGTAGGCCAAACTTGAGGATTGGCATGCCGAACTGCCTAGAAAAAGTCTTAGCAAATCTTTTATTTTTCACCCGATTCTATAGGATAAAGTCTCAATTTTAATTCAAACCCAATAGAGAAGTTATCTAATTAAAACAACTTTATCTAGATAATCTTTCAGAAAATAAATGAATTCCTAATAAATCTATAAGTTTATCTTGATCTAATTTATTCAAAAATTAAATCAACCGATAAACAAATAAGAATTATCTTATCCTAATAATTCAACAAGTTTTTCTTGAATTAATTTTATCCGATAAACAGACATGAATTATTTGATTCTTCTAAATTTCAACCAGTCTAATAAATCTGACATAAGTCACTAATTATTGGAAAAGTACGTCGTATTGTTACAGGATATTGTGAGCTAACAAAAGGGACCAAATGGACCTACATAGTTCAAGCTCTCGATAATTATGAAACCCAATATCCCAGATATACATTTCAAAATTATCAACTACAACGCTACTCCACTAAAAGCTTAGAGCTGCATTCTCGAACTACATAGAATTACGAAGCCCATATAGCTAAGTCTCCATGACATATCATAGTGTATCGTATCCCCATAGGATTATCCATAACCGACTTAAGGACAAGTTCTGTCTTACCTTCTTGATTATTTTATCTTTCGTTCCATTATCTCACCATCGAAAAACTTACCATCCAAAGATAGTATACCATTTGGTTACACCTATGTATCCAAATGGTTCAGCGCTCTAGTTTTTCAAATGCAGGATAACGCATATAAGATGATATCATGACTCCGAAAGAGGAGCTATGGATTCCATATCTATGAATAACAGGTCTACGCTATCAAGAGTCATGCCTCTAACGTACCGGCATGCATACCACTATTAAAATGTGGGTGTCACCCTTTGGTATGTCAAAAGACACAAGTCAAGATAACGGGCCCACTATTCATCTTAGGATTAAGATACAATACAAATGATTGTCTAAAGTGAATCGATTTGCCGAGACAGAATTATTAATCCAAATCAATTCACTTTATGTCCTGATTCAACACATCGTCACCTATGACAATATGCCAATGTTTCTATTCATTGAGTCCACCTCCGATAGTCAAAACAAATCATCTCCTAATAGGGATATAGACAACATACCAATCTTTACATGAATAAAGCGCCCAACTTTATTTCTGCGATTGTGAATCTTATGATTTAGACCGTTACCTTAAAAATCATGTCTTTCGTATAATCTGTCCATCATATGCCTAATTCTTAAAGGTTTAGATCGATAGTCTCAGACTTTTATTTGCTTAACATACATTCAACAAATATGAATGTAAAGAGGACGAGATTTGGTATATAAACAATAAATAAATTCTTTATTGATAAAAATGTCTCCAAAACTTATTACATTTTTACTTCTTAGGGCATACATGTCTAACATAAGGGACCTTCTTCATTTATTCTCTTTCTTCCTTAGACTTTGGAGAGCCTTTCTTAGAAAGAGCAATTCCATACCTAGATGGTTGCCCACCTTTCTTGGAATCCTACATTGCAAACCTCCTAAGAATTTTATCTATGTAGCTAGCTTGAGACAAAGCTATCATTTTGTTCTTCCTATCCCGAAAGATCTAGATACCGAGAACAAAATTAGCCTTACCCAAGTCCTTCATGTAAAACTACTTGGTCAACCATAATTTGACTGATGACAATGCCCCAACGTCATTGCCAATTAGCAGAATGTCATCTACATAGAGCAGTAGAAAAACTATATTCTCATCTTTAATGTGTTTGTAAACACATGGCTTATCCATATTTTGTGAGAACCCATAAGTCTTGATCAACTAATCAGATCTTATGTTCGAAGAACGGGAAGCCTGCTTAAGTCCATAAATTGACTTTAGCATCTTATAAACCTTACCCTCTTGACCCTTGACCTTGAACCTGTCTGGTTGTTTCATATAAATAGACTCATCAAGATAGCCTTTCAAAAAAGTTGTCTTGACATCCATCTGCCAAATCTTATAGTTAAGAGTGGCATTTATGGACAAGAGAATCCGATGGACTTAAGCATGGCTACAGGCGAAAAGGTTTTCTCGTAATCGATTCCTTCCTTTTGCGTATAACCCTTAGCTACCAGTCTAGCCTTAAAGGTTTTGTCCTTTCCATCCACTTTTGAAGCACCCCTTGCTGCTTAGTTAAGGCCTGGCCTCCAAACATGTCTTCTAGATTATCCAAGATCGGCTTCGTAGTCCCATAATCCTCATGTTAAGCCTGCAGCACATTATTCATGCTTGCCATAACATAGCAGCGGGACTGATAGTTTGCATCTTTCCAGCGATCGTACGCTTGGAATTGCTCATTAGTGGAGTCTCCCGTAAACATTTTTAAGCTACAATAAAGATATCATATACCAAACATAAGCAAACATATCATAATAATTTAGTAAGATAATACAATCATACAAATGTGTTTATGTGTCAAAACTTTGAAAATATCACAACCTTACAATGATAATTCCCAACTTAGAATTCAACAAGCTCCTAGGGGAGTCATGCCAAATTCAATCAGGAACACGGATCTCCTCTTGATTAATATCTGCCATCTAGGACCTGCATGATCCAACATATATTAATAATTATTTCTTTGGCCATTAATTTTATTAACAGAGCTCCTAGGGGAGGTTAATAATAAAATTAACATGAGTATATAAACATCATTTCAATCTTTTATCCATGATTTATAATCACCTCCTAGGGGTTTGCAACTATAAATCATGCTAAAATACCTTATCCTTTTGGAGATCCAATCTAGTACATGATAGAATCCCTTCCTAGGGGTCGGGACCACCATATTCTTCCTATGGACCAACGATGGAGGCCTTAGGTCCTCTCTTCAAAAACTTTTTCCAACTTAATCTTTTGAAATCAAGGTTTTATTTTAAAAAGACATGCATGAAAAAGACAAGGTTTGGGCTGACAGTCTTAGACTATTGTTTGCTTAACATACATTCAACAAATATGAACATAAAAAAGACAAGATTTGGTATATTAATAATAAATAAATTCTTTATTTATAAAAATGTCCCCAAAAATATATTATATTTTTACTCCTTAGGGCATACACGTCTAACAGACCTTACCCTCTTAACTCTTAGGCTTAAACCAGTCTGGCTGTACCTATATATGGACTCATTAAGATAGCCATTCAGAAAGGCCATCTTGACATTCATTTGCCATATCTCGTAATCAAGAGCAGCAGCAATGGATACGAGAATGGGATGGATTTAAGCATGGCTATAGGCAAAAAGGTTTCCTCACAATCGATTCCTTCCTTTTGCATGAATCCCTCAGCTACCAATCTAACCTTATAGGTTTCGAATTTCCCATCTGCTCCTCTCTTTCTCTTATAGATCCACTAACAACCTGTGGGTTTTACCCTTTTAGGAAGATCCACAAGTTCCTAGACTTGATTAGTCTCCATAGACTTCATCTCAGTGTTCATGGCTTATGTCCTGAGCTTTGAATCTACATCCTCCGTAGCCTCTACAAAAGTCAAAAGTGTAAGGATCCCTATCATGTTCAATCAGTTTAGCCAAGTAGGCTTCACCATTGAACATATACCTCTCAGGTTGACGCCTGATCCTCCCACTATGCTGAAGCCCCTTAGGTTGTTGTTCAGTCGTTTTTGTACATTGATTGGATTGGTTTCAACTAGAACTCCTGGAGTGACTGAATCATTTGCCAACTCCTTGAGTACCACTTTACTTCGAGGCCTAAAGTCGTTGATGTAACTTTCCTTACAGAATGTTGCATTCGTTGAAACCATGACTTTATTCTCTTTTGGGTTATAGAAATAACCTCGTTTAGTTCATTTTTGATATTCTACAAACATACAAACTTTTGAATGTGCTTCCAACTTGTTCACTTCCTCATACAAGACATGAACCGGACATCCCCATATGCGAATATGGTTTAAGGATGTCTTCCTACATGTCTATAACTCGTGAGGAGTTTTAAGAACCAATTATGAATGCACATTGTTTAAAAGATAACATGCAGTTTGTAGTGTATATCCCCAAAAGGATAATGGCAATGATGAATAACTCATCAAGAACTTAACCATGTCCAGCAAAGTCCTATTCCTTCTCTCAACTATGTCATTCTACTGCGGAGTGTCCGGCGTAGTCAAATGGGACAAAATATTATTCCCTAATAAGTGTTCCAAGAACTCATTGGAGAGGCATTCACTATCTTGATCATATCAAAGTGCCTTCATGGGTTTACCTAGTTGCTTTTTCGCTTTAGCCTGAAACTCCTTAATCTTGTCAAAAAATTTTCTATTGTATTAGGTAAACATACCCATACCTTGAGTAATCATTAATAAAAGTGACAAAGTATTCATAGCCTCCATGTGCCCTGATATTCATGGGACCACATACATCACTATGCATAAGTTCTTGAACCCCCTCGGCCCTATTGCTCTTAGACCTAAATGGTCTTTTAGTCATTTTAAGCTCCAAACAATATTCACATTGTGGTATAAATTCCACCTCTAAGTGACTTAAAGGTCTATCTCTTACTAACCTTTGAATCCTATTCAAGGTAATATGACCTAATCGCAAATGTCAAAGACAAGTCTTATTAGAGTGAGAAGTCTTAAGTCTTTTAGAGTTATTAACCTTAGTGTTAAGCAGTATGTCCATCTTAAATTTGATAAAATAGAGATTGTTTTGCATCCATACATCACAGATAAAAAACTTACTTTTATAAATTACCACTTTATTATTAAAAGATACTGAATAAGAGTCTTTAAATAAATAAGCTATAGATATAAAATTATTTTTAAGTCTAGGAACATAAAAACAATCTTTCAAAACTAAAATCCTGTAATTATCAAAACAAAGATGGACATCTCCCACTGCTTCATCCAACACAAAGGATCCATCACCTATCCATAATGTGAAGTTCTCATGCAGTAAACTTCTCATTTCCTTGAACCCCCATAGAGAAACACAAAAATGATTAGTTGCTCCAAAATCAAGTGTCACTTGATTCTTCAACTATACAAGTTTCGTTAACTTGAATTCATACTTACCTCCTCGAAAGAGGAAATCCTTTCATTAACTTGCACTTCAACTTCTTTAGGTTCTTCTTTTTCTTCTTCTTATTCTTGCCATTCGTTGGAGTAGAAGATTTTCCATTCTTAGCCCTCTGCTTTATTCCATTCCCTAGGTTAGGATTGGAACCATATGTAGTTGCCAAATTTGCCTCACCACCAACGGGAGGTTTCCTGATCAGATTTTCAAACTCCTATAACTGCTTCATCAACTCAGTCAAGGCATATCTTGTTTATTGCTTAAATTATATGAAACTCTAAACAGGATAAATTTCTTTGATAGAGTCTCAAAAACCATAGTCATCTATGACTTAGCATCAATACTAACCCCATGGGTTTGAGCCCTAACAAGGTAACCTATGACCAACATCATATGCTCCTTCATAGGAGTCCCCAATCTTTACTTGCAGTTTAAGAGTTTCCAAAGAGCCCCTTGCCATTTTTTAGGGCTTGGCCTCCAAACATGTCTTCAAGATTATCCAAGACCTACTTTGTAGTCTTATAATCTTTCTGTTGAGCCTACAACACGTTATTCATGCTAGCTATAACACAACAGCAGGCCTGATCATTAGCATCTTTCCAGTGATCATACGCTTGGATTTGCTTGTTTGTGGAATCCTTAGTACGTTCGGGAGGACACGGTATTGTTAGAAGAAACTTCAATTTCTCAAAGGAAAGGACAATTTTTAGGTTCCTTTTCCAATAATTGTAATTCTCGCTAGTTAACATGTTTGTATCAAGTATCAATGATAAAATATTTTTAGACATTTTAATCTATAATAAAGATTCATATACCAAATATAAACAAGCATTCCACATCAATTTAGCAAGATAACACAAACAAGTAAACATACAATTATGTTTATGTGTCAAAACCTTGAAAAAATCTAACCTTATAATAATAATTCCCAACTTAGAATTCAACAAACTACCTAGGTGAGACTTGCCAAATTCAATTAGGAACACATATCCCCTAAGATAAATACATGCTATCGAACACCCGTGTGATCTAGCATATATTAATAATCATTTTCTTTGGCCATTAATTTCATTAACAAAGCTCTTAGGGGAGGTTAATAATAAAATTAATTTTGAGTGTTTAAAATCATTTCAACTAATTTATCTATGCTTTATAATCGCCACCTAGGGGTGTACAATAATAAATCATGTTAAAATAAATTATCCCTTCAGAGATCAAACATGGTACATGATGAAATCTCTTCCTAAGGGTTGGAACTTTCATGTGCTACCTATGGACCAACAATGGAGGCCATAAGTTCTCTCTTTGAAAACCTTCTCCCACTCAATATTTTAAAAGTCAAGGTTTTATTTAACATGCATGAACTATTTATAATGAGCGGCAGTCCCTATTCTACATAGCTTTTTATCAACATGCATGGTAAATCATATTATAATGCAGACAAGCAAAGCAACATATAAAGCAAAATAATATCATTCCGTAAGCATATTATAATGCCACAAGCAAAATAATAAATAAATAGCCGTAATATCATGGTTCTATTCTAGAGAAAAGAAAGTAAAGATTACTAAAGATCAATCAAAACACATTATCAATTCTTCAACTTGTATCTTCAAGTTGTGTCCTTCATCATGTGGCATACATCTTTAATTCTTGAATCCCTCATAGATTAAAAGTTTTCTTTTTTTGGTCATCATAAAATTTCATGTTTCTCATAATTGTCTCAAAAAATAAAATCAAAAACTACAATGAAAAACGTTTTGCTCCACTACCGACCTATCGAACTGGAAGTTTAGCCTAATGATCTACGACCATCACCCTACCGAAAACATTGGTTCGGCCTACCGACCAAGCTGAACAACCATTTTTTCATAAAATAGTTTTTAAGCAGTTTTTCAATCTTATTTTCAACAATTCAAAAACACAAAAATTTATAAACACAGAAAAACAATGGAACTCCTATCATCTCGATCTTCTAGATCCTTTTTTGCTTCAAATGATTATTTAATTACAAAATTTTATAAATTTAAAATTAAAAAATAATTCCTAGATGGTGATGATAGACTGCCATCTAATTCTATAAAAAGCCAAGATACACATTCTAACCTCTAAGGAACCATAACCAGTACAAATTAATTAATTAATAAATAATTAAATAGAAATTTAATCAACCATAATTAATTAATAAACATTCATTATATAATCTCATGATAACATTTAATTATATAAAAACCTTAAAGTGTCAACTCTCTAAAAAATTAAATTCAAGCATAAGAGAGAATAAGATCATATAATTCATGAATATAGTGTAACACCCACCTATTTTTATGTAACGGATCATGTTAAGTTAGTAACGATGTTAAGGAAATTTTAATAATAATTTATGCTATATGCTATGATTTATGATCTTAATGTTACTAACTATTTATTTCAAGTTCTATGACAGGTGATGACCGCATGGAATCGTTGTGCTCAAGTGTTCATGTTAATTTTAATGTATGTTTAATTATGATGCAATGATGACTTGAATGTTGTAATACATGGTATTTTAAGGAAAGTTCGGTAGGCCAGACTTTCAAGTTCGACAGGCCGAAAAGACTGCAAAGATCGACAGGCTGATGGAAACCATAGGTAGGCCGATGACAGTTGATGAGCAGTCAGCAGAAATCTCTCCAAATTTATGGTTGAGATGATTACGTTAAATGGGTGGTTTATTGTGATTAATTGACATATTTATGGATTAATTTCTTCATTTAAGGAAATAAAATCATTGACTTCGCATTGCTTGGTGCTGATTGATATGATTTCCTATTTTTAGAAGG
Source organism: Artocarpus heterophyllus (assembly GCA_025403435.1). Taxonomy (NCBI): domain Eukaryota; kingdom Viridiplantae; phylum Streptophyta; class Magnoliopsida; order Rosales; family Moraceae; genus Artocarpus; species Artocarpus heterophyllus. Next base: position 35,610,450 of record CM046337.1, read on the forward strand.
CAAAATATAGTAAGATGAGATGATTGGTTTGACTTTCTCTCTTTGCTCTCCATTCTCCACGCAATTAGTCTCAATCTTAGTCAAAAAATTTCTGACTTAATGAAGAGTTTTGACTCTCCTTTTTACGTTATGCTCATTACGTTAAATTTTTTTAACGTTCTTTTTCTCTATCTCTCTCTCTTCCTCTCACGTCTTCTCTCTCATTCATTCTGAGACATTTTTCTTATTCATCTCTTCTTCTTCTCTTCTCCAGGAATTCTATTCCTCCTCTCTCTCAAAAATTCTCTGCAAATAATTGAAAGAAAAATTGATAATTTCGTTGGTTGAATTCAAGGATTTTGAGAAGAAAATCTTTTAAGGTAAGGACTCATTTTTTGGTAATTCTAAAAAGCATTCCTCCTCCTCAATTCATCTGCAGTATCTTTCTCTAGGTATTGTATTTTATTCTGAATTTTTAATATGATGTTCATATATGTGTTATGTATCATTCCTCCAAGTTTCACGTTATTTTGATATTTCTATGAAAAGTTATGAATTTTCTTCTCTTTGCTACTTATAGTAAATTAATGCTGATTGTATATGTTACACAAAAATGTGAGTTTTGTTCATAACATAAATGAATGTTGTTTTTCATGAAAATTTAGTAAGAATGTTCATGTATATGTTATGTTACGGACTGCAAAGTTTGATAATGTTTTGATGAGTGAATTATATGTTATGAAATTTCTATGAGATTAGGTTAAGAAAACTGTCTTAACAATGTTAATTTTGGACTTTTGTTTTATGTAATGTTTTATATGTTTAAATGATTTTATTGATGATGAAATAAATTTATGATATTGAAATGTATGATAATAAGATATTAGTATGAATTTAAAAGTTAAAATATATGTACTTTAATTGTTAGAAAATGTTTTCAAAAGATTACTTATCTACCTTATTATTATTGTTGGCAGATTTCATGTTTGAAATGTATGGGTTGTTTTTTATGATTATAGTTATAGATGCATGTTATGAATTATGTTTGTATGAGATAAATGTATATGTGATGTAATATGAATGAATGTTATATTTTATGATAGTAAGCATTGATTTTATTTTGTGTCTTTAAATGAATTAATGGCATGAACACGCAAAGGAACAAGCACATCAAGACTACGGCGTCGTCATCAAATCATATAAGGCTAAGTAAGCTAGCTTTTAAGGTAAGTACATTCTCACCTGCAACATGATGTGTTTTAAAAGGTTTGATGTTATCTTCATGATGATATTTATAATGATTTTATGATGATTTCCTTAAAGGATTTCTGATGAAAGATTTTCTTGATTTAAAGTTATGCATGTTTGATTATGGCAAATTTCAAAGCATGATAGTTATGTATATATGTATCACCTAATAAGTGTTGCACACCAATGTTATGATATGATATGTTATGATGTCGTGTTTGGTTTGAGATTAGCTACCCTTCTCCTCTCATGACGGTGCACCTACAATGATGTTTATGGTGTAACACTTGGGCCCTTAAGATAAAATGGAATAAGTTTGAATATGGTCAAGTAATGAAAGATATGTTTCTATAAAATTGTGCTTAATGCACTTTTATGATACGATAATGATGATGATGTTTATGAAATGCTTTTAAGTTGTGAGAATTATATGTACTTACTAAGCTTTAGCTTTTTCAAGTTTATGTCATGTTGCAGATAAGGGTAAGAAAGTCATGGACTAGGCAGAGGATGTGGAAAGGCATGTGAGCAAAGTACGATGAATTGTAACCGGAAGAACGCCAAGAAGAAAGTTTATATGATTTAAATCAAGTTTTACATTTTGGACATATCTATTTGTTAAGTTTTAAGAATATAAGAACTATTTTTTAAATATTTTATTTTATCATTATAAGAATTCGATCTTCCGCATTTTGAAAGTTGAATCTGTTTTACAAATTAAGTTTTCTAAAAATTTTTGGCTTTGTCGGCCTGCCGAACATCAATGGTCGGCATGCCGATGTAAGAATGTTCGGCCTGCCGAACTTTAAAAGTTTTTAAAGCCCAGATTAGCAGAGCCTCTGTCGGCCTGTCGGTTGACGAATTCCAGCCTGCCGACCATGTTTGGCCTGCCGAAGTCCCAAGTTTGGCCTGCCGAACTGTGGGAGTAAATAGCTTTTAAATGATGTGATGTTTTTATAAGTTATGATTTTACAATTTGGTTTATTTACTTTATTAAAGCAAGTTTATGATCAATATTAATGTGATATTAAATTATAGATTAAGTTAATGAATGTTTTTAAAAAAATATAATTGTATTTATGGATCCTAGTTATATTTTCCTTAACTATGTTTATTTTTAAAGTTCAAATAAGTATGTAATGTATGAATGTAATGACATCTGTGACGTCTGTAAGGGGGGTGTTATGTATAGCATGAACACAAACCTAAAAATCAACATAAAACCTAGCTCTAATACCAATTGTTAGAAAAATGGTATGCAGCAGAATTTTAAAAATTTTAAATCAAAGTATTTTTCAAAACACAATTTTAACATGCTAAATACATAAATTAGTGATAGATCTTGCTAGCCTCTTTTGTGAACCAAAAAGCAACAACAATTTGTGAAGATGTGAAGAGAAGAACATTCTAGAAGAGTATCAACCGACTGGTCTTCTTTGCTATTCTCTATCCACGATTAGAGTGCAGGTGGTCACATATCGTATAGCTTTTGCTCTCGTAACTCTCATTCCAACCACTTGAGAACACCTAGAACTAAGGTTCTTGACATTGAATAATAGCTCTCAGGGAGTTTTAGAGTTTCTCAAACTACAGTACTCATACTATGCTTCTCCAAAAGTCTCCAGTTATTGATAAATTGTCTCCAAAGGCATATTACAACATTTTACTCCTTAGGGCATTCATGTCTAACAGTTACGCTTATGTATTCAAATGGTTGAGCAAGCTAATCTTCCAATTATAGGATAATGCATATAAAAGAATACCATTAACTCTACAAAAAGAGCTATAGATTCTATATCTACAAATAACGAATCTACGTCAATCAAGAGTTATGTTTCCAACGTACTAGTATGCATACCATCATAAAGTCAGGATGTCACCTTTTAGTACATAAAAAGAATAAGTCAAGAATATGGGTCGATTAGTCATTTCAGGATTAAGGCAAAATACATATGATTGTCTAAAGTGAATTGATTTGTACAAATAGAATTATTAGCCAAATCAATTCAACTTTTGTGTCCCGAACAAATATATCGTCACCTATGACAATGCATTAATGTTTTTACTCGTGGAGTCCCACTCTGATGACCAAGACAAGCCATCTTTCGTTACGGATGTAGACAACATAACAATCTTAGCATAAATGAAGCACCCAACTTTATTCCCTTGATTATAATCTTATGATTTAGACCATCACCTTTAAGGTTCACATCTTTCACATAATATGTCTATCATATACATGATTCTTAAAGATTTAGACTGACAATCTCATACTTTTGTTTGCTTATCATACATTTAATAGAAATGAATATAAAGAGGACAACATTTAGTATATGACTAATAAATGAACTCTTTATTGATAAAATATCTCTAAAAATATATTACAACATTTTACTCCTTAGGGCACTATCTCTAAAACGGGCTTCTCCATGTTAGACATGTACGCCCTAAGGAGTAAAAATGTAATAAGTTTTTTGAGACATTTTTATCAATAAAGAATATATTCATTATTTATATACCAAATCTTGTCCTATTTACGTTCATATTTGTTGAATGTATGTTAAGCAAACAATAGTCTGAGACTGTCGGTCTAAACCTTAAGAATTGGGCATAGGATGGACGGATTATGCAGAAGACACGATACTTAAGGTGATGGTCTAAATCATATGATCCGCAATCAAGGGAATAAAGTCGGGCGCTTTATTCATGCAAAGAATGTTATGTTGTCTATATCCCTTTAGAGAGATGGTTTGTCTTGACCATCGGAGGTGGACTCTGTGAATAGAAACATTGGCACGTTGTCATACGTGACGATGTGTTGGATTAGGATATAAAATGAATTGATTTGGATTAATAATTTTGTCTCAACAAATCGATTCACTTTAGACAATCATTTGTGTTGTATCTTAATCTTGAGATGAATAGTGGGCCTGTTGTCTTGACTTGTGTCTTTTGATGCACCAAAGGGTGACGCCCACATCTTAATAGTGGTATGGATGCTGGTACGTTGGAGGCATGACTTTTGATAGTGTAGACTTGTTATTCATAGATTTGGAATCCATAGCTCCTCTTTAGGAGTAATGATATCCTCTTCTATGCGTTATCCTGTAATTGGAAAACTGGAGCGCTCAACCATTTGGATACATAGTGTAACCAAATTGTATACTGTCTTTGGATGGTAAGTTTTCTAATGGTGAGATAATGAAACGTAAGATAAAAATAATCGAGAAGGTAAGACAGAACTTGTCCTTAAGCCGATTATGGACTATCATATGAGGATACGATACACTATGGTATGTCATGGAGACTTAGCCATACAAGCTTTGTAATTCTATGTAGTTCGAGAGTGCAGCTCCAAGCTTTTAGTGGAGTAGTGTTAGAGTTGATAATTATGAAATTTATATTTGGGATATTGGGTTTCATAATTATCGGGAGCTTGAACTATATAGGTCCATTTGGTCCCCTTTACTAGCTCACAACATCCTGTAACGACATAGCATGTTTTTCCAATAATTGGTGACATATGTCGGATTTATTAGATTGGTTAAAATTTGGAAGAATTAAATAAATCATGTATGTTTAACGGTTGAATTAATTTTGTAATAAATTAATTCAAGATAAACTTGTTGAATTATTGGGATCAGATAATTCTTGTTTGTTTATCGGTTAATTTAATTTTGGATAAATTAGATCAGGATAAACTTGTAGAATTATTGGGAATTGATTTATTTTCTTAGAGATTATCTAGATAAAGTTGTTTTGATCAGATAACTTCTCTATTGGGTTATTTGAATTACAACTGAGACTTTATCCTATAGAATCTCAGGTGGAAAATAAAAGATTCGTGAAATCTTTTATTCGACAATTTGGCCTACCGATGGGACCTGTTCGGCCTGCCGATCAAGTGGTTTGGCCTACCGATCAACGAAGGATAAGATCACGCGTTTCCATGCGGATCTTATCAGATAATGATCCGAATTGATTCTGATCTGAATTTTAAGACCTAATCTGATGAGGACTAACCCTAAGACCAACCCCTATAAGTAGGGAGTGATTCTCATATGTTACTAAGATCAATTGAGAGATCAAGAGTGATACTCTGCTAAGTGAGAATCTGAAAAACTCCCTGAGAGCTTTTGTTTACAAATCACGAACACTTGCTTTGGGTTCTCTCGATTGGTTGGAAGGAGAGTCACCGGTGGAAGAACTATACGTGTGATCCCATACTCACTCCGATCGTGGATAGAGAATAGCAAAGAAGACCAGTTGGTTGAGGCTCTTCTAGAACATTATTTCTCTTCACAGATTGCGGAGGCTCTTCGGCACACAAAGATTAGTAAAATCTGGTTAATTTATGCATATAGCATGTCAAACTTGTGTTTTTAAAGTTACTCTAATATAAAATTATTTTTTTTTTAAATTCTGCTGCGCACCCTTTTTCCAACACTCCATTCATGGCCGAGCTATGATTGCTCACAGTCGAGCTCTCCGTTCACGGGCGAGGCGAGCTCGAGTCGAGCCTGTTGAAAAAATCGTACGCAGTGAAATTTTTTTTTAAAAAAAATTATATCAAAGTAATTTCCAAAACACAAGTTTAACATGCTATATTTTCACTCCATTTCTCTCTCTTTTTCTCGTTCTCTCCTTTTTGTTCACTCTCCCTTTGTAACCACACTTGATCTTCATGAACCTGTTTAGGTGTCATTGGTACAAGAGTGAATAGTCTCTGGTTGTGCACAAGAGAATATTTGTTGGTGTAGCCATCATGTTTGACTCGACGATCAAATTGCCATGGTCAACCTAGTAACAAGTGTCCCGCTTGCATTGGGACTACATCGCACAAAACTTCATCTTTATATCTGCCAATGCAAAATAAAATTAATGCTTGTTTAGTTATCTTCACTTCACCACTATTATTCAACCATTACAACTTGTAAGGTCGAGGATGTTTGGTCGTTGGCAGCCCTAATTTGTCAACCATAATAGTGCTAGCAACGTTTGTACACCTCCCTCCATCTATTATCATGATACCTTGTTCCGCACGTGGCACCTAGTATGAAAAATGTTCTCATGTTGCTCTTCTTCTTCCTCTTTGGCTTGCACACTAAGGGCTCGTCGAGTGACCAACAATTCACCTTGGGCAATATACTCCTCCTCAACCACATCCTACAATGGTGGCATGGAGTTCTCGTCCGATTCATTGTCCATAATAACCTCTCTGTCGTCCCGTAACACCATCACCCTTTTGATCAGACATTGGCTTGAGATGTGACCCTTGCCTTGGCATTTGAAACATTTAATATCATGGTTTTGAGAAGTGGATGAATCATGTTTAACTTGGTTTGAAGGGCTACCCGTGGTTGGTTTTGGCTCGAACTTAGGCCTAGCGACCGATTTCTCTTCTCTCTTCCCATAATTTGGCTTCCATGAAGAAGGTCCCGAGCTAACATTTGCATGTGAGCTACCCCTCCTCTTGAGCTGCCGCTCTATTGTGATGGCCATGTGCAACATGTCTTCTAATTTTACGTAGTGTTGCATCTCCACCCTATCTTGAATATCCAGATTTAGCCCTTGCAAAAATCTTGCCATGGTTGCTTCTCGATCTTCTTCAACATTGGCTCCTATCCTGGCTATTTCCATCTCTTGATAATATTCCTCCACACTCCTGTTTCCTTGTCTCAGTCCTTGCAACTTTTTGTACAATTCTTGGTAGTAATGGCTGGGCACAAATCGCTTTCTCATCACCGTTTTCATTTCCTCCCATGTCTCAATCGGGTGTTCTCGGTTCTGTCGCCTATTCATTACTAGCTGATCCCACCATACAACTGCATAGTCAAAGAACTCAATTGTAGCAAGCTTAACTTTCTTTAACTCTGAGTAGTTATGGCAATCAAACACTAGCTCCACTTTCTTCTCCCACTCTAGGTAAGCTCCGGGGTCATTTTTCCCTTGGAATGGTGGAATCTTCATTTTAATACCTCCCATATTATTGTCTTCCCAGTCCCTAGCTTCTGTATTCCCATTTCCACGCCTAAATCTACCCCTATTTATCGGTGGTTCCTCCAATTCTTCTAATTCATCTTCCTCCGAAAGATCACATCCACCCCTCTGCCTATTTTTCATGTTTTGTGGCTGCCTATTACGTGTTCTGGCATCAACCTCATCTAATCTCTCCTGAATGGGCTCTAGTGCTTACATCAACAACCGTTCCATTTGTCTCATTAATGCTTGCAACTGAAGATTTGGAATGTTTTGTTGTGGAAGGTCATCTTCGGGTTCTCTTTCTTGATTTGGATTCATTTTTTTGAAAAAAAAACTGCAAAACAATGTTAGATAATAGAGGACCTTACTTCTCTCCCTCACATGTTTCACTCTCTCACTTGGTCACTCAACTCACTCGTGTTTCACTTGAATAATTGGCTTTTACCCTCAAATGTTCTCACCACTCTTGCCTTTTTTTTCTCACTCGTTTATTCTCTCTTTCGGTTCTTTTGAAATTACACAATCAACAATCAAATCTATCCGTCAACAAATTCAGTAACATGTTTTGCTACGCAGTTTAGAATGAAGAAAATTTTTGCACTGCGAGGTGACGTCAAATTCGGACTCCTGGACACTCAGACAATGGAAAGGAAGCAAAAAATTTTAAGAAGGGTTTCCAGACTCTTGGTTTTTTTTTTTTGGATCCTCTTGGTTTTTTTTTCTTTTCTTTTCTTTTTTTTTTTTTTGTAAAATTTGGCAAGAACAAAGACTATAATAGACCAAGAAACACAAAACAAGAAGCTACAACCTAAACTTGAAGCCCAAGACACTAGTTACCTGAAACCATAAATAATAACCCTAGCAGCCCTAGGTGAAATTTCAGCCAGCACTAAGTTCTTTCCCAAACAAGAATTCACAAAACAACCTAGAATAGAATTTCGGATATGACCTTGTCAACAAACCAAAGAAACTTCAAGAAACACAAACAAGAATGCAAGAACCATATGAATTTAACAAACTCGAAATATTTTTTTTTTGAACGAAATAGAACCTAAGTAATAAATCAAAATTTCAGAAACAATTAAGGATAGACAAACCTGAGGATAGAACCTCTCTCTGATACCAAATGATGAGAACCTCGCCAATATACTGACTAAACCTGTTATCAATAAAAGGGCACCAAGACCGTTTCTACTCAGATTTGGATGAAAGTCACCGCGACCTGTTGCTTATATCGAAGCAAGAACCTTGGTATATCGTAGACACCACAATCAAGGATGGAAAGCTTGATTGATAAGTCGGGGTTGAGTGCCCGGATTGATCCGAAGAGTTCGTGTAGTTCATCAAAGAACCAAAGAAAGAGTTTTCTCTCTCAGAAGATAAACATTCATTTTTTTTCATTAACCTTGGAAACGCCTATTTATAGGCCAAAATTACAAAGTGTCGCCCAAAAAGAAAAGTTGACAAATTCAAACATAACTACTAATCCTAATTTAAGCCTAAAATAAAAACCAAAATAAAGGAAAGTCTTAATGGATGATTTTCAGCCATTTATATGCCCAACAATTAAAGGAAAGTGCAATTAATCCTTGCCAACAATTTGCACAAATGATCAGCCACATGTGTGCCAATAATGGGAAAGTTGCCAAAATCCTTCCATTGACTTGATCTTGCAAAATAACTTGAGCTGATTTCAAGCTTGACTCATTTGGATTCTTCTAGAACTTGGATCAAATTGATGTACCTTTGTGGCTGATAGTGGGCTTGGGTAAATGGGCTTGCATAAATTTTCTTGATGACAGATTTCATGAATCAGCCCATTTAGTGCTTCCTTGAATTTCTTCTTAAGCTCTTGTGACTGGTCCAACAGACACTTGTATTGGGTCAACCACCTTCCTTGCATTTGAGCTCCATAAGTCTCCATCATACCTCCACCTCAACAACTCCCTCAGCTGTAGTTTCATCAATTCATTCTTTAGCAACTGCCACACCCAGTGCATCGACATCAGCCGCAGAACTTTTAGCGTAATGCTCTATAGTATCAATCGTCAAGTATGGCTAGCATGTAGTCTCCCCCAACGTAGTAGTATTGGCCGACTAACCCAAGACCAAGCAATGCTGGTAGAGGAAAGGGGAAAGCTCCAGCCTTGGTTCACACTATGACTTCAGGCAGCTTAAACACCTAGACCAGCAGCGCGGTTATCAATAGTATTCTTTTAGTTTCTCAGTCTCTAGCACATGTTTATTTGATATCGGTGCACCTCATTCTCTCATTTTGAGTTTTTTTGTACATGCCTTGGGATTAGAGGCAGAAAAATTTGATGAGCCTTTGATTATTACCTCACCCTTTGGGTAGGTGTGTGTGAATTGTGTATGTAAATCTTGTAAAATAATGATTGAGGGTGAGACTTTGTAGAGTAATTTGATTGTAATCCCTAGAGTACATATGATGCAATATTAAGAATGGATTGGTTGTCCAAGTATAATGTCATTGTAGATTGTCAACTTAGGAAAGTAACCCTAGTGTTTGGTAGGGGGACAACGATCACTTGCCAGGTTGGTAATGATCGAATGATGAATGAGTATCTCATGAAGACATGTCTCGGGGGACGGAAGACTCTAGCTTGCTCTACTTTTCTTATGAACCTAGAAGAAGTCCAATGCATCTAGAAGAAGTGCAGTGATCCTAGTGGTTGATAAGTTCGTAGATGTCTTCCTCAACGAGTTACTAAGATTGCCACCACATCAGGAAATTGTGTTTGGTATTGAGTTGCTTCCGAGAACCACTCAATTTTTGTAACACCTTATTGGTTAGAGCCGGTAGAGATGAAAGAGTTGAGAAAGCAACTTCAGGAACTTGTTGACAAGGGATATATTCAGAATAGTACATCACCGTGGGGTGCACCAGTTTTGTTTGCTAAGAAACATGATGGAACCCTCAGGTTATGTATTGATTACCGTCAATTAAATCAGGTCACCGTGAAGAACAAGTATGTACTGCCTAGGATCAATGAGTTATTTGATCAGTTGGGAAGTTTGCGGTACTTTTCAAAGATAAACTTACTATCCAGATATCATCAGCTCAGGATTAAGGAAGAAGATATCCCAAGATAGCCTTCAGGTCTTGGTATGGATATTTTGAGTTTCTAGTGATGCCGTTTGGGTTGACAAATGCTCCAGTAGATTTCATGGACTTAATGAATAGATATTTAGGCCTTATCTAGATCAGTTTGTGATCGTGTTTATTGATGACATCTTGATCTACTCTAAGACATGGGAAGAGCATGAGCAACATCTTAGGATCATGCTTTAGACTCTGTGGGAGCACTAGTTGCATGCCAAGAGGGAAAAGTGTGAATTTAGGCTGACTAAAGTTAAGTTTTTGGGACATATTGGCCCTGTTTGGTTTTGTTCTCAAAATATTTGGAAATGTTTTTGCATGCTTTTAGAGGCTAAAATTTTAAAAATGCTCTTAACACAATTCCCAAAAAATTCCCATTTTTCAAAACAAAAACATTTTCACCTGTTTTGAAAAAAATACCAAACGGCCCCATTATCCTCGAGCAAGGCATTTCAGTAGATCCTTCTAAGGTAGAAGCCATTGTGGAGTAGGAACAGCTAAGGAATGTGATAGAGATCCGTAGTTTCTTGGGTCTCGTAAGATACTACAGGAAATTTGTGAAGGATTTCTCGAAGATAGCAGCACCATTGACATGGTTAAATAGGAGGAATGTTAGATTTGAATGGGATGAGGAATGCAAATTCACCTTCCAAGAATTGAAGAATCGGTTGACCATCACTCTAGTATTGATCATCTTAAGTAGTGACGAGCCACATAAAGTTTACACAAATGCCTCAGGACCTGGACTTAGATGCGTATTGATGCAACATAGGCAAGTTGTGGCATATGGGTCGCGACAGCTATGACCTCACTAGTAGAACTACCCCACTCACGACTTAGAGCTCACAACAGTGATTCATACGCTAAAGATCTAGAGATGTTATCCGTACGGGGCAACGTGTCAGGTTTCCTTCAATCACTAGAGTTTGAAGTATCTATTCACTCAGAGTGATCTGAACTTGAGGCAATGAATATGGATGGAATACATGGAGGACTATGATTTTGCGCTACAATATCATCCAGGGAAAGTTAATGTATTCGTAAAGGTGCTCAACAGGAAGTCTTTTGGATTTCTCGTGTGTTTGGCACTTAAAGACTAGAAAAGAGATGCTATGGTCAATGAGTACGGCTACAATACTATGAAGATTGTGATCGATTTTGGAGTACCATATGGAGTCGACCCAAGCTCTTATCTAGATGGTGAAGCAAAATTAATGGCGAGACCAGCACCTACAGGGAATATAGATACAGATCTAGAATGGGGAGCAATTTGAAGAATGAAGAATACATGTCGATGGGTCGTTATACTTCAGGGAACGTCTGGTAGTACTTACGATCGCAAAAATGATGAAGGCCGTAATGGATGAAGCTTACAAGTCTTAATTTGCTATTCATCCAGGGAGCACCAAGATGTATCATGATGAAGAAGCAATATTGGTATATGATGTGTCCCACATCGGTTAGAGAGGGTGGTCTTGGGTGTTATATATATAGGTTCACAATCCTCCCCTCACGAGCTAGCTTTTGGGGTGGAGTTTGGTGGGTTCATATCATATGGTATCAAAGCCAAACCTCTGCTGGTCGGTAGGCGCATATATAAAGGTTCCCTGCCACTCGTGTGGGTTAACGATGGAGTTGGCACGAGGACGTGCAGTCTAAAGGGGTCGGGAATGATGTGTCCCACATCGGTTAGAGAGGGTGGTATTGGGTGTTATATATATAGGTTCATAATCCTCCCCTCACGAGCTAGCTTTTGGGGTGGAGTTAGGTGGGTTCATATCAGTATAGGGGCATGAAGAACGATGTCCAAGAGTACGTGGCCAAGTGCGTAACTTGTCTCCAGGTGAAGGCCGAGCACTAAAAGGCAGTAGGTTAGCTTCAGTTGCTTCCTATTCTAGGGTGGAAATGGGAGCATGTCACGATGGATTTTCTCATGGGTTTGCCAAGGACGGAGCAAAGGCATGACACGATTTGGGTCATCGTTGATAGGTTAATGAAGTCAATGCATTTCATCCCTTTCAGGTCGACATGTACGAGGAGAGTTTGAGGAGAGCTATATCTACATAATATAGTGAGGTTACATGGAGTTTCTTTCTCCATCACATTCGATAGAGATTCCCAATTAAAAGCTAAGATTGGAGAAGCTTTTAGGAAGCCATAGGCACTATACTTGAACTTCAGCATGGCCTTTCATCCTTATACTGACGGGCAATCTGAACGAGTCATTTAGATCCTCGAAGATATGTTACGTGCGTGTGTCTTAGATTTTGTCAAGAATTGGAAGAAGTATTTGTATCTGGCAGAGTTTGCAAGCATCGAGATGGCATCATTCAAAGCACTTTATGGACGACCGTGTCGGTCACTGGTGTGTTGGGCAGAACCGAAAGACAGGGTTGTTCTCAGGCTAGATGAGATCCGTGACAACAATGACAAGGTCACTGTAGTATGAGATTGGTTGAAGGCTGCTTAGAGGAGGCAAAAGAGTTATGTGGATAGGAGACATTGACCCTTGGAATTCGACGTAGGAGATTTTGTTCTCTTAAAGGTTTCACCGCGCAAAGGTATTAAGTGTTTTGGTGTAAGTGGGAAACTTGCATCGGGGTACATTGAACCGTTCGAGATTACTCAATGCATCGGTTTGGTCGCTTATTGACTTGATCTTCTGCTTGAGCTCTCTCATGTTCGTAACGTATTCCATGTGTCGATGGTTTAGAAGTGTCCATTCGAGCAAAGTAAGATAGTCTCATTTCATGATGTGCAGATCTAAGAGGACATGACATACCGGAAGGTGCCGATCCAGATTATCGATCGGAAGATGATAAATTTGCAATGTCATGATATATCATTAGTGAAAGTCATGTGGCAATATCACGAAGTTGATGAAGCCACTTGTGAGTAAGAATCGACCATGCGAGAGTTATATTCGTATTTGTTTTGCTTTTGAAATGATTTGTAATTTTGAGGATGAAATTCTTTTTTAGGGGTGGAGAGTTGTAACACCCTAAAATTAATTAAGTATGATTAGTGTATAAAATAGTAAATTAGTGTACCATGATGTAATTTGAACTTAATTTAACTTTTTTGTGATGTTTCCAAATTAATGTTACTTCTAATTATTTTTAATCACTCTTAATTACTTTTATTTTTTTATTTGTTTGTTATTTTGAATTTTGAAACAAAACAATTTATCAAATACCAAACATGGGCCATTTGAAACATGTGTGCTGAATGTGGTTTTCATGTTGAAAACCACTCCACTCCCCATCTATTTATCTCCCCTCTCTCCCTCTCTTTCCCCTCACTCTCTCTCAGACTCTCTTTCCCTCTCTTTCTTGTTCTCTCTCACGTTCTGTCTCTCACTCCCCCTTTGATTTCAAAAATTGAACAAAAGCGCTTGATCTCTAGCAAGATTGGAAGCTTAGAAACAAGAATTAGCCTCCATAAACTTGATTTCAAGCTTGGATTTAAGGTTAGTTTAACTTTTTCCAAATTTCAAACTTTTCTCCAAACTTTTAATTTCTTTAAAATGTTATAATCTGAGATTCTTGAGCTTAGGAAACCTTTAATCTAGGTTAGTAAAACACAAACCATCATTAATTTGAGCTTGATTTAGACGAAATCAAGCTTAATCAACTTTTTCCTTTTCTCTCTATTTTTGGATTTCTTTGAAATTTTCTATGTAAAACTTGTTTAAAGTTGTTCAAATATGTTCTAGCATGTTTATCCATCATTTATGAACATTTGTATGCTTTGGGAATTGAGAAAATAGGTTTAGATTGAGATTTTGGACTCGATGAGGCTGAGGCTCAAAGTCTCAAACCTCTCAGATTTTTCCAATTTGGTAGGCCAATCTTGAGGATCGACAGGCCGGACTCATGAGTTCAACATGCCAGATTCAACTTATCGATAGGGCAAACCTGGAAGAGTTTGGTAGGCCGGCTCTGAATGGCTGGTAGGCTGAACTGTGGGGTTCGATAGGCCAGACTAGAGAGTTTGGCAAGTTGACCGAGCTCCATGAAAAATGACTATTTTTTACCTGTTTTTACTGTTTTAAACCTAGATTAAGATTTTAACTTCAAAGTGTGATTTGACAGAAATAAGAGGCACACTAAGACACCATGAGATAACTTAGTAGTGTAGAATATCCTAAGCTAGATATTGATGAACTTAGTCTCTATTTAAGGTTGCAAGTGGTTTCATGGAGCTAACATATAGTGGAGCGGAACTATGATGTGGAGTCATAGTGTAGGATATCAAGGTGGGACTTCTGACCTCTTCTTTGGTAGCCACATTTTAAGAAGGGTTTTGGCCCCAAAAATGATTTTCTTAAAAAGGTTTTCAAGAAAAGTTTTTCGATGATTTCTAGAACTGTTGAATATTGACTTGACCATAATGAATAGCATAATAAATGTAAATGAATACACTTGGTAAAATGATATTTAAATAATGATATAAATGCATAAATGGGCATGATGCTATACTCAGAGATTGGGTTGTGTAGAGTGCGACCTTGGAGGTAGGTCCTGAAAACCAACTAGGCCACTATGATGGTGACATTTTATGGTTTGCTCATGAAAAGATAATGAGATCATTTCTAGACGAACAATGAACTATTTTTGATAAGAATGATTTAGTTTCGCTTTCTATTTAATAATGAGGTCATTTCTATTTAATTCTGTTTTCTAAATATTTTCCTAAATGATAAATTTTATATTCAAATTAAATGTTTTTAAAACCTAGTCCTACTGAGCTTTTCGCTCACTTTTTATTTCTTTTTAAACCCTTTCCCTTAGGTGGAATTCAACTTTAGACCAACCAAACTTGCGAGCAGTAGAAGATTTTAAGTAGGTTATTTGTATTATTTAATTAAGGCATGTAATATTTTAATTTCCCTTTTATTTACATTAGACTGCGGTTGTAATTTTAATTATTGTCGATGCAATGTGTGTGCACAAGTTGTGAGTACGATGGGGCCCAACTCGTATTCCTATCTCTTTATTATTTTATTTTATCTTATCTGTTTTATTATTTCGATAAATGCTTTTAAAAGAGTTTTAAATTCATCACGTTTTTCATAATCACCTTAATTCTTAAATCGATAATTTTTAACTAAAATTTGCCTAATTAAATTAATTAACCGCCATGTCACCCCTAGGTTTCGGGACATGACAATATCTATGTATTTTTGTCTCTCTATATATATATATCTATATGTATATTTATTTATGACATAAAATTATTGAGCCTAAATTATGGGTTGCAGAACGAAAGAACAAGGAATTCCGTAAAGACAGGGAGAAGGGATGGCTTTGAATCTCTTGCTAGTAACGTGGACCTGCCATCTCCTACAATTCCAATTTCATAATCTATTAAAGCATTCAAGCAGAAGTGACACAATGTTACAGACTTGGCTCTTCTTCTTGGTAAGTAAATATCTGCATCTTATTTTTATGTTGGATTAATTTTCATAATTTTTATGACGAAGGTAGAAACCCACTTAAATATAGTTTAGCCAAATGATACGACAATACTAAAGTTGTGTTGGAATTAAAATACGAAACGCAACAGAAGGAACGGATCAATGATAAACAAAAATTTTCTAAAAACTTTGTTCATTAGGGATAGATATATAATTTTAATTAACAATAGAAAGCTTTAGCAATTTTACTAACCTTTTTGAAGACTATCAGGGTATCCTAGCTTTCCTCTTTGACACCACGATCTTCCAATCCAGGCCTCCACACTAATCAAAAGACTGAGTGGGCGTCAAACAGCAAGAATGAATTTTCCTCACACTTTTTTGAATCTGCTATGTACTCAACACATGAGATAGTAGAACTTTTTTTTTCTAAGAAGAACTCTCAGTTTTTCTCTCTGAATATTTTACAAAAGTTATGTAAATGAAAAAACTCTTGAGATAATTGTTAACTCTCCCTTTTATATTTGAGTCATTAGTAATTTTTCAATTAATTTTAAATTTGAAATAACCACCATATCAGATATATGGGGAAAAGATATATTTTACATGATTCTGACCTTTTTCCTTTCCCTTTTTTTTTATTAACTGAATTATGTTTGTGATTCTTTAAATCATATATATACACACACATGCCTTTTCATAAACGAAAAGTTTCTTTCTTTTTTTTTTTTGTAAGTTTACTTATATAAATATATATATATAAAAGTACAAAAAAAAAACAAAACATTAACGAATTCGGCGACGAATTCATTTACGCGTATGTGTATATATATATATTAATAAAATCTTCTATATATATTAAAATTTAAAAATAAATATCGTCTATTTTAGAAAATAATATTTAAATAATCAAATTATTCAAATATTACCAATTAGTTAATTACCTAATCCTCAGTTAAATGTGACAATATTTATCACATTATATTATGTGTCACAGAAAACATTTTTCTGTATCACATTAATATCTCAAGTGTAAAATAATTAATTCAAAATTCAATAATCCAAAATTAAATATGTATAATTTATTCTATTCATTGAATCTAATATAGTGTTTTAGAGGTGACATTGGGGACCTATGGACTTATAACCCAAGCTCCAATAAATTTGACAATTAATCAAACTCTTTAATTAATATGCCAAATTTATTAGTTTCAGCGTTACTCCACTAAAAACCTAAAACTGAACTCTTGAGATTATAGTAGAATTACTCAAATAAAATTAGCGAGTAGTCCATTGATATACTCATTACATATAAGTCAGTCCTCCATAAATAGTTCATAATAAGAGCTAGGTTTAATTTTCATTCACCTCTCTTATTACATCTTTATTCTTGAGTTCCAATAATTCTCTAATAAACAGTTAATTCATAATCTTATTATGAACGAGCATTCTGCTATTCAAACCTCGAATTATCACTCAAGAGAACTATTTTACTAACTTCCATAAGGAAGGAATGGATTCCATATCTGTATAATATTATTCCAAGCCATTTATTACATTTTGTTTCTACGATGTTAAGTTATGATCTGTGCTTAGACAAATTTACCATGCAAGTCAAAAAACATAATATCATAAATAGGAGTCTAATAAATACTCAAGATTAAGACTATCAAATATATGATCATCATAGTGATAAATTTGAATACTCTATTTGAAACGGATGATTATTAGAGACTTAAATTTATCTGGTCCAGCCCTATATAATTTCATTATATAAAGTACCTCCAATTCAATGTCTCTACATTAATAGTCTGGATAATGACTATTTCATTTTGAATGAGATTGGACCGTACTTGTCATATTTAATTAAAGATCCGAAACTTTAATTAATTATTACAGACTATTTAGATTATTATCTATAAATTTTATCCCTAAGCATAGAACGCTTATATGCTAAATTTATAGTCACATAAATAATCATTAAATTTTCTTGATGTTTAAAAATGTATTCATAATACATATAAGCAGCCAAAATAATTATAAATGTCATAGCTTTTATTTATTATCAATATGTACAATGTCATAGCTTTTAGGGCACCAAACCCAACAATCTCCCACTTGCCCTAAAGCAGGTGAGACATGTCTCTAAGACCTAAGCCTTCCAAGTGTGCCTCGAAGCTCTTTGCAGGTAACGTCTTTGGTGAAAGGGTCGGCAAGGTTGTTTTCCAATGCTATCTTCACAACTTCCACATCGTCTCGATGCACTATCTCTTAGATCAAATGATATTTTCGCTCTATATGCTTTCCTCTTGTATGGCTTCTAGGTTCTTTGGAATTTGCCACTGCACCACTGTTATCACAATACAGTTTGAGTGGTTTATCCATGTCTGGAACAACTTCCAAATCACTTAAGAACTTACGGAGCCAAACCACTTCTTTAGCTACTTCACAAGCAGCCACATATTCAGCTTCGATAGTTGAATCAACAATACAAAATTGTTTGGTGTTTCTCCAAACTATGGCTCCATCACCAAAAGTAAACACTGATCCAAACATAGATTTATGTGTGTCTTTGTCTGATTGAAAATTAGAATCAGTGTATCCAATGGGAATCAAATTCTCACCAGAATATACTAGTATATAGTTTCTCATTCACTTGAGATACTTGAGAATCTGTTTAACCGCTACCCAATGATGTAATCTTGGGTTGGATTGATACTGACTAACTAGGTTGGATTGATACCGACTGACTATACCTACCGCATAGCAAATGTCAGGTCTTGTACACAACATGGCATACATTAGACTTCCCACTACAGATGTATAGGATACCAGTCTCATGTGTTCTTCCTCTTGAGGTGTCTTAGGACACTGCTTTTTTGAAAGGTAAACTCTATGATGTGAAGGTAAATTACCTTTCTTGGAGCTTTGCATCGAAAATCTGATAAGCACCTTATCGATATACGATGCTTGAGACAACACCAATAGTTTGTTCTTACAATCTATTATGAGTTGGATTCCAAGAACATAATTTGCCTCTTTGATGAGGACATCGTTAGCACAAGCAAGAGCACGTGGGAGACATATTCAGATCCAATTCAAGTTCCCATTGGTCCGGTTACGAGATCATGTGAAGAAGTTTAAAGAAACGCTTATTGGGCTGATTCAAGCAATTTGGGCTCAACCAATTGCATGGAGGCCCATTGAGGGAATTGTATGCGACAACCAGACCAACAAATGCATGATTCAAGCTCTAGAAGGGATCGAGTAATTTCCATTTCAGTTAATTTCCCGTTTTGAGGTGACACATGGCGAGAAGAATCAGCTTATGACCTTTTAATGTCTAGTTTCCTTTTTTTCATTTGTTTATTTCTATTATTGTAAAGCTTTTAAGCCATTAAGGACACTTACCTTATTTGCTTTAGATTAGGTGATTTGGTAATTGATTTGCCCGAAATTCCATGGGGAATTAGGAGCTGAAAATTTGCATAGGAATGCCTATATATTGTAACAAATTTCATTCAATGGAATACAAGTATTAACACACAATTTGAGGTTTAATTCTCTTTGGTTCCTAAATGAACTATTCGAACTTATCAGAAATTTTTGTGGCGTTCATAGACTTATCAATCAGTCCATTCATAGCTGATTGTGGCGTCCTCACATACCAAGACTTATCAATCAGTCCCTCCATAGCTGATTGTGGCGTCCTCACATACCAAGGTTCGTGCTTCTTGTTGGGCATCGGGTCGCAGTTCCATCCAAAACCGGTTAGAAATTTTGATCTTGGAAACTAATTTTGGTTAGGGTCGCGTCAGTTCTTGGCGGGGTTCGTATCACTCTTCCAAATCTTTCATTTGGAATTGGTTAGCGAGCCATTTTTTTATGTTAGATAATATCCCTACATCAATCCCAATGAGTAGATATCATGTACATAAAGAACTAAGAAGACCACCTTCTTATCTTTGATGTACTTGTATACACAAGGTTCATCAATTTTTTGATCGAAACCATAAGATTTGATCACTTCATCAAAACTCAAGTTCTAAGATCTTGAAGCTTGTTTGAGTCCATAGATGGACCTTTGTAACTTGCAAATCTTTTGCTCTTGACCTTTGACTACAAACCCTTCTAGTTGCACTATATAGATGCTTTTCTCAAGACAGCCATTTCAAAAGGTAGTCTTAACATCCATTTGCCATATCTCATAATCAAGACATGATGCAGCAATGGATAAAAGAATCCAAATGGACTTTAGCATAGCTACGATCAAGAAAGTTTCTTCATAGTCAACTCCCTCCTTTTGGGTATAACCTTTTGCCACAAGCCCAGCTTTGAAAGTCTCAACTTTCCCATCCACTCCTCTTTTCTTCTTGTAAATCCATTTGCACCCTATGGTTTTATCCCTTTAGGTAAATCTACAAGTTTCCAGACTGAATTAGAGTACATGGACTCCATTTCAAGGTTCATAGCCTCTAGCCATTTCTCCTTCTCAAAATCTTTAATTCCATCACGATATGTCAATGGATCATCCTCACAATTATCAGAGATAGCAACATGTGCTTCTCCAATTTCCCTGTAGCGAGCAGGTAGTCTCACAATCCTCCCATTACGTCGAGGTGGTATGACATTCTGATCGGGAGATGTGGTCTCCTCATTTTGTCCTTTGACAATGATTGTCAGTTGCAGTCTAATCTGATCAAAAAATAACTTTTCAAGTACAACTTTGCTACAAGGTTTATAGTTTTTCCTACAACCATTCTCTAGAAAAGTGGCATTTGTTGATAGAAATACCTTCTTTTCTTGTGGACTATAAAACAAACCTCCCCTTGTTCCCTTTGGGTATCCCACAAATGAGCATACTTCATAATGTGGTTCTAGCTTCCCGGTCTTTCCTTTCAGCACATGTGTTGGACACCCCCATATACGGATATGTTGCATACTAGGTTTGCGACCATTCCATAACTCTAAAGGTGTTTTTGGAATAGACTTAGATGGTGATGCAAACAATGGAGCTGCACAAGTTAGGAGCCATGTTCGTGATCCCTTAAGTCGTTCAAGTGGTCCAATCACGAGATCTAAGGCCAAGCAATTCAAGGAGGCATTAAACAGGCTCATTCAATAAGTTTACAATGTGCCACATAATTGGAGCCCCGACATAGGCCCATGTCAATCTCAAGAGAGCCTAGTCACGATGATTAAGGTTCTAGAAGATTCACATTGATGATGTGCGCGATTCCAGTAAAGTGTGAGGCAGATTTGTAATTTCGTAAACTTTCCTATTTTGGAGCGACATGTGGGTACCATGTCATCAAGTTCGAGCCTCATCATCAATTTTATTTTCTTGGTGTAATTTTAGTATTTTCTTAGTTGTCAAATTCGGTTTTGTTAGGCATAAAAACAAACCTGGGTACTTTCCATTTTCTAGATTAGGTTAGGCACATTTTAAAGGATAAGATTAGCAACTTTCCTTTTATGTTATTTTAGGGCTTAATTTCACATGGGAAAGCACCAATTAAGGGGTTTTCTAAGTCAACCTTTGCTTAGGGATTCTTTTGGGCTGAAAATCATTCCCATATAATTGTAAACACTTTGTTATTTTGAGAAATAATCAAGCAAAACAGTATTCATGAATTTTGTGAGGTTTTTCTTGTGCTCTTCTTATTTTCTTGAGAAGACTCTTTGAACTTATCGAGATTAATCTTGTGGCGTTCAACAAACTGACTTATCATCTAGGGTTTTTAAGAGTTCTTGAAATTATAGGTGTGGCGTCTTCCTCTCCATGGTTCTTGGTTTGTGTCTCAGTAGATTACGGGTCAAGGCTTAACAAACGTGTGTCTTAAGGGATTAGGGGTTCAAATTCCAAATTTGGTGTTGGGTCTTGTCGTGTTAGTCAACGGGGTTCATATCAGTTGGTATCAGAGCCTAGGTTCCAAGGCAAGTTTGAGTATCCTTTATCTTATATTCTTGTTCTTGTTTTGTCGAGTTTAGAGTCCTAAAAAAAAAAAAACTTCTAGTTTAAGGTCTGAAATTCTTGGCCAAATTTTTCCCTTCCTTTTCTTGTTTGAATTTTGCCAATTCCTTTTGCTTTGAATACTTGTCAGTTAGTTTCTGTTTGATTTGAATTCAATTGTTCCCATTTGTTTCTCGTTTATTTATGCACACCTGCTCGTTTATGTGTTGATTCGAGTTTTACAAAAAAAAAAAAAAAAGATCCGAAAAGAAAAGAAAGAAAAAGAAAAAAAAAAAAGAACACATCTTAATTTTTTTTTTGTTTTCATCTCTATAGGGTTCCATAAGCCCAAAACACACTTTACTCCATAGCGAAAAAAAAAGTGAAATTTCAGCCATTCATTTTACACGTTCTTGTGATTTAGCATCCTTGTTATTGAGTCTTCGTTTGCCATTCTATGTATATTGCATGTTAAATCTTGTGGGTTGTTTGGGTAGAGTTTGGTTTGTTTGAATTGCTAGTTGAATCTTGTGTGTTTCTTGAGTCTAATTAAGAATTTGCGAAGGTACAACGAGTGTAAAAAGGCAAGAGCGGTGAGAACATTAAGTTAAAAGCCAACTTGAGTGAAACACATGAGGGAGTGCTTGTAAGGTTTCTAATGTTTTATTGCAGACTTTAAGCATGTCTCACAATCCGGAAGATAATTCAACTAAAGAGGTCCAACAACAAACCATTCTGAACCTACAGTTACTAGCTTTAATGGGGGAACTAAGGAAAATGATGAGAGCTAAATTGGAACCTTTACATGAGAGAATGGATAGGTTGGAAGAGGGCACACCTAGGGGGCAGCACCAAAATAACCCCATTAGGCAACCTAGACGTGTACACCATGGTGAGCAATGGGGGGATATAGAGGATGATGATGACTAGGAGGAGTTTGATGATCCATCTAATAACAGGGGCAGGTTTGGGCGTGGTTTAGGGAATAGAGAATATAGGTTAAGTAGGCAGAGGCAGGATGACAACTTAGGAAGCATCAAGGTGAAGATTCAGCCCTTGCAAGGGAAAAATGATCCCTAAGGTGTATCTAGAGTGGGAGAAGACGATGGAGATGGTCTTCAATTGCCACAACTACTCTGAGTTGAAATAGGTAAAACTCGCTGCAAGATATTATCACCTCCACAAATCTAACTTGCAAAGGGAAGAAGTTTGAATGGAACGATGAGTGTGAAAAGAGCTTCCAAGAATTAAAGAAAAGGTTGACTATAGCTCCAGTTTTGGCTATTCTGGAAGGGAGTGAAGGATTTGTCATTTATAGTGATGCTTCAAAAATGAGCCTAGGTGTAGTGTTGATGCAAAATGATAGGGTGATTGCTTATGCCTCAAGACAATTGAAAGATTACGAGAAGAATTACCCTACTCATGACCTCAAGTTGGCAACTATAGTTTTTGCATTGAAGATTTGGAGACATTACTTGTACGGAGTTCAATGTAAGATTTACACCAACCATCAAAGTTTGAAGTACTTTTTCACTTAGAAAAATCTGAACATGAGGCAGCGTAGATGGTTAGAACTAGTGAAAGATTATGATTGTGAAATCTTGTATCATCTAGGAAAGGCGAATTGGGTGGCTGATGCTCTAAGTAGGAAGACTGTTGTAACATTGACGTCATTGCAAGCGATGCCCCAGCCTTTAAGGAAATAATTCTAGACTTTGGTTTGGAACTTATATTGGGACAGCCTTCAGTATTGACTCTTGCTCCATCATTATCTAATGGGATTCAAGGAAAACAAGATAAAGATACAGGTCTAGTAAGGATCAAGCAGGAAATCAAGGAGGGAAGATGTGAGGAGTTTCGAGTTGCTGATGATGGAACTCTATATCTTAAAAACCGCTTATGTGTTTCTAATGTTGATGGTTTAAGGGAAAGGATTTTAGCAGAAATCCAAAATACTCCTTATTCAATCCATCTAGGTGCGACAAAGATGTACAATGATTTAAGGGACTGCTATTGGTGGTTCAGAATGAAACGTGATGTTGCTAAGTATGTAAAGAAATGTTTGACTTGTCAACAAATTAAAGCTGAACACCAAAGACCTGGTGGTGATTTGCAGTCAATTCAGATACCTGAGTAGAAGTAGGAGGAGATTATGATGGATTTCATCAAAGGTTTGCCAAGAACTACGAATGGATATGATGCCATTTGGGTTGCTATTGATGGATTGACAAAGACGGCACACTTCATCCCCATTAAGATCAGCTACTCTATGGAGCAATTAGCGGAACTTTAGGTTAAACAGATAGTGAGGCTTCATGGAATTCCTAAGTCTATCATATCTGATCGTGACGGTAGGTTCACTTCCAATTTTTGGAAAAGCGTACAGACCATGAATGGGTACTAGGTTGTACTTTAGCATAGCTTTTTACCCTTAGACTGATGGCCAAATAGAGAGAACGAATTTGATTTTAGAGAATATGCTCCATGCTTGTACCCAAGATTACAAGACAAGTTCGTGTAAGATGTTATCGTTAGTAGAATTTACTTATAACAATAGCTATCAAGCAACAAGTGGAATGGCTCTTTATGGGCAGAAGTGTAGATCGCCTATATGTTGGCATGAAGCTGGAGAAAAAAAGATATGGAAAGTGATGACAGTGAAAAGATAGATTTTGTCAATGAGACGTCAGAGATGATAAAGTTAATACGTAAAAGAATCGAGACTGCTCAAAGTGGATAGAAGAGTTATGCTGATAAAAGGAGAAGGCCCTTGGAATTCACTGTAGGCGATTTTGTGTTCCTGAAAGTTGCACCAATGAAGGGAGTCATGAGGTTTGGTAAGAAAGGAAAGCTGACTCCAAGGTTTGTTGGACCCTATGAAATTGTGAAGCGGATAGACAAGGTGGCTTATCAGTTGCGTTAGCCATCGGAGATGTCATCTATCCATGATGTGTTTTATGTATCGATGCTTAAAAAGTATGTCTCGAACCCTATGCATGTGATCAAATCATAGGTGATGGAGATAAGAGAAGATCTCAGCTATAAAGAGAAGCCGGTCGAGGTTTTAGATCGAAAAACTAAAATCTTAAGGAATAAAGAAATTCCCTTGGTTAAAAGTTTTGTGGGGAAATCACCAGGTAGAAGAAACTACATGGGAACGTGAGGATGATATGAGAGCCAAGTATTCACAATTGTTTTGAGTTTTGAGGACAAAACTCCTATAAGGTGGGGAGAGTTGTAACGCCTGACATTTTCTCCTATGGACACTTATGTTAATTTAACATTAGAATGTGATAATTTAGTGTTATTATTATTTATGATAAGTAAATTAACTTTTAATTTAGTAATGTCATAGGTGACAGCCTCGTGGGATCGATATGCTCAGTATGTTTATGTCAAAAGTGATGATAAGCTTAAAAGTATTTATTTTCTTATGTTTTTTTAGAGTTTCAACTTGCTCTAAATTCATAATCTTTATAATGCTCTAGGGTTATGTATGCCTATAGTTATATTCTTGATGATGACATGAATTTTATTTCATATTTTCTTATTTTTATAACAATTATGATGTCAAGATAATTACATATGTAGAACTTTTTTATTATGGCGTTAGGAAGTTAGATAATATAAATGTCCAAGAGAATAATGTGAAAATTAATATTTTTGGGGTTATAGAGTAAATATTATTGTTGTATATAGTAATTATGTATAATAATTATATTATATTATATTATATATTATATACTACATATATATTGCATTAACTATTAAAAGAAGTTTACGTATATTATAAAACAAGGGAAAAAAAAGGAAAAAACAAAAATTGAATTAGATTAGGATTAGGGCTTTCTACACTCATCTAATCTCTTCTTTCTTATAAACCTATAAATATACCTCTAAGCCACCAAAGTCTTATTCTTTTAATTTCTAGCCATAGAAAATTCTATCTCTCTCTAAAATTTTCTTAGACACTCTCTTTTTCTTCTCCACGTTTTCTTCCCTTGTCTCCCTTATTTTTCTGCAAACAATTGAATGAAATATTGGGTTTTTACTTAGAAAAATTCAAGAGAATTGAGAAGAGTAGTTTTAGAGTTAAGAAAATTATTGAATGAAATATTGGGTTTTCACTTGGATATTGCTATTCTCTATCCACGATCAGAGTGAGTGTGGGCTCATACGTACAACTCTTCCTCTAGGTGACTCTCCTTCCAACCAATTGAGAGAACCCAAAACTAGTGTTCGTGATTTGTGTGAACAAGAGCTCTTAAGGAGTTTCAGATTCTCACCAACAGAGTATCACTCTTAATCTCTCAATTGATCTAAATAACTTATGAGACTTACTCCCTATTTATAGAGGTTGGGTCTAGGGACAGTCCTTATCAGATAAGGTATCAAAAATTCAAATCAGAATTAAATTCGGATCAATATCTAAGGAAATCCACATGAAAACGTGTGATCTTTTTTTTTTTCGTGCATTGGCAAGCCGAACTTGCCCCATCGGCAGGCCAAACTTGAGGATCGGCATAACAAACTTCCCAAAAAAACTCAACGAATTTTTTATTTTTCACCTAAGATTCTATAGGATAAAGTCTCAGTTTTATTTCAAATAACCCAATAGAGAAGTTATCTAATTAAAACAACTTTATCTAGATAATCTCTAGGAAAATAAATGAATTCCTAACAATTCTACAAGTTTATCTTGATCTAATTTATTTAAAAAATTAAATCAACCAATAAACAGGCAAGAATTTTTCGATCCCAATAATTCAACAAGTTTATCTTGAATTAATTTTGTCACAAAATTAATTCAATCGATAAACGGACATGAATTATTTAATTCTTTTGAATTTCAACCAATTTAATAAATTTGACATAAGTCACCAATTATTGGAAAAGCATACCGTATCGTTACATGATTTTGTAAGCTAGCAAAGGGGACCAAATGGACCTATATAAATCAAGCTCTTGATAATTACGAAACCTAATATCCCAAATATACATTTCATAATTATCAACTCCAACGCTACTCCACTAAAAGCTTGGAGCTGCACTCTTGAACTATATAGAATTATGAAGCCCGTATGGCTAAGTCTTCATGACATATCATAGTGTATCGTATCCCCATAGGATTATCCATAACCGGCTTAAGGACAAGTTTTGTCTTACTTTTCTAATTATTTTTATCTTACGTTCCATTATCTCACCATGGAAAACTTACCACCCAAAGACAGTATACCATTCAGTTACACCTATATATCCAAATGGTTGAGCGCTCTAGTTTTTTAATTATAGGATAATACATATAAGAGGATATCACTACCCCTAAAGAGAACCTATGGATTCCATATATATGAATAACAAGTCTACGCTATCAAGAGTCATGCCTCTAATGTATCGGCATGCATACCACTATTAAGATATAGGTGTCACCCTATGGTACATCAAAAGACACAAGTCAAGACAATAGGCCCACTATTCATCTCAGGATTAAGATACAATACAAATGATTGTCTAAAGTGAATCGATTTGCCGAGGCAAAATTATTAATCCCAATCAATTCACTTTATGTCCTGATCCAACACATTGTCACCTATGACAATGTGCCAATGTTTCTATTCTACAGTCCACCTCCGATGGTTAAGATAAACCATCTCCTAATTGGGATATAGACAACATAATAATCTTTACATGAATAAAGTACCCAACTTTATTCCCTCGATTGCAGATCTTATGATTTAGACCATCACCTTAAAAATCGTGTCTTCTGCATAATCTATCCATCATATGCCCAATTTTTAAAGGTTTAGACTGACAGTCTCAGACTTTTGTTTGCTTAACATACATTCAACAAATATGAACATAAAGAGGACAAGATTGGGTATATAAACAATAAATAAATTCTTTATTAATAAAAATATCTCCAAAAAGCTTATTACATTTTTACTCCTTAGGGCATACATATCTAACAGTTTAATGATAATATGAGATGTTTATATATTGCTTATAGAATTCCTAGTGACTTATGGTTAATATGAATGTTTGATATGAACACTCCAAAAGGCGAGCACACTGAGAACCACAGCAATGTTACCCAAGTTAAGGTTTAGTAAGCAAGCAAGACAAGTTAAGTACATTCTCACCTTCAACATGATAAAAGTTTATGAAAAAATTTTGAGAACATGTTTTATGATTATTTTTAAGTTCGTTTTTACATGTTGTTTTCTTATGAAAACTCTTGTTACAACAAGAAGGTTTAATGAATGTTTCAATGATGAGGTATGTTAAAAGTATATCTATATATATGTGTCACTTAATTAAGTGTTGCACACCCTATGTTTATGTTTATGTTTATGATGTCCCAAAGGCTGGACTTGTCATGTTTAGTTTGGGATTAACTACCCCACTCCTCTCACGACAACGCGCCTATGATGTTTATGTTTATGGTGCAACACTTGAGCCCCAAAGATAAAATGAATAAAGTTTTTAATATGGATAATGATAATGAAATATATGTTCTATATAAAACTATGCTAAGTGCACTATTATGTTAATGATGATTATGATTATGATGTTTCATAAAGATGTTCATAAAATGTTTTATGTTGTGAGATAGGAAAGTATACTTACTAAGCTTTTGCTTACTTAGTTTATAATCATGTTGCAGATAAAGGTAAGATAACCATGGAATAGGTGGATGGCGAGGATGGGCGTGTGGGCTATAAACGATGGATTGGAAACGAAAGAACACTAAGAAAGAATAATTTTTTTATGAACTATGTTTTTATTTCTTTGAATGCTTAATTTTCCACACTATTAAGTACAAAGACTTGTTTTACATTTATTTTGATTTTGCAAAAGTTTGGTCTATCGAACTGTTTTAAAAAGATTTTAAAGTTTGTTTTGAAATTTTAGTTGAATTATGGTTTTGTTAATTTGGCATTGATAAACTATAAAAAAAATTGAAATATTTGGAATATTTAAAAAAAAAATTGTATGCATGGATATTAGGGTATGTTTATCAAGTTGTGTTTAAATTTAAATAGTTTATCTTATAAATAATGATAACAATGATGAAAGTAACGATTATTGTGACATCCGTAAGGGAGCGTTACATATATCATTCCCAAATAACAATCCAATCAATGCACCTTAAAACATAATATGACATAGTTCTTGTGATGTAGTAAATAGTAGTTTCTACTTGTCTCGAGTCCAATTTGGGTTGAGTGAAAATATCAATCCTCTTAGAAGATAAGATATGCTAAAGGCCTGGCATTATAAAATCATATACCATTTAATTTCTCATAAACCAAACTCATTGATCAAGGTTATAAGTTCATATTATAAGGTTATTGCATTGAATCAAATGCAAAATGGGCTAAGTATAACAAAGTTAAAATACACATTTATGGCCAGGGAACATGCTATACTACTAAAAGTAGGTGTTCTATCATCTCAACAAACATGCATATCCATAACAATTTTACAACCTTTTGGACAAATTGTTTGGTTTTGTTAGATTTTGTGATTCAAATAAGCAATAAAAAATTAAAATTAATTCCCACAAAACCCTCGCAGGATCCATGCAATTCGATTAGATTGATAGGAAAGTCATAGAATCTTTACCAGGATAACAAAAAGGGGCAAGATTTTTGGAAAGAAGAGAGCGGTTCACTCCGGAGACAACCTAACTCGAGCTTTTTGTATTCGGGATCGGATTCAGACGTTGTTACTTAGAGCAACGCCCTCTGCAGGTATCGACATGAATAGACTCTCTCAAAAAATGAATTGGTATGCTAGCACCTTCTCTTTTGAGTTAAAATGACTCTCTCTAATTTTTAGAGTTTTTAATGTTCTCGCCTTTTAGAATAATAGAACGCCTTCTTTCTTCTTAATTCAGCTAAAAACCTTAAAACATATATATATATATATATTGACTTCGAGATAGAGTCAAATTTTAACTAGGGTAAACTGTAATTCGAATATGATTAGAGAATCTAGATAATATCAGTAATTCGAATATGATTTAGAGAATCTAGATAATGTCAGATTCAATTAACTTGACATATCTAACCTGACATTATTAGGTTCATTGAACCTAGACACAGTAAACCCAAAATTCATTTTTTTGGTTTGTTCAAAGTATGTGACCTTGTAGGTTCACATAACATTGGTAGTGGGCTTGAAATTCTATTTCTGGCCCACAAATCATAAGCGGCCTCTAGCAAGACAATATGATTACCCAAGTTATGCGAATGTCAATAATCTGACACAACCTAATCCACAATAAGTAGCAAAGTTCGTTTGTCACTAGATACCTTGATTGAACATCAGGCATGGTTTATGTCATCCTTATACTATTCAATCATATTATTCCTCAATCTGAAGTAGATTGATAATGATAATCCTTGTTAATTCATTCTAGGATGGCCATATATTTTTCTTTAGTCTAACTTATCGAGGGGCCATATATATCTTTCTCATAATAAACGAGGGACAAGCTCCTTCTTAATCACTCGCATTTCTCACATGATTCACTCTATATCCAACAACAATCCATTCCATCATCCTGTTAAAGATAATATTAGAATGTGTCAAAATACAGAACTTGTCATGTAAGAAACAATGGTGATTTCAGGTCAGAGGACTAGGATAATACTATTGTGATGAGAATCACTTATGACAATTATCCATGCAGTATTCTCATAGCGGGTCGATCAAATACATCATTTCTTAAATATGTATCTATGAGTTGACTTAGTATCTCATGCACATGATTAGTAAAACATAATCATCAGTCAAACTTCATACTAGTCTTCATTCATTATTATCCTAATAATAATGACCGACTAGGGATAATTTAGAATAAAATTTAATTTTCACGTAGGAGTTTTACTATCAAGTCACATACTTGATGACCTTAGGTAGAATTAACTATTCATGAAATTAGAATAAAAAACAATAATGAAAATGCCTCTTTATTAATAAAATGCAAATGTAATGAAGTCAAAATGTGGTCATTACATAATTGGCCTAGTACACATCACTAACAAAAATCAAATTTTTAATGAATCACTAACATTTCCAAACTTTAAATATTATTGAGGGAAAGTATATTGTCATGACCAAAAACCAAGGATAATGACTTAATTGAAAGAATTATTTTTGAAGATCTAGAAAGCCAAAGCACTTGGAAACTGTAGTACGGCCCATAAATTCATAAAAACAAATCAGAATACTCTAGAGTCTTTCATACTAAATAAAAGAAATAAAATATATATAGAAAATTTAAAATGAAAATATACAAAATTTTAAAAGGATGTTTATCAAACAAATAAAAATATAGCTGCATAGCTATCTTAAAAATAATAAAAATAATTTCAGTTAACAATTAAACAGGATTTTGAAAAGGTTCGATCCTCTACTAGGAGTGTTCAATTCCATGTGTCCTCCATACACTAACAAGATAGCGAGGAGCTCGACGACAATCCACAACACGAGGATTGATCAACTAACCTAAAAGGGAAAGTAGGGGGAAGGTGCACACAGTGCCTAGTAGGAAATCTATCACCCGTCTCTTAGTTTATTTTCTTTACTATTCTCACATAAGATTATTATATAGTTAACAAACAAAATTTTCATAACAATGCAAAAATTTACTGATTTCTCACTTTATCAAGCAAACCACTAATTCTAAAATTGGTAATTCATCACTCAAATTCCTCACACACGTCCCGGGTTGTTAGTGAAGGAAAGGAAAGGAAAGAAAGAACAATTTATAATATTCTGCCATGCCCAAATGAGCACCTCGTGTCTATTGTGGCCCGAAAGGGCACCCCATAAGATAGGCCATATAGCATAGACAGTACCATCAATATGAAATGTCTGTTTTACCCAAAAAATGAGCACGTCGTAGGATATAACTTTAATAATCACTTTGGATGGCCTTAGAAATTGTTTGGCGGTGTCGCGTAAGATCTCAACAGGCATAGGATCAGGTTATACCCAGTCTGGCCACTAAAATCCATCCTAAATCATTCTACCCATGTTAGTCACTTTCTAACAAAATTTCAACAACATAATAGCTGTTTTTTGAGTAAACCAAAATTTTAAACCTGCAAGAAATGATTTATAAATGTATTGTGGTATGCCATGACTTCGATATGCACCACCCAGAGCATTTATTTTATATCGCATAACAAGAATACACCCCAAAATTATTCACCAGTTCTGATGTGTCCCACATCGGTTAGAGAGGGTGGTCTTGGGTGTTATATATATGGTTTACAATTCTCCCCTCACGAGCTAGCTTTTGGGGTGGAGTTAGGTGGGTTCATATCATATGGTATCAGAGCCGAACCTCTGCTAGTCGGTGGGCGCATGTACAAAGGTTCCCTTCCGCTCCTGTGGGTTGACGACGGAGTTGGCACGAGGACGTGCAGTCTAAAGGGGTCGGGAATGATGTGTCCCACATCAATTAGAGAGGGTGGTCTTGGATGTTATATATATAGGTTCACAATCCTCCCCTCACGAGCTAGCTTTTGGGGTGGAGTTAGGTGGGTTCATATCAAGTTCTCTCACTTTAATTGTATCATAAAAACTCCACTTTTAAGGCCAAGCTCATACATTACACAATCGTTGATAATCCTAAATCAAAAATGAACGTCTAAGTCTCCAATACGTGCATAAAACCAATTCAAGGTCAAATGATTTAAACCTAATTCAATAACAAAGCTTAGATGACAACAGTAATAATAACAAAAAGAATAATAATAATAATGATGATATCAAAGACAATAACAACAACAATAATGATCATCAACATTTCATCAACAAAATCAACGGCAACAACAACAATAACGACAACAACAATGATAACTTGTAGTTCAATACACTATATGTACTAAAATCCATATCATTTAAATTTCAAGTTTTTTGCTAATCGAATGAAATATCACGAGAGATGAGTGATAAAGTTTCTACCGACTTTGTCAACGACATTCAGTGATGAAAAGATTTGAAACGCAGCCGTTGTTGGAACTTTGAATCTTCAATCATGGCCTTTAGAATTCCATTTGGTAAATCCGACACCACAAACACATCCAAAACGTCGAAAGTAGGCTGAAATGACATCTTCTCCAATTTAGCGGTGAGGTCAACCGTTGACCGCAATTGACCAAGAATTGACCGATATTGACCAAAATTGACCGACGAGACAGCGACGGGGGTCCGTACAAAATGAAGCTCTTGATGTGAGGATCACCGTTCTAAAGTTATTTTTCCAAAATGCAGCTTAGTTTGTAGGAAAACAGCACAAAACTAGCGAATGGAGGTGGCGGGAGGCCCAGATTTTCCAGCAAGGATCGGGTTGGAAAATAGATGGGTCTTATTCCCCTCAACAAGAGGAACTTTGTGGTGTAATTGGCCGAAGGAATGGTGGTCGGATGACGTAGGAATCATGTGGAGAAGCTTGGAAAATGCAGACTTTCCACCACTCTCCGCGGCAACTGACAGTGAGTGAGCCGCAGCTGCTCTTGCGGCAGGAGGTTATGGTGGCGGCTAGTATTTCTGGCAAGCGCATGCAAGGCAGTGGTAGCCGGAAGTTGGCAAGCAGGGAGAGGCAGGGGCTGCTCTTTGTCTCTGTTTTAGCGTGATTATGAGAGAAAAAAAAATAAGAGAGAGAGAGATTATTATGTGCAGTGGAAGCAAGAGTATAGCTGTCTCATATACAAAGTGATAATTATGAGGGAAGAAAAATGCATCCAAAAAAAGACAAAAAAGGGTCAAACACAAGAAGACTAACCATACACATCTCGAACGTACACATGAAGTGGAAATGTAAACATAGATTTTAGAGAAAGAAAGAGAGATCAGGGAGAGAAACTGTGTTTGTTGGTTAATGGGTGGAGTGGGAAACTGATTGGAGGGCGACCTCCTATAAAATAGAGAATGTTAGAGATAATGTGTGGAGGGGATGATCAAATTTAATCAGATCTTGCTTTTTTTTTATTTTTTTGAATTAAATAGGAGTCTTCAAAAATAAACTTTTTTTTTCTACCTCAAAGTTATTAAAAAATTTCAAATTAACCCGAAATTTTGAATTCTTTTTCAAATAATACCGTTTTACAATCTACCCATCTTAAGAAATTTCATCCTCAAAATTTGTAAAAGTTTATTTTCTGTTTGAAAAATTAACAAGGTATTTTGCATACAACTACACCCTAAGACAAGAAAACACAGATAGGATGACTTGCTGCAGATCAAAAGAAAAATTCAAAATTTTCGGTATCATAAAAACCTCTTTAAATGCACATAGATTTGATATAACGAAATGGTCAGACCACGAACAATCCCTGCACCATCAAAAATTTGATTTGTTCGTATACTGAGGTAACCATCAATAATGCCAAGAGGATAGATATCAACATCAAAGATAACTAAATTCCCTAAAGCCGCATAATACTTTTCAAATATTCCTAGACTCAATTGGGAAAGATTGAACTACCAACAACCTTTACAAAATAAATAAGGTATGACGAAATAAAGAATAAATCTCTAATGTAACAGAATAATTATCATGCACTAAACTAAAGAAACGACAATATGTGGGTTGGACCTCTAGTAAGGATCATTTCCTTATTGGAGAATCGTTTAACCATGTACAACACATATAACCACCCAAAAGAACATATTATGACTTATTTATATAATCTTATACAGGAAGACATTAACAATACCAGAATACAATCATAAGACGTATAAGTTCCAAAGGTCAAACAATTCCCTTAACCTCTTGATAATTAACTTATTCCAGGATCGGGGCTTACAAGGAAGGTGAAAAATCACAACTCTTGGACAAATCTCAATAGTTTCTAAACCCAAACGAGTCATCAGCATAGCGAGTTATTTTAAATAAATGATTTCCCACCTAATAATCTCGAAAGAAAATCAAAGTAAATGGTTAAAACCTCAAGCAAAGATAAACCTATGGTACCGTTATTTCACAGCCATTAGTTATATGCTTAGAGCCACCAAATCTAAGCTACTCTAGTTCATTATGGGAACCTCTTATCGATAGACATATACCAATTCATTACAAGGATTTGATTAAGCCCATAATTAAGAACCCTAAATAAAATAATCCAACTTAGGTCACCTAATAAACTATTAACATTGTAAGCCTCAAGAAAAACTTTCAAACTTAAACTTGAGTCCCCTACGTTGACATTGATACTATAAATATTGAGTGCAAACCTTAATCAACCAACTAGTATCAAAGTCATTAAACTCGTTTTTTGAATGAATAGGATCTCATATCAACATATTACAGGAGACCAAGGCATCTCACCCAAACACTAACTTTAAAAGCAACTTTAAAAGATTTATTAAAAATTGTGGCAAAAATGTCAATAGTAATGACTTAAGAATTCTAATGCAATGATGTTCCTGAATTCCAAAGGTAATAATCAAGATCACCCAATATATAATTAAGAAATTTCGACTCAATATATTTTACACCACTAACCTTTGAAATAGGTCAGACATCATTTCAAATAAAATTAGGATTGGCGTCATCCACACTAACCTAAAGGTAAGATTGAACATATTGAATGAGCTTTACTTTACAACCTTTAGAATTTAACCAACAAACATTAAGCTACACAAATAGACATGTGCACTGCTATTGCATTAGACCAACCAAAAAAGAAGTCAAATTAAAGTGGTCTAGTTCAACCTTATTTGATCATACTTGTAAAATAAAATGAACAAAAATAAAATCACCAAATTGCGTGCCTCCAGTTGCTTAAACCTCAAAAGCTAAATGATTATAATTTACGCTAATGAACATAAGTCTCACAGTTTATAATTCTTACATACCAAAGACTCAATCATCCTTCTTCCACTAATGCTTTCAAAAGCAGGGATACTCAACCTATAAATCAAGTCACCTTTTACACAATGTCCAAACATATAATCTTTACACCTTGATCTTGTCATATATAATTTAGGGTGTTAAAATGCCCTACTATTTAATCTTCATTAAGATTTATTGGAAAACATTTTTATTTCACACCAACTGGACTAAAACTCACTAAATTTCTATGTTGGATTGTCACGCCCCGCAGTACAGGAGGTGACATGGTGGGTTATATAAGTTAATTAAATTAAAATTTAATTAAAACATGAGCTTAAGTCCTTAAATTAAATTATGAATATATAAAATTTTTTAAATCACTTATTATCATTAAACAGATAAAAACATTGAGGCAAACATTAAGTAAATAATAAAAGATATGAGTATGGGTCCCATTGACCCACAACTTGTACACACACATAATACTGACAATATAATAATACAACCACAGTCCGAGTAAAGTAAAAGTTAAAATGTTACATGCTTTGATATAATAATTTAAACAACCTACTAGGTCCTTCTACTGCTCCTGAGTTCGGTCCATGGGGTCCTCTTTGAACCTAAGTTGATATCCACCTAGAGGGGGAAGGGTTTAAAACAAATAAAACGTGAGTGAAAGGCTCAGTAGGACTATATTTTAAGAAACATCAAATTTAAAAGGGAATATCATTATTCAAGAAATTATTTAAGAGAAGACTTGAATAAATAAGTTTAAACAAAATCATTCTTACCTAAAACAGTTTATTGGTCAACCAGAAAGAACAATCATTTCCTTTTTTAGGCAAACCACATATATAACACTACTGTAGTGGCCCAACTGGGTTTCGGGACCTGCCCCAAGGTCGCCCTAAGGTCACACGCTGCACGACCTGATCACTAATATGGCATCATGCCCTTATATTCATTTCTATTATCATTTATATCCAATTACTAGGAATTTTCATTTACATTTATTATAGGGTCCATTATAAAGTTCACTTCAGTTCACGGGTTATAAAAATAATCGATAAAAATTCCTTTCTCAATCAACCATTGAAAAACATTTTAATAAAACCCTTTTTGAGACCAAAATCATTTGAAAACTTGGCTACCAAGAAAAGGATAGAAATCCTACCTCAACATTCGTGTCGGTGTCTCACACCGTAATCCCAGTCTGCTATACGTTAGCTCTGCGGAACCACGAATGACCTTAAATAGAAGCTAGGTCTATCAGTATCTATCTTAAGATATTCTACATTGCTAAACCATTTCATGGTGTCCTAGTTTGCCATTTGTATTTATAGAATCATTTTACAAAGTTAGAATTTCAATCGGGGTTCAAAATAGTGAAAACATATGAAAAATCATAAATTTTCTCCTTGTTCGATCGGCCTATAGGTCACCCTGGTTCGGCCTGCCAAACTGTGCAATTCGGCCTGCTAGAAGGCCAAGTCTAGTAGGTCAAACTTCTCCAGGTTCAGCCTACCGGACGGATGAATCTGGCCTGCCGATCCCTTGAATCTGCCCTGTTGAACGTGAAGTTCGGCCTGCCGAACTGGAAAATTTTAGAATTTTCTAGCCACAGGTTCTCGGCCACCCCGTGTCCAAATCTTCATTTTAACCTGTTTTTCTCAGTTGTCAGGCATGGAAAACAGTCATAGATGATAGAAAAACAAGATAGAGCACTTTTTAACTCATTTAAACAAGATCTGCTCAAAAATTTTGAATAAATCCTAAAATTAGGAAAAAGGGGAAAAAATGAAAAATCTTGATTTAAATCCGTTTTTCTTCAAACAAATCTTAGATTCTAGTTATTCCAAGTTTTCCTAACTTAGATCAAAGGTTTACTAAGTTCAAATAAGCTTAAATTTTCGAAATGCAAGAAAAATTGAAATATTGAAAGAGTTTTGAGATTTAAAAACTAACTTCGAATCGAAGCTTTAAATCATGTTTTTGGTTGCTCAAACAAGTTC
The DNA here is from genome assembly GCA_025403435.1 of Artocarpus heterophyllus. Taxonomy (NCBI): domain Eukaryota; kingdom Viridiplantae; phylum Streptophyta; class Magnoliopsida; order Rosales; family Moraceae; genus Artocarpus; species Artocarpus heterophyllus. Next base: position 35,648,019 of record CM046337.1, read on the forward strand.
GCGAGCCGCCAATCCACTAAACCAGAGCTTGGGGCTTGATTTAACTCAAAGATCTTGAGAGAAAACGAGAGAAAAAGGGAGAGGCAGAGAGAGAGAGTGATGCACGGGCAAGAGAGGAGAAGAGCTGAGAGAGAAAGAGAGAATGAGAGGAAGAGAGGGAGAGTGAGAGATATAAATAGAGAAAAAAGTGGACAGTTTTACTGTGCAAAAACCGTGTGCCGCCACGGTTTTGTAAAACGAAACATAATTTGACATTTGACAAATTGTTATGTTCAAAATATTCAAAATGACAATTAAAATGATTAGAAACACTAGAAATCTTCAAAATAATCAAAACAACTTTAATTTCAAAAATTTCATCAAATGATCAAATTAAGTTTAAAATATTCATTATGGCACACAAATCCACCATTTTACATTCTAATATCATTTAATATATTTCGGGACGCTACAACTCTCCACCCCTAAAAGAAATTTCGCCCCTGAAATTTACATGTCATTTTAGAAACAAAATAAATGCAGATACAACTCCCACATGCTCGACTCTAATTCCCAAGTGGCTTCATCAACCCCGTGCTGCTGCCACACGATCTTTACTAATGGTATCTCACGACGACGCAAGCTGATCACTTTTCGATCGATAATCTTAATCGGCACTTCCTCGTACGTTGTATCTTCTCGAACCTGCACATCACGGAATGAAACTACCCTACTCTACTTAGGTGGGCACTTCCTAAGCATCGACACATGGAACACATCATGAACATGAGACAATTCAGGGGGTGTTGAGTCGATATACGACCACACCAACACATTGAGTAATCTCAAATGGTCCAACGTACCTCGGTGCAAGATTACCACTTACTCCGAAGCGTATAATTCCTTTATGAGGCGATACCTCTAAGAGAACAAAATCTTCCACTGCAAATTCCAAGGGTCGACGTCTTCTATTTGTATAACTCTTCTATTGACTCTGTGCTGCCTTCAATCGATCTCAAATCACGGTGACTTTCTTATTGCTATCATGAATCTCATCCTGCCCAAGAATAATCCTATCTTCCGGTTCTACCCAACACCCCGGTGACCGACACAGTCGCCCATACAGTGCCTCAAATGGTGCCATTCCAATGCTTGCTTGATAACTATTGTTGTACGTAAATTCTGCCAGATGCAAAATATTTTTTCTAATTCTCGCCAAAATCTAACGCACAAGCATGCAACATTTCCTGAAGAATCTAAATAACTCACTCAGATTGTCCATCTGTGTGAGGATGAAATTTCATACTAAAATTCAAATCCGTACCTAAAGCCTCCTAAAAGCTCCTCCAATACTTAGCATTAAACCTGGTGTCTCTATCGAATGTGATGGACAAGGGAACTCCGTGTAACCACACTATATTCTGCAGATACAACTCCCCGAGAACTTTCCTCAAACATGTTGACCTGAACGGAATAAAATGCATCGATTTCGTTAACCTGTCAACCACAACCCAAATTGCATCGTGCCTTTGCCTTGTCCTCAGCAAACCTATAAGGAAATCCATCGTCACGTGCTCCTATTTCCACCCTAGAATAGGAAGTGGCTAAAGCTGACTTGTTGTGATAAGAACCTTGCCAATATACTGACGAAACCCGTTATCAATAAGAAGGCACCAAGATCGTTTCTACTCAGATTTGGATGGAAGTCACCGCGACCCGTTGCTTATATCGAAGCAAGAACCTTGGTATATCGTCAATGCCACAATCAAGGATGGACAACTTGATTGATAAGTCGGGGTTGAACGCTCGGATTGATCCGAAGAGTTTGTGCAGTTCGTCAAAGAGCCAAAGAAAGAATTATTTCTCTCAGAAAATAAACATTCATTCTTTTCATTAACCTTGGAAACGCCTATTTATAGGCCAAAATTACAGAGTGTTGCCCAAAAAGAAAAGTTGACAAATTCAAACATAATTACTAAGCCTAAAATAAAAACCAAAAGAAAGGAAAGTCTTAATGGCTGATTTTCAGCCATTTACACGCCTAACAATTAAAGGAAAGTGCAAATAATCCGCATGTGTGCCAAAATGGGAAAGTTTCCAAAATTCTTCCATTGACTTGATCTTGCAAAATTTGAGCTGATTTCAAGCTTGACTCATCTGGATTCTTCTAGAACTTGGATCAAATTGACGCACCGTTGTGGTTGACGTGGGGGTTGACGTGGGCCTGGGTCATTGGGCTTGCACAAATTTTCTTGATTCCAAATTTCATGAATCAGCCCATTTAGTGCTTCCTTGAATTTCTTAGCTCGGGCTCTTGTGACTGGTCCAGCAGGAACTTGTATTGGGTCAACCACCTTCCATACATTTGAGCTCCCTAAGTCTCCATCATTCCCCTCCTCTTGAAAAGGATTTGTCCTCAAATCAGACTCTGCATCAAAAGGACTCAAATCAGAAACATTGAAGGTAGCACTTACATTATACTCACCTTGCAAATCCAACTTGTAAGCATTGTCATTAATTCTTTCAAGGACTTGAAATGGACCATCTCCATGTGGTAACAACTTTGACTTTCTTTGTTCTGGGAAACGCTCCTTTCTAAAGTGCAACCACACCCAGTCTCTAGGTTTAAAAATCAGCTTGTGTCACCCCTTGTTGGCTTGCTTTGCATATTGTTCCGTTCTGCGCTCAATGTTGAGTCTTGCTTTCTCATGAATCTGTTTAACAAAGTCAGCCTTCCTTTTGCCATCTAAATTTACACGCTCAGAAACAGGTAGTGGTGATAAATCCAATGGTGATAAAGGATTAAAACCATAAACAATTTCAAAAGGTGAATACTTAGTAGTAGAATGGACAAAGCGGTTATATGCGAACTCAACATGCGGTAAACAGTCTTCCCATGATTCAATGTTCTTATTGATGATTGCTCTTAATAAGGTTGACAAAGTCCTATTTACTACCTCAGTTTGACCATCAGTTTATGGGTGGCAAGTAGTAGAAAACAACAGCTTAGTACCTAACTTACTCCACAAAGTCTTCCAAAAGTAGCTCAAGAACTTAGCATCTCTATCTAAAACAATTGTCCTAGGCATGCCATGTATTCTCACAATCTCCCTAAAGAACAATTCAAAATCATGTGATGCATCATCAGTTTTATGACAGGAAATAAAATGTGCCATCTTAGAAAACCGATCTACAACCACAAACACACTATCCTTCCCACGTTTGGTCCTAGGTAAACCTAACACAAAGTCCATTGAAATATCAGTCCAAGGCTCACTAGGAATTGGCAAAGGTGTGTATAAACCATGGGGTTGTGCTCTCGATTTAGCTTGCCTACACATGACACATCTACTACATATCCTTTCAACATCCCTTTTCATGTGTGGCCAAAAGAAGTGTTCCTACAAAACAGTTAAAGTTTTAGCAATTCCAAAATGCCCCATCAATCTGCCATCATGGGATTCCCTCACTAACAAATCTCTCAAAGAACAATTAGGCACACAAAGCTTATTCTCCCGAAACAAAAATCCATCATGTCTATAAAATTTACCCATTGAGTTTTTCTCACAAGCTCGATAATCCTCACTAAAATCTTGGTCTAAAGGGTATAAATCCTTAACATGCTCAAAACCAAGCAGTTTAGCATCAAGGATAGAGAGTAATGCGTACCTGCAAGAAAGTGCATCCGCAACAACATTCTCCTTACCTTGCTTGTATCGAATGACATAAGGAAATGTCTCAATGAATTCCACCCAGTGGGCATGCCTCTTGTTCAACTTTTGTTGTCCCTTCAGATGTTTCAATGACTCGTGATCAGTGTGAATCACGATTCCTTGGGCCATAGGTAGTGTTGCCAAGTCTTTAATGCTCGAACCAACGCGTACAACTCCTTGTCATAAGTCGGGCAATTTAGTGTTGACCCACCCAATTTTTCACTAAAATACGCGATTGGTCGTCCTCCTTGCATCAGCACGGCACCTATACCTACACCAGAAGCATCACATTCAATCTCAAATGTTTTAGAAAAATCAGGTAAAGCAAGTAAAGGAGCATGAGCAAGCTTATGCTTAATAAGCTGAAATGCCTTCTTTTGTTCTTCTCCCCACTTGAACCCAACATTCTTCTTGATTACTTCTATGAGTGGTGCAACCAAAGTACTGAAATCCCTTACAAACCGTAGGTAAAAGCTGGCAAGTTCATGAAAACTCTGTACTTCTCCAATGCTTGAGGGACTTGGCCATTCTTGGATAGCCCTAACCTTTTCTTCATCAACCTGTATACCTTGAGCACTAACAACAAAACCAAGAAAAACAAGCTTATCCATGCAAAAGGTACACTTCTTAAGATTAGCATACAACTTTTCCTTCCATAAAACATCTAAAACAAGTTTCAAATGTTCAATATGATCATCGAAATTGCTGCTATAGATAAGGATATCATCAAAATAAACAACGACAAATTTCCCAATAAAAGCTTGCAAAACATGGTTCATTAAACGCATAAATGTGCTAGGCGCATTGGTTAAACCGAAAGGCATTACCAACCACTCATACAAGCCTTGTTTTGTTTTGAAAGCCGTCTTCCACTCGTCTCCCTCTTTCATGCGAATTTGATGATATCCACTCTTCGGATCAATTTTAGAAAACACACAAGCACCATCCAATTCATCTAACATGTCATCCAAGCGAGGAATGGGATGTCAATACTTTACCGTGATGTTGTTGATGGCTCGACAATCAACGCACATCCTCCAAGTCCCATCTTTCTTAGGCATAAGTAAAACTGGTACGACGCATGGGCTCATGCTTTCTCTCACGTGTCCCTTCTCCATCAACTCACTTACCTGCCGTTGGAGTTCCTTTGTCTCCTCGGGATTACTCCTATAGGCTGGTCGGTTTGGGATTGTAGCTCCAGGTATGAAGTCGATTTGATGTTCAATCCCGCGGATTGGAGGTAAACCTTGCGGTGTTTCCTCGGGAAAGATATCCTCATATTCCTGCAAAAGAGAAACAACAGAACTATGCAAGGTGGAATCAAGATCGTTAGTGTTTAATAACGCCTCCTTGTACATGAGTAAAATCATCGGCTGATTAGAAAACAAAGCTCTTCTCACATCACTCTCTCTTGCATAAAAGTTTATTTTTCTCTCTATTTTTACCTCATTAGCTAGATCTTCTTTTGTACTGGCTCTCTCAATGTTCTCTCCTTTTCCCTCCTTTTTCTCGGCCCCTCTATCTTTTTTCCCTCTCTGGCCGAAATCTCTCTCTGCACTCCAACACTCATTATTTTCACTCCCTTTCTCTCTCTTTTTCTCATTCTCTCCTTTTTGTTCACTCTCCTTTTGTAACCAAACTTGATCTTCATGAACCTGTTTTGGTGTCATTGGTACAAGAGTGAATGTTCTCTGGTTGTGCATAAGAGAATATTTATTTGTGTAGCCATCATGTTTGACTCGACGATCAATTGCCATGGTCGACCTAGTAACAAGTGTCTGGCTTACATTGGAACTACATCACACAAAACTTCATCTTCGTATCTACCAATGCGAAATGAAATTAATGCCTGTTTAGTTACCTTCACTTCACCACTATTATTCAACGATTGCAACTTGTAAGGTTGAGGATGTTCGGTCGTTGGCAGCCCTAATTTGTCAACCATAGTAGTGCTAGCAATGTTCGTACAACTTCCACCATCTATTATCACACTACATACCGTGTTCTGCACGTGGCACCTAGTATGAAAAATGTTCTCACGTTGCTATTCTTCTTCCTCTTTGGCTTGCACACTAAGGGCTCGTCGAGTGACCAACAATTCACCTTGGACAGCATACTCCTCCTCATCCACGTCCTCCAATGGTGGCATAGAGTCCTCGTCCGATTTGTCATCCGTAACAACCTCTCTGTCGTCTCGTAACACCATCACCCTTTTGTTTGGACATTGGCTTGAGATGTGACCCCTGCCTTGGCATTTGAAACATTTAATATCACGGTTTCGAGAAGTGGATGAATCATGTTTACCTTGGTTTGAAGTGCTAGCCGTGGCTGGTTTTGGCTTGAACTTTGGCCTAGCGACCGATTTCTCTACTCTCTTCCCATAATCCGGCTTCCATGAAGAAGGTGCCGAATTAACATTTGCACGTGAGCTACCCCTCCTCTTGAGCTGCCGCTCTACTGTGATGGCCATGTGCAACATGTCTTCTAACTCTACATAGTGTTGCGTCTCCACCCTATCTTGAATATCTGAATTTAGCCCTTGCAAAAATCTTGCCATGGTTGCTTCTCGATCTTCTTCAACATTGGCTCGTATCATGGATATTTCCATTTCTTGATAATATTCCTCCATACTCCTGTTTCCTTGTCTAAGTCCTTGCAACATTTTGTACAATTCCCGGTAGTAATGGCTGGGTACAAATTGCTTTCTCATCACCGTTTTCATCTCCTCCCATGTCTCAATCGGGTGTTCTCTGTTTCGTCGCCTATTCATTACCAACTGATCCCGCCATACAACTGCATAATCAGAGAACTCAATTGCAGCAAGCTTAACTTTCTTTAACTGTGAATAGTTATGGCAATCAAACACTAGCTCCACTTTCTTCTCCCACTCTAGGTAAGCTTCGAGGCCATTTTTCCCTTGGAATCGTGGAATCTTCATTTTAATACCTCCCATATTATTGTCTTCCTGGTCCCTAGCTTCTCTATTCCCATTTCCATGCCTAAATCTACCCCTATTTATCTTCTAATTCATCTTCCTCCAACTCTTCTACTTCATCTTCCTCCGAAGATCCAATCCACCCCTCTGCCTATTTTGCATGTTTTGTCGCTGCCTATTACGTGTTCTGGCATCAACCTCATCTAATCTCTCATGAATGGGCTCTAGCGCTCGCGTCAACAACCGTTCCATTTACCTCATTAATGCTTGCAACTGAAGATTGGGAATGTTTTGTTGTGGAAGATCATCTTCAGCTTCTCTTTCTTGATTCGGATTCATTTTTTTTTAAACCTGCAAAACAATGTTAGATAATAAAGGACCTTACTTCTTTCCCTCACGTGTTTCACTCTATCACTTGGTCACTCAGTTCACTCATGTTTCACTCGAATAATTGGCTTTTACCTTCAAATGTTCTCACCACTCTTGCCTTTTTTTTTTAACTCACTTATTCTCTCTTTCAGCAACACATTTTGATATGCAGTTTAGAATGAAGCAAATTTTTTTTTGCACTATGAGGTGAGGTCAAATTCGGACACCTGGACACTCAAACAATGGAAAGGAAACAAAAAATTTTAAGGAGGGTCTCCAGACTTCTTTTTTTTTTCGGATCCTCTTGATTTTTCTTTTCTTTTCTTTTCCTTTTTTTTTCTCTTTTCTTTTCGGATCTTTTTTTTTTTTTGTTTAAGACTCTAAATTCGACTATTTTTTAAAAAAAAAAACATAATAGAAGCTAAATAAAAAATTAGAATTTAGAAACAAAGAAGGATAGACAAACCTGAGGCTAGAACCGAGGCTCTGATACCAAATGATAAGAACCTCGCCAATATACTGACAAAACCTGTTATCAATAAGAAGGCACCAAGATCGTTTCTACTCAGATTTGGATGGAAGTCACTACGACCCATTGCTTATATCGAAGCAAGAACCTTGGTATATCATAGACGCCACAATCAAGGATGGAAAGCTTGATTGATAAGTTGGGGTTGAACGCTCGGATTGATCTGAAGAGTTCATGCAGTTCGTCAAAGAACCAAAGAAAGAATTGTTTCTCTCAGAAAATAAACATTCATTCTTTTCATTAACCTTGGAAACGCCTATTTATAGGCCAAAATTACAAAGTGTTGCCCAAAGAGAAAAGTTGACAAATTCAAACATAATTACTAAGCCTAACATAAAAACCAAAAGAAAGGAAAGTCTTAATGGCTGATTTTCAACCAATTACACGCCCAACAATTAAAGGAAAGTGAAATAATCTGCATGTGTGCCAAAATGGGAAAGTTTCCAAAATTCTTCCATTGACTTGATCTTGCAAAATTTGAGCTAATTTCAAGCTTGACTCATCCGGATTCTTCTAGAACTTGGATCAAATTGATGCACCATTATGGTTGACGTGGGGGTTGACGTGGTCCTGGGTCATTGGGCTTGCACAAATTTTCTTGATTCCAAATTTCATGAATCAGCCCATTTAGTGCTTCCTTGAATTTCTTAGCTCGGGCTCTTGTGACTGGTCCAGTAGGAACTTGTATTGGGTCAACCACCTTCCATGCATTTGAGCTCCCTAAGTCTCCATCATGTTGGCTTTTGATGTTCGACTTTCACCTGAAAACACATCATACACTTGGCCACGTATTCTTAGATGCCCTTTTTCATACCTCTTCACCAATATTGCCTTTTTAAATCGTGATACATCTTCGTGCTACCCGGATGAATGGTGATCTGAGACTTGTGAACTTTGTCCATAATGGCTTTCGTCACCTGTGTGATTGCTGGAACTGCTAAGCGCTCCTAGAAGTACAACGATCCATCCACATGAATCCTCCATTCTTCAAATTGCTCTTCATCTTGAATCCATGTCTAAATCCCTCGCAGATGCTGATCTTGCCATTGATTTTGTTTCACTATCTGAACAAGAGCTGGGGTCATCTTCATGTGATATACTGAAGCTCGATCATAATCTTCATAATACTGTAGCCCATACTCACTCACTGTCGCATCTCTTTTCCAATCTTCAAGAGCCAAACAAGCGAGAATCCCTGAAGATTTCCTGCTAAGCGCATCCGCGACCACATTAGCTTTCTTAGGATGGTACTACAACATGAAATCATAATCCTCCATGTACTCCATCCATCTCCGCTGCCTCAAGTTGAGATCCCTCTGAGTGAATAGATACCTCAAGCTCTTATGATAAAAAAAAACCTGAAATGTCACCCCGTCCAAATAACATCTCCAAATCTTCTGCGCGTGAATCACTGCTACAAGCTCGAAATCATGAGTAGGATAATTTCACTCATGACGTCGTAGCTGCCTCGATCCATATGCCATCATGCGTCCATGTTGCAACAACACGCACCCAAGTCCACATGCTGAAGCATCTGTATAAACCTCGTACGACTCATCACTGTTGGGAATAACCAATATTGTGGCTGAAGTCAACCGATTCTTCAATTCTTGAAGAGCGAGCTCACATTCCTTATCCCACAAGTGTCTAAAAGAATAATGTATAAATAAATATTTTTTAGGGTCATGGGAACAAACACAATTGTTGTATATAAATAATTATGTATTATAATTAATTTATATTATATTATATTATTCTAATCCTCAAAGCCAAGAATTCATTACTCTTATTTTCTTTCAAGTCAAAGTAGAAGGAATTTTTTTGAGATTTTTTTTTATAAATCTGGTATCAGAGCCATTGATCGACTGGGAGAGGATAGTTAGGATTTTTTTTAAATTTTTTGTTGTTAGTTGACTAATAAGGTTTTTAGTTGCACAGTTAAGGGAAATCAGGCCGTTTGAGAGTTTTAGGCCGTCTAGTACCGTGTAAGCCATTGATCGACTCCAATCTTAGTCAGCCCATGGTAGGGATTTTAAGAAGTCTTTCTAGGTCCAACTCCTCTAGATCTTTAAGTTCTGTAGACCAGGAGTCTGAGTCTTCCTCTTCTTTATTTCCTTTAAAAAATAAAGAGATTGTTACTATAGAAAATATCGAAAGGCAATTACAGAATTGGAATATCCCTAAGGTTAGTTCTTCCTCTGTTTATAATAAGGGCAGCTTTCTACTAAAATCTGATTATATGATAAAGACGGTTGAAGAGGTGTTACCAATAACCAAAAAATATATGGAAATACCTTTGATATCGCAACAGTTAGTAAACCTCTATTCTCAGAAATATGGATACCTTCATTATGGATTAGTGCAAGTAGCGATCAAACCCTTAACTAGGGAAGGTCTAAACAATTCGGTATTAATCTGTGTCAGGGACAAAAGGCATAAAAGATTTAAAGATTCCTTAATAGGAGCCGTAGAATCCACCCTGAGTCAAGGACCTACACATTTTGACTGTCTACCCAACTTTTCAGTCCATTTAAGAGGCCCTAATGTAACTCGATCATTAATGGTAGATATCCAAACCCATGGTTTTGAAATGGAAGAAGGGTCTAGTAATCTGGCCTTTATTTATAGGATATATTTAAAGGCAATGAGTACGGTTTGCGTAGATGTCAATCTGAAAACCCTCATTTGGGATAAAAGGGGCGAAACTATGATGTTCCAAACTAATTTATCAAAGTCTAGACTAGTGGTTCCCCAAAGCATTAAGTGGGATATGATTAAATTCCCAGAAACTTGGACTTTGGATAGAGTGATTAAACTTGAGATACCTCAAAACACTACACCCGAACAAATTATTTAGTTTGTGGATTGTACTGTACAATTCTGGTGCAGAAAGAGTGAAAGGAGTGTCCTACCACCAAGACCTTCAGATGCTAGTGATAGAATCTTGATAGGAAACCTAGACAGGGCCCCTCTAGATCCTATAAATCTAAAACCTAAAGAGGTAGAGATGGCAGGAGTTAGAAATACTCCAGAGGGCTTAGCTCAACCAGTGTATGAATCACCAACCAGTCTGACACCCTTAGACATGGGATATCATAGTCTAAATATTTTGGAAGACGACTTATTGATAGAAGTCAAAGAACTTCTTATTCAGATGTTCTATGCAAAAGAAAATGATGAATTGAGAAAATGGTTTTTTAAAAATCATTCTGAGAAAAGAAGGAGAGAACTTCATAGACTTTATAATAAGTTTATAATAAAGAGTAATAAGGAGATAGGTTTCTTTAAATTCTTTAAAGAATATTATGAGCTTAAGAAGCTTGACTTCCCATCATTCGATCAACTCAATATAGCTGAAAAGATCCATAAAGAATATACTCTAGCCTCAGGAGATAAGGTTATGGTTGTTCATCCTTCAAAATCAACTGTACAAATTAGGAAGGATGTGTTGGCAGTCCCTTACAAGGGTATATCCAAAAACTTGTCCAAACTAGTTTCTATGGCAGCCTTAAATCATGTTGTAGTGCAAAACAATTACTCAAACTTGTTCCGACAAACCCTAGACAAGTAGCTCAACATAATAGAGTCCCAAGGCCACATGGTTAGAGAGACCGGACAAAGTTTTAAGCCAGTAAAAGTAGAGCCAGCCTTTTTCAAACCTCCTCCAAAAATCTCCAAATTTAAGCTTGATAAACAGCCGAAATTCTTATCAGAATTGGTTTCATGGCTTTCCAAATTGAGTATAACCGACAGAAAAGATGTAAATGTGATAGTAGAATCAAAGGAAATATTGTCTGAAGATTTGGAAAATACAATAGAAATGTTTAAAAATGAAGAAAATCCTGATATGGAAATAAATAAAATATCACAAAAGACTTATTACAGCCAACCCGAGTTAAAGCCTTATTATCATAGGCCTTCATTATTGGGTCTTCAATATGAGGATGAGATTTGGCATGGGGTACAATACGATGGATCCTCAATTGTAGAATGGAATATAGACAGGTTATTAGAATATCAAATTCTTAGAGTCATCAAAAATATGACAATGTTTGCATCATCATGCAAAATCAAGGGAAATCAAGACATAGATATTGCTAACATTATAATTACAGGATTTACCGGCCAATTACAAGGTTGGTGGGATAATTATGTATCCCAAGAACAAAAAAGTATGATATTAAATGCCTCTAAAATGGTTGTAAAACAACAGGCAGGTGGACAAGAAACTGAGTTGCAGCAAGATGCTATCAACACCTTAATATATACAATCTTAATACATTTTATAGGAACCACAAGTATCCTTCATGATAGGAGCTAGGAGCATCTTCTCAATTTAAAATGTCCATCTTTATCCCTTTTTAAATGGTACAAGGATGTGTTCTTCTCCAAAGTTATGACAAGAGAAGACTGTAACAATGATTTTTGGAAAGAGAAATTTATTTCAGGATTCCTAGCCTTATTTGCAGATAAAGTAAGAATGTGAATTAGGCAAAAACATAATGGGATTATTCCATACAGCCATTATACCTATGGCGAATTGGCTGCTGAAGTAGTAGCCGAAGGATTGTCTCTATGTAATGATATAAAACTCAAGAGACAACTAAAAAAAGATAAATTATTAGGGAAGAAATCCCTAGGAGACTTTTGCGAACAGTTTGGCTATCCTCCTACACATAACCCTCATAAAAAGGGAAGAAACTCAAAAAAACTTACCCTAGAAAGTTTTCAAGGAAAGGAGGAAAGAAAAATTATAAAGAGTATAAAAAACAGAAGAAATATTACTCATATCTTCTTCAAAGGGAATTCAAGAAACAAAAAGGAAAAATAGAAAAGGACTCAACAATCCCAGTCTATCATAAATGTGGGAAAATTGGATGCTATGCAAATAAGTGTTGGACGAAAACAAAGATAAACGAATTAGAAATAGATAAAAGCTTCAAAAAACAATTATGAGAATATTTTATTGTAAAAGATTCGGCCTCAAGTAGTCTCGGTGATAGTAGTGAAGAAGAAATGAACATAATAGAGCACTCCTCAAAAGGGGAAGAAAGTGATATGAGTGTAAATGTAATCATTATAATTGATACAAACCCCGCCAAGAACTGGTGCAACCCTAACCAAAATTGGTTTCCAAGATCAAATTCCTAACCGGTTTTGAATGGAACCGTGACCCGATGCCCAACAAGAAGCACGAACCTTGGTATGTGAGGACGCCAAAATCAGCTATGGAGGGACTGACTGATAAGTCTTGGTATGTGAGGACGCCACAATCAGCTATGGATGGACTGATTGATAAGTCTATGAATGCCACAGAATTTTTCGATAAGTTCGAATAGTTTGTTTAGGAACCAAAGAGAATTAAACCTCAAATTGTGTGTTAAAACTTATTCCTCATTGAATGAAATTCGTTACAATATATAGGGGTTCCCCTATGCGAATTTTCAGCTCCTAATTGCCCATGGAATTTCGGGCAAATCAATTACCAAACGTCAAATCTAAAGGAAATAAGGAAAGTTCCCTTAATGGCTTACAAGCCTTACAATAATAGAAATAAAACAAACGCAAAAAGGAAACTAGACATTAAAAGGTCATAAGCTGATTCTTCTTGCCATGTGTCGCCTCAAAATGGGAAAGTAACTGAAATGGAAATTACTCGATCCCTTCTAGAGCTTGAATCACGCATTTGTTGGTCTGGATGTCACATGCAATTCCCTAAATGGGCCTCCATGCAATGGCTTGAGCCCAAGTTGCTTGAATCAGTCCAATAAGCATTTCTTTAAACTTCTTCGCACGAGCTCTCGTAACCAGACCAATGGGAACTTGAATTGGATCTGAATATGTCTCCCACGTGCTCTTGCTTGTGCTAACAATGTCCTCATCAATAATGCTATTCTCAAGATGAATGGCTTAAGTCTGAATGTTCTAACAAAAGAAAAAAGTCTTATTTTAGACATAATAGACAAGATTGAAGATCCTAAAGAAAAGGGAAAAGCCCTATAAAAGTATACAGCATTAACAAAAGAAGGAACAAGCAGAGATTCGACCACACAAATTCAAAAGAAGCTTTAGGAGAAAAGTCAACAATATTCCTTTAATGAAATCCTTAAGAGGATAGATTCTAAAAAAGATAGAAAAAGAACCCACAATACAAGACCTAAAAACTAAGGTCAATGAAACCAAGGAAGAATTGAAAAAATTAAAGGTAAGGGTTCAAACCCTAGAACTAATGAGTTTTAGGGAACATTCAGAAAAATCTGAAGAGGAAGAGCTAAACGAGCTCTTAGGAAAAATGGAGGATAACTCGATCAATGCTATAGATAGAGTTATTAACCAAAAATGGTACAACAAAATAACATTAGTAATAGCGAAAGAATATATCATCAAGGTAGAGGCCATTATAGATTCAGTTGCTGACTTAAATTGTATAAGTGAGGGTATAGTCCCGACCAAATATTTCTCCAAAACCACTCAAGCGTTAAATACTGCAAATGAGGGAAAAATGCCAATTCAATACAAATTATCTGGTGTAGGAGTCTGTGTGGATAAAGCTTGCTTAAGAACTAATTTTCTCCTTAGCAAAGGTATTTCACGATTGGTGATTCTAGAGACACCCTTCCTGAGTCTCTTATATCCCTTCCAAGTTACCCATGAGGGTATAATAGATGAATTAAATAATGAAGAAATTAAAATTAAGATTTCCGCTAAAATAGAGTGGCATGAGATTAATAATCTCGAAACACAAATAGAAGAAAAATAAAGTTTATTGTTTTCATTAAAACAACAAATAAATTATAAGACAATAAAAGACGGGATATCCTCACCTCAAAATAAGGAAAAAATAAAAAAATTTTAGAAAAAATTAAAAAGGAAGTCTGTGCAGATATTCCTAATGCCTTTTGGCATAGGAAAAAAACATATGGTAGAATTATCCTATGAGCCAGACTTTGTAGAAACAATGATCCCCACTAAAGCAAGACCTATCCAAATGAACGAAAGACATTTGGAAATCTGCAAAAAGGAAATAGAAGAATTATTAGCAAAAGGGCTCATTAGAAAAAGCTCTAGTCCATGGTCTTGCCCTGCATTTTATGTAGAAAATGCAGCAGAACTAGAAAAAGTCCAAGATTGGTGATAAACTACAAGCCTCTTAATAGAGTGCTAAGATGGATTAGATATCCCATTCCTAATAAAAAGGATTTATTAAATCGGCTTCATAAAGTGATACGAACCACGCCAAGAACTGACGCGACCCTAACCGAAGTTGGTTTCCAAGATCAAATTTCTAACCGGTTTTGATTGGAACCGCGACCCGATGCCCAACAAGAAGCTTGAACCTTGGTAAGTGAGGACGCCACAATCAGCTATGGAGAGACCGATTGATAAGTCTTGGTATGTGAGGACGCCACAATCAGCTATGGATGGACTGATTGATAAGTCTATGAAAGCCACGGAAATTTTTGATAAGTTCGAATAGCTCGTTTAGGAACTAAAGAGAATTAAACCTTAAAATTATGTGTTATTACTTGTATCCAATTGATTGAAATTCATTACAATATATAGGGGTTCCTATGCGAATTTTCAGCCCCTAATTCCCATGGAATTTCGGGAAAATCATTTACAAAATGTCAATCTAAACTAAATAAGGAAAGTTCCCTTAATGGATTAAAAGCCTTACAATAATAGAAATAACACAAACGCAAAAAGGAAACTAGACATTAAAAGGTAAATAAGCTGATTCTTCTCGCCATGTGTCGCCTCAAAACGGGAAGGTAACTGAAATGGAAATTACTCAATCCCTTCTAGAGCTTGAATCATGCATTTGTTGGTCTGATTTTCGCATGCAATGGCTTGAGCCCAAGTTGCTTGAATCAGCCCAATAAGCGTTTCTTTAAACTTCTTCGCACGAGCTCTCGTAACCGGACCAATGGGAACTTGAATTGGATCTGAATAAGTCTCCCACGTGCTCTTGCTTGTGCTAACGATGTCCTCATCATAAAGCCACAGTATTCTCAAATTTTGATTTAAAGAGTGGATACTGGCATATTCAAATAGCAAAAAAAGATAAATATAAAACCTCTTTTACAGCTCCATTAGGACACTTCGAATGGAATGTAATGCCATTTGGGCTCAAGAATGCCCCATCAGAATTTCAAAGAATTATGAATCAAATATTTAATCCATACACCAATTTCATAATTACATATATAGATGATATCTTAGTTTTCTCAGAAAATATAGATCAACATTGGAAACATTTAAATATCTTTTTTGAAATTATAAAGAAAACGGGTCTTGTTGTGTCAACTAGAAAAATGAAAATTTTCCAAACCGAGGTAAGATTTTTAGGACACAACATTAGCCAAGGACTTATTAGTCCAATTGATAGAGCAATAGCTTTTACAAACAAATTTCCAGATGAAATAAAAGATAAAAAACAATTACAGAGGTTTCTGAGAAGTCTTAATTATATTGCTGATTTTTATAAAGACTTGGCAAAAGATTCAAAGCCCTTATTTGAAAGGCTTAAAAGGAATCCTCCATGCTAGAGCGAAGGCTGTACTAAAGTAGTATGAAAAATAAAGTTAAGGGTCAAAGAAATTCCTTGTTTAGCATTACTAGACTCAAAAACCTTGAAGATAGTAGAAACATATGCCTCAGATTTAGGCTATGGTGGGATTCTAAAACAAAAAAGAAATCATAAAGAAATGTTAGTAAGATTCACGTCGGGGTTGTGGAACCCGACCCAACAAAAATACCCCACCATCAAGAAGGAAGTATTAGCCATAGTACTGGTCATCTCAAAATTTCAAGATGACTTACTAAATAAAAAATTTCTTCTTAGAATAGACTGTAACGCTACAAAATAAGTATTAGAGAAAGATGTTAAAAATCTAGCGTCAAAACAAGTATTTGCTAGATGGTAGTCAATATTGGCTATTTTTGATTTTGAAATAGAACACATAAGAGGAGAAACTAATTATCTTCCTGATTTCTTAACACGTGAATATTTGTAGGGCGTGGAGAAGACAATGACCCAACAAAACCAGCTCCACGACTAGTTCTATTAAAATAATGTTTTCTCAATTAGAAGACGATTTTAAATTAATAGGCAAAAAGAGAATTTTGGTAATTGAAACTCTAGATCTTAAAAGATCATTAAATGATGTAGTAGAAGAGCATTTTCCTTTACATCTTGCTCCAAATACCTACCCTAAATCTAGGGACTGGTATGAACTACTACTAATAGAGACTCATTCAGCCTTCTTCACTCATACTATGAGAAACAATGCAGAAATAGCTTATTCAGCTATGAGGATTCGTAATGTCTTAACCTTAGAAGATTGGGATAAAAGTCCTCATCAAAGGACTTATCTCTCTACTGCAAATAGTTATCTAAAATCTTATAATTATTATGATTACATTGAAGCATGAGAAAATGTTTTATATTATTAGAATAAATTAGGAAAGCATACTTAGTTCCTTTCATTTAAGACCGAAGGAAAATATTATAATCAACACTTTCCAAATTGGTTTAAGCAATGGTTTGCCTTAATAGGTATCACTCCTAGTTTTTTCCCATAAGAAATACAAAAAAGCTTAGGATATTTTCAAAAGGAGAACAAAACTAGTTTGCCAAGTCCAGATGATTCTTGGATGTTATTCATGGTGTTCTATGAACTCCTATGGATTCTTAGTTGGGATTACGAAATTGAGAATCCCTCTCCTAGAAATGAGTTAATAGTACCATTTTTAATCAGAACTTTCTCAGGAAAGTGATGGAAAATATATGATTTCTCCCATCTCTTAAAAGAGAAAATAAAAATAACTCATTTTCAAAACTCTCTTGATTTAAGGATGAAAATTTTAAAAGAGGATACTCAACCAGTATCAAATATTATTGATGTGTTATCTAAGAAATCTTTATCTAATAAAGATAAGGAAAACCACAAACAGCTAATCAATTCGGATATTGAAGATAAAGATATGACTAGTATGAAGACAAAGACCGGTGGTGATGAAGAGTGGAAGCCACCATCTCACCTCAGGTCCCACCTAGCAGGATACTTACAGGACCCAAATGATATGTAATCTTATCAAGATAAGATTACCTTATCCTTTCACGCAGACCTTTTGCCAGTTAAGTCATGTGTTATCTCAATAATGCGAAGGATCATTATTCCACTCAACAGCTGGCATCCATGTACTCAACAGCTAGCATCCTTATCTGATCATCTGTCATTTGTTGGCCTCTCCTTATTGATGTTAATTGTCTAAAAATAAGATCATCCTTTGCCTTATGGAGGCATTGTGTAAAAATAGGTGTTTAGAAGTGTGCTAGTATGCAAGAGTGCTCTCTCTCTCTCTCTTTTAATTTTGTATTCGAGTGTTGTAATTTAGAGCTTGAGTGCTTTTCTCTCTCTCTCCTTGAAGCCTGTAATCCATTATTCAAGACTATTGTATTTCATGTAAGTAATAAAATTCCTATTTTTTTTCTGTGTTTAATCTATTCTCAAAACTCTCTGGTACATCAGCTGGAAACCTAAGGGTGCAGGGCTACTGGTCCAAAGAGATTCTTTTAGAATCGTTTATATTTTAACCATTTATTATGTTATGTTAAATACTTAAGTTTAGTCATGATTAGTCAGTCATAATACCTTAGATATTTTTTAGGGTCATGGGAACAAACACAATTGTTTTATATAAATAACTATGTATTATAATTAATTTATATTATATTATAATATAAATATATTTTATTATTCTAATCCTCAAAGCCAAGAATTCATTATTCTTATTTTCCTTCAAGTCAAAGTAGAAGGAATTTTTTTGAGATTTTTTTTCCCTGCAGTCTTAGTATTTGTTGAAGAAAACAAAAGAATTTAAGATATGTTTTAAAGTTTTCATGGTTTTGAATTTTTATGATTTATGTATACGGATTTATGACAAACTTTGTTAGAAAATTTGTGGTGGCGGCCTAGCCTAATCACACTGCAAATACATCTAATCAAGCTAGACGGCACCATATCTTACTTAAATACTAATTAATTATTTAAGAAAATAGCAAGCAAGTTTGAACTTTTTGGAAAGCCTTGTAACTTATAAACAACCACACGTCTATACTTACAAAGAAGGGTGGCAATAAATATTTACATTAATTTACATCACAAAATGAAACACCGCCTAAACTGTACCTATAACAACCCCATTGTGATTACAAGTACCAAAATATGAACTTTAAACAAAAGTATGCCCATATAAGGTCAGCAGTGTCCATATACATGGAGTCATGAGAACGGCATAAAAAATGAGATAATGTCCAATAACTTGAAACTATGCAATTTAATATAGTGGCATCATGTATTGGCTCATAAAATTTTCATCATACCTACCATATCATAAAAATGTTTAATGCATGCATAGTTATGTACACCATGAGTCACCCGCTTAGCCCTATTATAAGCATGCATGCATTCTAAGAAACCTTCACCAATCAATAATGCCTCAGGCTATCCCATGAGACAACGGTCTAAAAAATGGTCTTAGGCACTCCCACAAAACCACTTGAGTTTCAGGCTACCCCATGGAACTTAACTAAGGCCACTTACAAGCTAACTACATAGCACACATACAAACAATCTCTTTCTCATAGTGCAATGATTTTCTTCAGAAAACTATACAGGTGCCTTTTATACCATGAATGCAAGTGATATAGCACATCATATATATTACAACAACAATCTTGTGATGTAGTTGAAATGAATTTCTACTTACCTCATATAGAGACAAAGAGTGACCAGTGGAAGGCATCAAAGTCCTCGTCGAGCCAGATGTGCTAGTAAGCCTATTCGTGCTCATAATCATGATGTTATTTTTATGTATACTCAAACCAATCATGGCATTCTATTTGCAATTCATTCATTTAAATCATAGGCATTAAAGACCGAGTTGAGACAATTTTCCACTTTAGATATCTTATGTATCTACTTAGTGTAGACAAAAGAAATACTTGAAACATGCTAAATCTATCAAATACAGTAAGGCATATATAATCATGTCTTCATAGCCAATCCCAACGCATATCAAATTTCGATCCCCACACACACTCACGTATATACACATACATATTACAACTTTAAATGTAAAACATATCATGTATAAAGTACCCACCAGAAAAATTAGAAAGTACTTAATACCCTTTTTAATATTAATCCTTAGATTCATAACTACTTAATCAAATATGCTGACAAGCATTTTATAAACTTAAAATATTAATGAAATTTAAACAATAATAACAGCCACACTTTCATACACTAATGGCGTCGTACATCAATATATGCTCACATAGCAAGTCAACAAATATTTTTATATTATCTTTTTTCATACACAGGTATAATATTGAACAGGTAAACTAATTACACCACAAACAATCAAACGTACAAAAGAAATCAAATCACAACAACTTAGTACAACTGTATTGTAAACCTTTTATAGTTTACTAAAGTTAAAGAAATTCCTCAACCTGTATCTATATATTATCCGGAAAGCATCTTAGTAATTAAAATAATTGATCTATAAACTAAAAGTGCTAACTTCTAATTGATAGACTTTCAATAATAAAAAGATAGTGAAGAAACTAATCGACTGTGCTATTCAATATTTATTCTATACGCACACATAAACTAACGCATGTATAATAGAAACGAAGAAACTTGCTCTGAATCAGAATAGATATCTACTAGCCTACTATAAAATTTTTTACCTTTGTTTAGAGTCAATGAAAGTGGACGCTTAGTTGTCTTCCACCAAATATAAAGAATAATAACTTTTATCTGCCTGGAATTTTCCCCAAATCCAACACAAACAGTTTTTTAAGAAACATATATCTATGACTCTCACTTTTTCTTTTCGTCTGGAGATGAAGAAGGCAAAAGTTGAGCCAAAAGGATAGGTCTTAATAAAAGAAGAAAAAACAAGCAATGCTCTGTCGGTTCTTATATATATATATATATATATGAGATAAGCAAATATAATTTGTGCAACATATAATATCTGGAAGAAAAAAATGTATTGTTGTTGCGTAAAGGAATATAAAAGGCACGCCAACTCTTCTTTCTTCCTTTTTTTTTAAGAAATACTTTTGTAAGAGTTGATAGTAATTTGCCTATAATAAAAATCAACAAATAGCTCATAAATAAAATTATAACATCTTTATTCTAGCGCATTGAGCTTCTTTAAAAGGAGACTGAGCCTTCACACTGCATCAAATAATTCAAAACAAAATTAATAAAGTTACGCATCTCAGTTTATTATTGGCTAAATTTATATGTGAGAATTTAAGGGCACCACAAAATTATTCTTTTATGTTGTGAATATGTATGCATGTATATTTGTATGGAAAGTAAATTATTTGGTTTATTACTTTGATTGTAACAATATTATTTTATGGTTGAAAGCATTTATGTTCATATGATATTATAAAATTTCAAGAAAATAAGGTTTTGTTGCTAGAGTGTGATAACAGAATTTTAGGGTTTTCAGTTTGTCGATAAGGTGATTGGTAATGTTTTGAAATCAAATGATTTTATTTTGCTACAATTATTGGATATGATATGTATATATATGTTAGGAATATTTGGGATTTTTTTATAAATTTTCATTCAAGATATTTTTTGGGTTAAGAGCTTTCAATCAAACACTACTCATGAAATTTTTTTGTTGGTAGATTAATATTTATCTTTTGTAGAGTCCATTTTATGGGGCAAAAAGTGTCTTTTGATTCTGTAAAAAATTATGAGTCATTGCTAATATGTTAAGTAAAAGTTTGTAAATTTTTAGCTTCATATCCTTATTATGTTTTAAGATAAATTTGTTGATTGTTAAGTACTCAGTGGTTATAAATGTCTGTTAATATGCTCTATGTATTCATGAGATGATAAATCATATGTATTTTACATGATTTATTATTTTTTTAACTGATGTTTATACGTTAAGCATGTCAAATAAAAATTTTAGAAGCATATCATACATACTTAAATTTATAAAAATGTTTGAATGAAACATGTTCGCTGTTCAATATGTCTAATGTTAATATTAACCATGAATTCGAATGTGTGTTTTGAATTACTCCGAATTTATTTAAAACTAAATTTTGGAATGTTATTATTTTATGTGTCTATTATATGTAGTTATTTTCATAAATTATTTTATGACATAAATAATTTAATACATAATTTTTAATTCGGACTGTTCACTGCCCAGAATTTTCTAGTAGATTTTGTACTATAGATTATATGATTTATTTTAATTATCAAATGAAATTTTTATGTTTAAAAAAATATGAGCATTATATACTTGTCTTAACTTTATTCTTGTAAATTTTCATGCTCTAATTGTATACGAATTGAAGGATATAGGGTTATGAATCTTTGAAGATCAGCCAGTTTTTATGACTAGTAGATTTACTTGAATATTTTAAAAATTTGAAAAAAGGTATTTTAGATTAATACTTTCAAGAGAAGAATGTTTATATATGTTAGCTATGTTATAGAATAATTTTTACACTTTAGTTATGTTTATAAGTTGAGATTAATTTGCCTAAGTGATTAAAGGTCAAGTTTTTCTATCTTCATGTTTCTTGACTTGAAGCGCATGTTTGTGATTCAAAGATGGTTAGTTTTGTTATGAATGATGTATGATGATGATGTACTATGGTATTAATTGATATTATGAAGATGAATATTAATTTCACTTATTATATAAATGATTGACGTGAACACTCTAAAAGGCAAGCACACCAAGAACTGTTGATGGAGACGTGGGGAGCTCAAATGCAAGGAAGGTGGCTGACCCAATATAAGTTCTCGTTGGACAAGTCACAAGAGCCCGAGCTAAGAAATTCAAGGAAGCACTAAATGGGCTGATTCATGAAATTTGGAATCAAGTAAATTTGTGCAAGCCCATTGACCTAGGCCCACGTCAGCCACAGAGGTGCATCAATTTGATCCAAGTTCTAGAAGAATCCGGATGAGTCAAGGTTGAAATCAACTCAAATTTTGCAAGAATAAGTCTATGGGAGGATTTCGGAAACTTTCCCACTATTGGCACAAACGTGGCTGATCATTTGTGCAAGTTGTTGAAGAGCATTAAATTGCACTTTCCTTTAATTGTTCGGCGTGTAAATGGCTGAATATCAGCCATTGAGACTTTCCTTTCTTTTGGTTTTTATTTTAGGCTTATATTAGGATTAGTAGTTATGTTTGAATTTGTCAACTTTTCTTTTTGGGTGACACTTTGTAATTTTGGCCTATAAATAGGCGTTTCCAAGGTTAATGAATGATTGATGAATGTTTATTTTCTGAGAGAGAAAATTCTTTCTTTGGTTCTTTGACAAACTACACAAACTCTTCAGATCAATTCGGGCGTTCAATCCTGACTTATCAATCAAGCTTTCCATTCTTGATTTTGACGTCTACGATATATCAAGGTTCTTGCTTCGATATAAGTAATGGGTCGCAGTGACTTCCATCCAAATCTGAGTAGAAACGGTCTTGGTGCTTTTTTTATTGATAACGGGTTTCGTCAGTATATTAGCTAGGTTCTTATCATTTGGTATCAGAGCCTCGGTTCTAGCCTCATGTTAGTCTATCCTTATTAGTTTTTGAATTCTGATTTATTACTTAGGTTCTATTCCATTCAAAAATAAAACAAAATATTTCAAGTTTGTTAAATTCATAGGGTTCTTGCATCCTCATTTGTGTTTCTTGAACTTTCTTTTATTTGTTGACAAGGTCAACTCTGAAATTCTATTCTAGGTTGTTTTGCGAAATTCTTGTTTGGGAAAGAACTTAGTGTGGCTAAAATTTCACCTAGGGCTGCTAGGGTTAGTTTTGTTTTTGGGTAACTAGTGTCTTGGGCTTCAAGTTTAGGTTGTAGTTTCCTATTTTGTGTTTCTTGGTGTATTAGCCTTTGTTCTTGCCGAATTTCACAAAAAAAAAAAAGAAAAGAAAAAAAGAAAAAAAGAAAAGAAAAGAAAAGAAAAGAAAAGAAAAATCAAGAGGATCCGAAAAAAAAGAAAAAAAAAAGAAAAAAGAGTCTGGAGACCCTTCTTAAAATTTTTTGTTTCCTTTCCATTGTCTGAGTGTCCAGGGTCCGAATTTGACCTCACCGCGTAGTGCAAAAATTTGTTTCATTCTGAACTGCGCAGCAAAACATGTTGCTGAATTTGTTACTGGATAGATTTGATTGTTGTTTGTGTAATTTCAAAAGAACCAAAAGAGAGAATAAACGAGTGAGAAAAAAAAAGGCAAGAGTGGTGAGAACATTCAAGGGTAAAAGCCAATTATTTGAGTGAAACATGAGTGAACTGAGTGACCAAGTGATAGAGTGAAACACTTGAGGGAGTGAAGTAAGGTCTTTTTTTATCTAACGTTGTTTTGCAGGTTTTAAAAAAATGAATCCAAATCAAGAAAGAGAAGCCGAAGATGACCTTCCACAACAAAACATTCCAAATCTTCAGTTGCAAGCATTAAACACGTAATAGGCAGCCACAAAACATGCAAAATAGGTGGAGGGGTGGATGTGATCTTTCAGAGGAAGATGAATTAGAAGAGTTGGAGGAACCACCGATAAATAGGGGTAGATTTAGGCGTGGAAATGGGAATAGAGAAGCTAGTGACCGGGAAGACAATAATATGGGAGGTATTAAAATGAAGATTCCACCATTCCAATGGAAAAATGACCCTGGAGCTTACATAGAGTGGGAGAAGAAAGTGGAGCTAGTGTTTGATTGCCATAACTACTGAGAGTTAAAGAAAGTTAAGCTTGCTGCAATTGAGTTCTCTGATTATGCGGTTGTATAGTGGGATCAGCTGGTAATGAATAGGCGACGGAACCGAGAACACCCGATTGAGACATGGGAGGAGATGAAAACGGTGATGAGAAAGCAATTTGTGCCCAGCCATTACTATCAGGAATTGCACAAAAAGTTGCAAGGACTGAGACAAGGAAACAGGAGTGTGGAGGAATATTATCAAGAAATGGAAATAGCCATGATACGAGCCAATGTTGAAGAAGATCGAGAAGCAACCATGGCAAGATTTTTGCAAGGGCTAAATCCGGATATTCAAGATAGGGTGGAGATGCAACACTACGTAGAATTAGAAAAAATGTTGCACATGGCCATCACAGTAGAGCGACAGCTCAAGGGGAGGGGTAGCTCACGTGCGAATGTTAGTTCAGCACCTTCTTCATGGAAGCCAAATTATAGGAAGAGAGAAGAGAAATCGGAAGCTAGGCCTAAGTTCGAGCCAAAACCAGCCACGGCTAGCCCTTCAAACCAAGGTAAACATGATTAATTCACTTCTCAAAACCATGATATTAAATGTTTCAAATGCCAAGGCAGGGGTCACATCTCAAGCCAATGTCCAAACAAAAGGGTGATGGTGTTACGGGACGACGGAGAGATTGTTACGGACGACGAATCAGACGAGGACACCATGCCCCCATTGGAGGATGTGGATGAGGAGGAGTATGCTGCCCAAGGTGAATTGTTGGTCACTCGATGAGCCCTTAGTGTGCAAGCCAAAGAGGAAGAAGAAGAGCAACGTGAGAACATTTTTCATACTAGGTGCCACATGTGGAACAAGGTATGTAGTGTGATAATAGATGGAGGGAGTTGTACGAACATTGCTAGCACTACTATGGTTGAAAAATGAGGGCTGCCAATGACCAAACATCCTCAACCTTGCAAGTTACAATGGTTGAATAAAAGTGGTGAAGTGAAGGTAACTAAATAGGCATTAATTTCATTTCGCATTGGTAGATATGAAGACAAAATTTTTGTGCGATGTAGTCCCAATGCAAGCCGGACACTTGTTACTAGGTCGACCATGGCAATTTGATAATCAAGTCAAACATGATGGCTATAGCAACAAATATTCTCTTGTGCACAACCAGAGACCATTCACTTTTGTACCAATGACACCTAAACAGGTTCATGAAAATCAAGTGTGGTAACAAAAGGAGAGTGAACAAAATGGAGAGAATGAGAAAAAGAGAGAGAAAGGGAGTGAAAATATTGAGTGTTGGAGTGCAGAGAGAGAGTTTGGCCAGAGAGGGAAAAAAGATAGAGGGGTCGAGAAAAAGGAGAGAAAAGGAGAGAACATTGAGAGAGCCAATACAAAAGAAGATTCGGTCAATGAGGTAAAAATAGAGAGAAAAAAAAACTTCTATGCAAGAGAGACTGATGTGAGAAGAGCTTTGTTTTCTAATCAACCGATGATTTTACTCATATACAAGGAGACGTTATTAAACACTAACGATCTTGATTCCACCTTGCATAGTTCTGTTGTTTCTCTTTTGCAAGAATATGAGCATATCTTTCCCGAGGAAACACCGCAAGGTTTACCTCCAATCCCTAGGATTGAACATCAAACCGACTTCATACCTGGAGCTACAATTCTAAACCGACTAGCCTATAGGAGTAATCCTGAGGAGACAAAGGAACTCCAACGGCAGGTAAGTGAGTTGATGGAGAAGGGACACGTGAGAGAAAGCATGAGCCCGTGCACCGTTCTAGTTTTACTTGTGCCTAAGAAAGATGGGACTTGGAGGATGTGCGTTGATTGTCGAGCCATCAACAACATCACGGTAAAGTATCGACATCCCATTCCTCGCTTGGATGACATGTTAGATGAATTGCATGGTGCTTGTGTATTTTCTAAAATTGATCTAAAAAGTGGATATCATCAAATTCCCATGAAAGAGGGAGACGAGTGGAAGATACCTTTCAAAACAAACAAGGTTTGTATGAGTGGTTGGTAATGCCTTTCGGTTTAACCAATGCACCTAGCACATTTATGCGTTTAATGAACCATGTTTTGCGAGCTTTTATTGGGAAATTTGTTGTTGTTTATTTTGATGATAGCCTGATCTATAGCAGCAATTTGGATTATCATATTGAACATTTGAAACTTGTTTTAGATGTTTTACGGAAGGAAAAGTTGTATGCTAATCTTAAGAAGTGTACCTTTTGCATGGATAAGCTTGTATTTCTTGGTTTTGTTGTTAGTGCTCAAGGTATACAGGTTGACGAAGAAAAGGTTAGGGCTATCCAAGAATGGCCAAGTCCTACAAGCATTGGAGAAGTAAGGAGTTTTCATGGACTTGCCAGCTTTTACCGGTGGTTTGTAAGGGATTTCAGTACTTTGGCTGCACCACTCACAGAAGTAATCAAGAAGAACGTTGGGTAAAAATGGGGAGAAGAACAAGAGAAGGCGTTTCAGCTTATTAAGATAAGCTTACTCATGCTCCTTTACTTGCTTTACCTGATTTTTCTAAAACATTTGAAATTGAATGTGATGCTTCTGGTGTAGGTATAGGTGCCGTGCTAATGCAAGGAGGACGACCAATCGTGTATTTTAGTGAAAAATTGAGTGGGTCAACACTAAATTACCCAACTTATGACAAGGAGTTGTACGCGTTGGTTCGAGCATTAAAGACTTGGCAACACTACCCGTGGCCCAAGGAATTCATGATTCACACTAATCACGAGTCATTGAAACATCTGAAGGGACAACAAAAGTTGAACAAGAGACATGCCCGTTGGGTGGAATTCATTGAGACATTTCCTTATGTCATCTGATACAAGCAAGGTAAGGAGAATGTTGTTGCGGATGCACTTTCTCGCAGGTACGCATTACTTTCTATCCTTGACGCTAAACATACATTATGATATGTCATGGAGACTTAGCTATACGCGCTTCGTAATTCTATATGGTTCGAGAGTGCAGCTCCAAGCTTTTAGTGGAGTAGTGTTGGAGTTGATAATTATGAAATTTATATCTGGGATATTAGGTTTCATAATTATCAGGAGCTTGAACTATATAGGTCTATTTTTTCCCCTTTGCTAGCTCACAAAATCCTATAATGATACGGCGTGTTTTTCCAATAATTGGTGACTTATGTCAGATTTATCAAATTGGCTAAAATTTTGGAAGAATCAAATGATTTATGTCTATTTATCGGTTGAATTAATTTCGTGACAAAATTGATTCAAGATAAACTTGTTGAATTATCAGGATCAGATAATTCATGTATGTTTATTGGTTGGATAAATTTTGAATTAATTTAAGATAAACGTGTTGAATCATTAGAAATTGATTTATTTTCCTAGAGATTCTCTAGATAAGTTGTTTTAATTAGATAACTTCTCTATCAGGTTATTTGAATTAAAATTGAGACTTGATCCTATAGAATCTCAGGTGGAAAATAAAAGATTCGCTAAGATTTTCTATCGGTAGTTCGGCATGCTGATCCTCAGGTTCGACAGCCGTTGGGGCAAGTTCTGCATGCCAGTTAGACAGATCGGCATGCCGATCGTGCCATAAAAAGATCACACGTTTTCATGTGGATTTCATCAGATATTGATCCGAATTTGATTCTGATTCAAATTTTGAGGCATTATCTGATAAGGATTGACTCCTAGACCCAACGTCTATAAAAAGTGAGTGAGTCTCATGATTATTTAGATCGGTTGAGATCGGTTGAGAGATTAAGAGTGAAACTCTAATTGTGAGATTCTAAAACTCCTTGAGAGCTCATGTTCATAAATCACAAACATGTTCTCTCAATTGGTTGGAAGGAGAGTCACCTGGTGGAAGAGCTATACGTGTGAGCCCACACTCACTTCTATTGTGGATAGAGAATAGCAAAGAAGACCAGTTGGTTGAGGTCCTTTTGGAACGTTACTTCTCTACATTGATTGAGGAAGCTTTTCGGCATTTGCAAGATTGGTTAGTTCTGGTAAATCTAGGCACAAAGCATGTCAAACTTGTGTTTTGAAAAATACTCTGATGTATAAAAATTTTTAAAATTCAGCTGCGCATTATTTTTCCAACAATTATATCTTGCATGAAACATAGAACAAAAAAACCACTTTCTATGTTTCCTTGTTGTCTTGGACACTTACATTTGGAATATAGCATTCCGTTCGGTCGGTTTGTGACACCGCTTCCAGCTTGAAGCTTCCAATCGTTAAGTGCCCTAACAATGTGTCATGTTTGAATGAATTAATAAGCGATTCAATTATGTGGGACTCAAAATAGTTAATTTTATACGAAAACATTAATACTTACAATCTCGTGGCTGATACGAAATCCTCACATGGTGAGTGTCCAAGGGGATCAAACCAATAGATTTGGTCCTCCCATGGCGAAATAAGTGCCAATATCCAATGTTCTCCAACATTATATGGCAGGAAGAATAATTTCCCCCTCAGTGCTTGAGCTAATAGGTGGAGGAGTGACGTGGCACGCTCTCTAGGATTACTCTATAGGTCTCTTACAGAACTTGAAACAATCACTGGAGATATGAAGCTGAAATTTACACCAAGCCTTGAAGTTCACAATATTTTGCCAAAAAACTAAAATAAAAAACAATATAGTCAATCATTTGAAAGCACCTTACCACTCTACCTATATTTTAAAAATTATGAATTAAGGATGGAGTTATTACCTGAGGTATACCAAGATACAATTCACCCCTATTTTATAAAAGTTGATGAAGTAGTAAACGTCTTCAGACCCCACATAGATAGGCAATTCATTGCCAGTGACATTTGTTGGTATCGGGCACTGAATCATTGACCCATCGCTGATACGAACCACGCCAAGAACTGACGCGATCCTAACCAAGATTGGTTTCCAAGATCAAATTTCTAACCGGTTTTGAATGGAACCGCGACCCGATGCCCAACAAGAAGCACGAACCTTGGTAAGTGAGGACGCCACAATCAGCTATGGAGAGACCGATTGATAAGTCTTGGTATGTGAGGACGCCACAATCAGCTATGGATGGACTGATTGAAAAGTCTTTGAACGCCACGGAAATTTCCGATAAGTTCGAATAGTTCGTTTAGGAACTAAAGAGAATTAAACCTCAAAATTATGTGTTATTACTTGTCTCCAATTGATTAAAATTCGTTACAATATATAGGGGTTCCCATACGAATTTTGAGCCCCTAATTCCCATGGAATTTCAGGAAAATCATTTACCAAATGTCAAATCTAAACTAAATAAGATAAGTTCCCTTAATGGCTTAAAAGCCTTACAATAATATAAATAACACAAACGCAAAAAGGAAACTAGATATTAAAAGGTAAATAAGTTGATTCTTCTCGCCATGTGTCACCTCAAAACGGGAAGGTAACTGAAATGGAAATTACTCAGTCCCTTCTAGAGCTTGAATCACGCATTTGTTGGTCTAATTTTTGCATGCAATTCCCTCAATGGGCCTCCATGCAATGGCTTGAGCCCAATAAGCGTTTCTTTAAACTTCTTCGCACGAGCTCTCGTAACCGGACCAATGGGAACTTGAATTGGATCTGAATAAGTCTCCCACGTGCTCTTGCTTGTACTAATGATGTCCTCATCATTCCCCTCCTCTTGAGAAGGATTTGTCCTCAAATCGTCGCCTGCATCAAAAGGACTTAGATCAGAAACATTAAAGGAGGCACTTACACCATACTCACCTGGCAAGTCTAGCTTGTACGCATTATCATTGATCCTTTCGAGAACTTGAAAAGGACCGTCCCCTCTAGGCAATAGCTTGGATTTCCTTTGTTCTGGAAACCGTTCCTTGCATAAGTGCAACCACACCCAATCACCGGGCTCGAAGACGAGCTTGTGATGCCCTTTGTTGGCTTGTTCAGCATATTGTTTAGTCCTTCGCTCGATGTTGAGTCTTGCCTTCTCGTGTATCTGCTTAACAAGATCAGCTTTTCTTTTTCCATCTAAATTCACATGCTCAGACAAAGGAAATGGCATTAAATCCAAAGGAGTTAAAGGATTAAAACCATAAACAATTTCAAACGGTGAAAATTGTGTAGCAGAATGAACGGATCGATTATAAGCAAACTCAACATGTGGTAAACACTCCTCCCATGTTTTGATGTTCTTTCTAATGACAGCCCTCAACAAAGTACACAAGGTTCTATTCACAACTTCTATTTGACCATCGGTTTGAGGGTGACAAGTAGTTGAAAACAATAGCTTAGTCCCTAACTTAGCCCACAAAGTCTTCCAAAAGTAGCTTAAGAACTTGGTGTCCCTATCAGAAACAATTGTCCTAGGCATACCATGAAGTCTTATAATTTCCCTAAAGAACAAATCCGCAACATTGGAAGCATCATCTATCTTATGGCATGGAATAAAATGAGCCATCTTGGAAAACCTATCCACAACCACAAATATCGAGTCTCTTCCCCGTTTAGACCTAGGCAAACCTAACACAAAATCCATCGAAATATCAATCCAGGGTTCATTAGGTATTGGTAAAGGGGTGTATAAACCATGGGGCTGCACTCTTGATTTAGCCTGCCTACAAGTTACACATCTACCACAAAGCCTCTCAACATCTCGTTTCATATGTGGCCAATAGAAGTGTTCCTGCAACATAGCTAAAGTCTTCATTACTCCAAAATGTCCCATCAATCCTCCCCCATGGGATTCCCTCACTAGCAAATCTCTTAATGAACAATTAGGCACACATAATTTATTCTCCCGAAACAAGTATCCCTCATGCCTAAAGTACTTACCACTAACAAATCTCTCACAAGCTTGATACTCAGTACTAAAGTCATGGTCATCAGCATATAACTCTTTAATGTGTTCAAAACCCAGTAGTTTAGCATTAAGAGTTGAGATTAAGATATACCTGCGAGAAAGTGCATCGGCAACGACGTTTTTCTTACCTTGCTTGTAGCGAATGACATATGGAAACGTCTCTATGAATTCTACCCAACGAGCATGCCTCTTGTTTAGCTTGTGTTGGCCCTTCAAGTGTTTCAGGGACTCATGATCGGTGTGAATCACGAACTCCTTAGGCCATAGGTAGTGCTGCCACGTCTCTAATGCCCGAACCAATGCATACATCTCTTTATCATAAGTTGGGTAATTAAGAGTTGCCCCATTCAGCTTCTCACTGAAATATACTATTGGTCTCCCTTCCTGCATTAAAACAACACCAATTCCAACACTTGAAGCATCACATTCAATCTCAAAAGTTTTGGAAAAATTAGGTAAAGATTACAATGGAGCATTTTTCAATTTCTCCTTGAGTAGCTGAAATGCCCTTTCTTGCTCTTCTCCCCATCTAAACCCAACATTCTTTTTCATCACTTTAGTTAGTGGTGCGGCTATAGTACTGAAATCTTTCACAAACCGCTGGTAGAAACTAGCAAGTCCATGAAAACTCCGTACGTTTCCCACATTAGTTGGACTCGGCCACTCCTAGATGGCTCGTACCTTTTCTTCATCAACCTGTATACCTTGAGCACTAACAACAAAACCAAGAAACACAAGCTTATCTGTGCAAAAGGTACATTTCTTGAGATTAGCATACAACTTTTCCTTCCGTAAAACATCTAAAACAAGTTTCAAATGTTCAATATGTTCATCCAAATTGCTGCTATAGATAAGGATATCATCAAAATAAACAACGACAAATTTTCCAATAAAAGCTCGCAAAACATGGTTCATTAAACGCATAAATGTGCTAGGCGCATTGGTTAAACCGAAAGGCATTACCAACCACTCATACAAGCCTTGTTTTGTTTTGAAAGTCGTCTTCCACTCGTCTCCCTCTTTCATGCGAATTTGATGATATCCACTCTTTAGATCAATTTTAGAAAACACACAAGCACCATGCAATTCATCTAACATGTCATCCAAGCGAGGAATGGGATGTCGATACTTTACCGGATGTTGTTGATGGCTCGACAATCAACGCACATCCTCCAAGTCCCATCTTTCTTAGGCACAAGTAAAACTGGTACGACGCACGGGCTCATGCTTTCTCTCACGTGTCCCTTCTCCATCAACTCATTTACCTGCCGTTGGAGTTCCTTTGTCTCCTCAGGATTACTCCTATAGGCTGGTCGGTTTGGGATTGTAGCTCCAGGTATGAAGTCGATTTGATGTTCAATCCCGCGAATTGGAGGTAAACCTTGCGGTGTTTCCTCGGGAAAGATATCCTCAAAATCCTACAAAAGAGAAACAACAGAACTATGCAAGGTGGAATGAAGATCGTTAGTGTTTAATAACGCCTCCTTGTACATGAGTAAAATCATCGGCTGATTAGAAAACAAAGCTCATCTCACATCACGCTTTCTTGCATAAAAGTTTGTTTTTCTCTCTACTTTTCTCTCATTGGCTGATTGTGAATTCTTTTCAGCCCTCTAAATTTTCCCTCCCTTGCTCCCTTTGCTCTCCTTTTTCTCGGCGATCTCTTCTTTTTTTCTCTCACTGGCCGAACTTTCTCTCTGCACTCCCACTCTTGATTTTTCTTCGCTCATCATTTTCTTTTTATCACTTTCTCTCTGTAAGCTCACTTGGTCTTCATAGACCTGTTTTGGTGTTAAAGGTGTTAGACATGTATGCTCTAAGGAGTAAAAATGTAATACGTTTTTGGAGACATTTTTATCAATAAAGAATTTATTCATTTATATATACCAAATATTGTCCTCTTTACGTTCATATTTGTTGAATGTATGATAAGCAAACAGTAGTCTGAGACTATCAGTCTAAACCTTAAGAGTTGGGCATATGATGGGATGATTATGCGGTAGACACGACTCTTAAGGTGATGGTCTAAAATATATGATCCGCAATCGAGGGAATAAAGTTGGGTGCTTTATTCATGTAAAGATTGTTATGTTGTCTATATCCCTTTTGGGAGATGGTTTGTCTTGGCCATCGGAGTTGGACTCCGTGAATAGAAACATTGGCGCGTTGTCATAGGTGACGATGTGTTGGATCGGGACATAAAGTGAATTGATTTGGATTAATAATTCTGTCTTGGCAAATCGATTCACTTTAGACAATCATTTGTATTGTATCATAATCCTGAGATGAATAATGGGCCCGTTGTCTCGACATGTGTCTTTTGATGTACCAATAGGTGACTCCCACATCTCTATAGTGGCATGCATGCCGGTACGTTGGAGGCATGACTCTTGGTAGCGTAGACTTGTTATTCATAGATATGGAATCCATAGCTCCTCTTTAGGAGTAATGATATCCTCTTATATGCGTTGTCCTATAATTGGAAAACTGGAGCGCTCAACCATTTGGATACATAGGTGTAACCGAATGGTATACTATCTTTGGATGGTAAGTTTTCTAATGGTGAGACAATGGAACGTACGATAAAAATAATCGGGAAGGTAAGACAGAACTTGTCCTTAAGCCGGTTATGGATGATCATATGGGGATGCGATACACTATGATATGTCATGGAGACTTAGCTACACGAGCTTCAAAATTCTATAAAGTTTGAGAGTGCAGCTCCAAGCTTTTAGTGGAGTAGCGTTGGAGTTGATAATTGTGAAATGTATATCTGGGATATTGGGTTTCATAATTATCATGAGCTTGAACTTTATAGGTCCATTTTGGTCCCCTTTGCTAGCTCACAAAATCCTGTAACGACACGGCGTGCTTTCCAATAATTGGTGACTTATGTCGGATTTATCAGATTGGTTTAAAATTTATAAGAATCAAATAATTCATGTCTGTTTATCGGTTGAATTAATTATGTAAGAAATTAGTTCAAGATGAACTTGTTGAATTATGGCGTTCGGATAATTCTTGTCTGTTTATCGGTTGTTTTAATTTTGGACAATTAGAACAAGATAAACTTGTAGAATTATTGTGAATTGATTTATTTTCTTAGAGATTATCTTGATAAAGTTTGTTTTGATCAGATATCTTTTCTATTGGGCTATTTGAATCAAAACTAAGACTTTATCCTTTAGAATCTCGGGTGGAAAATAAAAGATTCGCGGAGATTTTTTTCTCGGCAGTTCGGCCTGCCTATCAAAAAGTTCGGCCTGCCGAACTGGCCAGTTCGGCCTGCCTATCACATAGTTCAGCATGCCGACCGCGACAGTTAAGATTACGCGTTTTTCACGCGTATCTTATCAGATATTGATCCGAACTTGATTCTGTTTCGATTTTTGAGACCTAATCTGATATGGACTGACCCCAAGGACCAATAGGTATAAAAAGGGAGTGAGGCTAATGATTTACTCAGATCAATTTGAGAGATTAAGAGTGATACTCTTCTAGTGAGCATCTGAGAACTCCCTGAGAGCTTTTGTTCACAAATCACGAACACTAGCTTTGGGTTCTCTCTATTGTTTGGAAGGAGAGTCACCGGTGGAAGAGCTGTACGTGTGAGCCCACACTCACTCCGGTTGTGGATAGAGAATAGCAAAGAAGACCAGTTGGTTGAGACTCTTCTGGAACGTTACTTCTCTACACAGGTCGCGGAGGTTCTTCGGCACACTGAGGTTAGTAAGATCTGTTTAATTTATACATATAACATGTCAAACTTGTGTTTTGGAAAATACTCTGATGAAAAAATTTTAAAATTCCGCTGCGCACTTTGTTTCCAACAATTGGTATCAGAGCCGAGGTTTTTTACATAAATTTGCAAGTTTGTGATCATGTTATATGCATAAATTTTGTGATCTTAATCTCTCCAATGCTTGAATTAAATTTTATAGAGAGATGGCACTCTAGGTTTCTATATAATATATATGTTGTCATGGATTATATGGTGAATGTTTATTAATTAATTATGGTTGATTAAATTGTTGTTTAATTATTTATTAATTAATTAATACCGGTTATGGTTCCTTAGAGGTTAGAATGTGTATCTAGGTTTTTCATGTAATTAGATGGCGGACTATCATCTCCGTCTAGGAATTATTATTTAATTTTTAATTTGTAAGAATTTTGTAATTAAATAATTATTCGGAGAAGACGGAACGAGAAGTCGGAACTTAAAGATAGATGATGGCGCCTCCAGGTATTTCCTGAGTCTCTAATTTTATGTTTTTGAATTGTTGAAAATAAAATTGATGAATTGCATTAAAATTGTATTTTCTGGATTGAGGGTTTTCTGCTCGGTCGGCATGCCAGACCTCACAGTTCGGCAGGCCGAAGGTCACATATCGGCAGGCCAGACGTACGGTCCGGCAGGCCGACAGTGGGGCAGAAATTTTGTTGCTCTGCCGGCAGGCCGAACCTTCATGTTCGGCAGGCCGAACCACCATGATCGGCAGACCGATCACCCAGATCGGCCTGCCGACCTAGAGCAGCCAGGTGTCCAGAAAAGGTGCAATTTTTTGGTACAGTTTTAATTTTATTTTTGGGACGATTTTGAGAAACATTAAATTTGGATATGACCGGAAATATGAAGTGTTCGATTCATACGGGATTGAGGACTTGAAGATGGATATTACATGAAGAAGGATACAGCTTGAGGATTCAAGGATGAAGAATCGATAAATGTCTCGATTATTCTCTTGTAATCTTAGTTTTTCTATTCTCTAGGGTGGAACCATAATATTATGGTTATTATTATTATTATGCTTGTAGCTTTGCTTGATTGCTTTGCTTGTCTGCATTATAATATGATTTACCATGTATATTGATAACATGTCATATAGAATAGGGAGTGCCGCTCATATTAAATTTGTTCATGCATAATTTCAAAAATAAAACCTTGACTTCAAAAGATTGAGTGGGAGAAGGTTTTCGAAGAGAGAACCTAAGGCCTCCATCGTTGGTCCATAGGAAGAACATGATGGTCCCAACCCCTAGGAAGGGATTTCTATCATGTACCAGATTGGATCTCTGAAAGGATAAGGTATTTTAGTATGATTTATGGTTGCACACCCCTAGGTGGTGATTATAAATCATGGATAAAATATTAAAACGGTGGTTAAACACTCACGTTAATTTTATTATTAACCTCCCCTAGGAGCTCTGTTAATAAAATTAATGGCCAAAGAAACGATTATTAGTATATGCTGGATCATACGGGTCCTGGATGGCATATATTAATCAGGAGGGGATCCGTGTTCCTGATTGAATTTGGCATGACTCCCCTAGGAGCTTGTTGAATTCTGAGTTGGGAATTATCATTGTAAGGTTGTGATATTTTCAAGGTTTTGACACATAAACACATTTGTATAATTTACATGATTGTGTTATCTTACTAAATTATTATATATGTTTGCTTATGTTTGGTATATGACTCTTTATTGTAGATTGAAAATGTCTAAAAATGCTTTATCATCGATACTTGACAAAAACCAATTAACCGGTGAGAACTATAATGATTGGAAACGGAACCTGGACATCGTCCTTTCCTTTGAGAAACTGAAATATGTTCTGACAACTCCTTGTCCTCCCGAGCCTACGGGAGACTCAAGTAATGAGCAATTTCAAGCGTACGACCGCTGGAAAGATGCTAATGATCAGGCCCGCTGCTATGTTATGGCTAGCATGAATAACGTGCTGCAGGCTCAACATCAGGATTATGAGACTGCGAAGCAGATCTTGGATAATCTTGAGGACATGTTTGGAGGCCAGGCCATAACAAAGCGGCAAGGGGCGCTTCGGAAACTCTTAAACTGTAGACAGAGACCGGGGACATCTGTAAAGGAGCACATGATGTTGGTCATGGGTTACCTCGCTAAGGCTCAAACCAATGGAGCCGACATCGATGCTGAAACTCAGATGACTATGGTCTTTGAGACTCTGTCTAAGGAATTTATTCCGTTTAGAGCTACTTTTAATCTAAGCAATAGACGGGATATGACCTTGACAGAACTGATGAAACAGTTACAAGAGTTTGAACTGCTGATCAGGGAGTCTCCTGCTGGTGAAGAGGCCAATATGGTAGCTGCTTCTGGTTCCAATCCTAACTCTAGGAATGGAAAGAAGCAACGGGCCAAAAGTGGGAAGTCTTCTATTCCTATTGCTACCAAGAGCAAGAAGAAGAAGAAGAAGAACCCAAAGAAGCTTAAGTGCTTCCTTTGTGGTAAGGTCGGGCATATAAAGAAGCATTGCAAGGACTTCCTTTCCAAGGGAGGTAGGTGTGATATTCTATATTTAGAAACTTGTTTGGTTGAGGAATCTAGTGACATTTGGGTCATAGATTCTGGTGCAACTAATCATGTTTGTGTTTCTCTGCAGGGATTCAAAGAAACGAGAAGTCTACTTCGTGAAGACTTAACGCTTCGGATGGGCGATGGATCCTTGGTCTCAGCGAAAGCAGTGGGAGATGTCCATCTTTATTTTGATAATTATAGGTGTTTAATTTTGCGAGATTGTTTTTATATTCCTAAATTTAAAAGGAATTTAATTTCTGTATCTTCTTTATTTAAAGACTCCTATGTGGTATCTTTTAATGAAAAAGTGGTGATTCGTAAAAACAAATCTTTTATCTGTTCTGGATGGATGCAAAATAATCTATATTTTATCAAACCTAAGATGGACCTATTGCTTAATGCTGAGATCAATGATAATGACTCAAAAAGACTTAAAACTTCTCACTCTAATAAGACTTATCTTTGGCATTTGCGCCTTGGCCATATTAACCTAAATAGGATTCAAAGGTTGGTAAGGGATGGACCTTTAAGTCACTTAAAGGTGGAATCTATACCTCAATGTGAGTCTTGTTTGGAGGGTAAAATGACCAAAAGACCATACGGGTCTAAGGGCAATAGGGCCGAAGGGGTTCTAGAACTTGTGCATAGTGATGTTTGCGGACCGATGAACATCCGGGCACGAGGAGGGTATGAGTACTTCGTTCCTTTATTGACGATTACTCAAGATATGGGTATGTGTACCTAATACACCACAAAAGCGAAACTTATGATAAGTTCAGGGAGTTTCGGACTGAAGTGGAAAAGCAATTGGGTAGACCCATAAAGGCATTTCGATCTGATCGAGGTGGGGAATACCTTTCTGATGAGTTCTTGGGACACTTGTTAGAGAATGGGATTTTATCCCATTTGACTGCGCCGGGTACTCCGCAGCAGAATGGCGTAGCAGAGAGAAGGAATAGGACTTTGTTGGACATGATTCGGTCCATGATGAGTTATTCATCATTGCCTTTATCCTTTTGGGGATATGCACTACAAACCGCATGTTATCTTTTGAACAATGTGCCTTCAAAATCGGTCCCTAAAACTCCTCACGAGTTGTGGACAAGACGGAAGACATCCTTAAACCATATTCGCATATGGGGATGTCCAGCTCATGTCCTGTTTAAGGATCCGAATAAGTTGGAAGCACGTTCAGAAGTTTGCGTGTTTGTAGGATATCCAAAAGGGACTAAAGGGGGTTATTTTTATAACCCACAGGAAAATAAAGTCGTGGTTTCAACTAATGCAACTTTCCTTGAGGAGAGTTACATGAACGACTTTAAACCTCAAAGCAAAGTGGGTGCTTGAGGAGTTGAGGGGTAATCCGTTTACTCCGGAGGTTCCAAACGAAACCATTCCGATCGGTGTAGAAAAACCAAACAAACCTGAACAACAACCTCAGGGGCTTCGGCTTAGTGGGAGGATCGGGCGTCAACCTGAGAGGTATATGTTCAATGGGGAGGTCTTTTTGGCTGAACCGGATGAACATGACAGGGATCCTTATACTTACGGAGAAGCTATGGAGGATGTTGATTCAAGACTCTGGACAGAGGCCATGAACATTGAGATGAAGTCTATGGAGACTAATCGGGTCTGGGAGCTTGTGGATCTTCCCGAAGGGGTAAAACCCATAGGGAGTAAGTGGATCTACAAGAGGAAAAGAGGAGTGGATGGAAAGGTCGAAACCTTTAAGGCTAGACTGGTAGCTAAGGGTTATACGCAAAAGGAAGGAATTGATTATGAGGAAACCTTTTCGCCTGCAGCCATGCTTAAGTCCATCCGGATTCTCTTGTCCATAGCTGCCGCTCTCGACTACGAGATTTGGCAGATGGATGTCAAGACGGCTTTTCTGAATGGCTATCTTGATGAGTCCATTTATATGGAACAACCAGACGGGTTCAAGGTCGCGGGTCAACAGGGTAAGGTTTGTAAGCTGCTAAAGTCAATTTATGGACTTAAGCAGGCTTCTCGTTCTTGGAACATAAGATTTGATCAAGTGATCAAGACTTATGGGTTCTCACAAAATGTGGATGAACCATGTGTTTACAAACACATTAAGAATGGGAAGGTGGTTTTTCTACTACTCTATGTAGATGACATTCTGCTAATTGGCAATGACGTTGGGGCATTGTCATCGGTCAAATTATGGTTGACCAAGCAGTTTGACATGAAGGACTTGGGTGAGGCTAATTTTGTTCTCGGTATCCAGATCTTTCGGGATAGGAAGAACAAAATGATAGCTTTGTCACAGGCCAGCTACATAGATAAAATTCTCAGGAGGTTTGCAATGCAGGATTCCAAGAAAGGTGGGCAACCATCTAGGTCTGGAATTACTCTTTCTAAGAAAGACTCTCCAAAGTCTTATGAAGAAAGAGAATACATGAAGAAGGTACCTTATGCTTCGGCAATGGGTAGTCTCATGTATGCCATGCTTTGCACTCGACCGGATATTAGCTATGCGGTCGAGATTGTGAGTCGATTTCAGGCGGATCCAGGACCGAACCATTGGGTTGCGGTGAAGCATATTTTCAAGTACCTAAGAAGGACTCGAGGGTATATGCTTGTGTATTCGGGTGAGGATTTAACTCCTCTAGGATACACTGATTTGGATTTTCAATCCTGCCTGGATTCTAGGAAATCGACATCGGGGTTTGTGTTTACTCTGGGTGGCGGTGCCATCAGTTGGAGAAGTGCGAAGCAAGATTGCACTTCAGATTCAACGATGGAGGCCGAGTATGTGGCGGCTAGTGATGCTTCGAAAGAAGCAGTGTGGCTCCGCAAGTTCCTTGGGGATCTTGAGGTAGTTCCTGGTATGGATAAAGCGGTATCACTGTACTATGATAACAGTGCGGCGGTAGCTAATGCTAAGGAACCAAGATTTCACAAGAAGAGTAAGCATATTGATCGGCAGTATCATGTGATAAAGGACTTCGTTCAGAGCGGGCATGTCACGGTATGCAAGATCGCGTCAGAGGACAATTTAGCTGATCCATTAACGAAGACACTTACTGGGAGAGTCTTCGAGAGGCATGTGGAAGCTATGGGGATGCGAAATTTGCAGTATTTACTCACTTAGTGCAAGTGGGAGATTGTTAGACATGTATGCTCTAAGGAGTAAAAATGTAATACGTTTTTGGAGACATTTTTATCAATAAAGAATTTATTCATTTATATATACCAAATATTGTCCTCTTTACGTTCATATTTGTTGAATGTATGATAAGCAAACAGTAGTCTGAGACTGTCAGTCTAAACCTTAAGAGTTGGGCATATGATGGGATGATTATGCGGTAGACATGACTCTTAAGGTGATGGTCTAAAATCTATGATCCACAATCGAGGGAATAAAGTTGGGCGCTTTATTCATGTAAAGATTGTTATGTTGTCTATATCCCTTTTGGGAGATGGTTTGTCTTGGCCATCGGAGTTGGACTCCGTGAATAGAAACATTGGCGCGTTGTCATAGGTGGCGATGTGTTGGATCGGGACATAAAGTGAATTGATTTGGATTAATAATTCTGTCTTGGCAAATCGATTCACTTTAGACAATCATTTGTATTGTATCTTAATCCTGAGATGAATAATGGGCCCGTTGTCTCGACTTGTGTCTTTTGATGTACCAATGGGTGACTCCCACATCTCTATAGTGGCATGCATGCCGGTACGTTGGAGGCATGACTCTTGGTAGCGTAGACTTGTTATTCATAGATATGGAATCCATAGCTCCTCTTTAGGAGTAATGATATCCTCTTATATGTGTTGTCCTGTAATTGGAAAACTGGAGCGCTCAACCATTTGGATACATAGGTGTAACCGAATGGTATACTATCTTTAGATGGTAAGTTTTCTAATGGTAAGACAATGGAACGTAAGATAAAAATAATCGGGAAGGTAAGACAGAACTTGTCCTTAAGCCGATTATGGATGATCATATAGGGATGCGATACACTATGATATGTCATGGAGACTTAGCTACACGAGCTTCGTAATTCTATAAAGTTCGAGAGTGCAGCTCCAAGCTTTTAGTGGAGTAGCGTTGGAGTTGATAATTGTGAAATGTATATCTGGGATATTGGGTTTCATAATTATCATGAGCATTGAACTTTATAGGTCCATTTTGGTCCCCTTTGCTAGATCACAAAATCCTGTAACGACACGGCGTGCTTTTCCAATAATTGGTGACTTATGTCGGATTTATCAGATTGGTTTAAAATTTATAAGAATCAAATAATTCATGTCTATTTATCGGTTGAATTAATTATGTAAGAAATTAGTTCAAGATGAACTTGTTGAATTATGGCGTTCGGATAATTCTTGTCTGTTTATCGGTTGTTTTAATTTTGGACAATTAGAACAAGATAAACTTGTAGAATTATTGTGAATTGATTTATTTTCTTAGAGATTATCTTGATAAAGTTTGTTTTGATCAGATATCTTTTCTATTGGGCTATTTGAATCAAAACTGAGACTTTATCCTTTAGAATCTCGGGTGGAAAATAAAAGATTCGCGGAGATTTTTTCTCGGCAGTTCGGCCTGCCTATCAAAAAGTTCGGCTTGCCGAACTGGCCAGTTCGGCCTGCCTATCACACAGTTCGGCATGCCGACCGCGACAGTTAAGATTACGCGTTTTTCACGCGTATCTTATCAGATATTGATCCGAACTTGATTCTGTTTCGATTTTTGAGACCTAATCTGATATGGACTGACCCCAAGGACCAATAGGTATAAAAAGGGAGTGAGTCTAATGATTTACTCAGATCAATTTGAGAGATTAAGAGTGATACTCTTCTAGTGAGCATCTGAAAACTCCCTGAGAGCTTTTGTTCACAAATCACGAACACTAGCTTTGGGTTCTCTCTATTGGTTGGAAGGAGAGTCACCGGTGGAAGAGCTGTACGTGTGAACTCACTCCGGTTGTGGATAGAGAATAGCAAAGAAGACCAGTTGGTTGAGGCTCTTCTGGAACGTTACTTCTCTACACAGGTCGCGGAGGTTCTTCGGCACACTGAGGTTAGTAAGATCTGTTTAATTTATACATATAACATGTCAAACTTGTGTTTTGGAAAATACTCTGATGAAAAAATTTTAAAATTCCGCTGCGCACTTTGTTTCCAACAAAAGGAACATGAGTGACTGTCTTTTGATTGTGAACAAATGAGTACTTGTTGGTGAAATCATCACGTTTAACTCGCCGAACAAATTGCCATGGTCTGCCTAATAATAAGTGCCCAGCTTGCATCGGAACCACATCGTACAAAACTTCATCTTCATATCTTCCAATGCGAAAAGAAACTAACACTTGCTTATGCACCTTTACCTCTCCAGTATCATTTAACCATTGCAATTTATATGGTCGAGGATGCTTAATTGTTGGCAGCCCTAACTTCTCTACCATGGTTGTGCTAGCAACATTAGTACAACTCCCACCAACAATAATCACACTACATACCTTGTTTTGGACATGGCACCTAGTGTGGAAGATGTTTTCCCATTGCACCTCTTCATCTTCTTCTTTGGCTTGCACACTTAAAGCTCTCCTTGTAACCAACAATTCTCCTTGGACAGCGCACTCCTCATCGTCAGCATCCTCTAATGAAGGCATAGAATCATTGTCCGAATCCTCCTCGGTTTCAATCTCTCCATTGTCCCACATCACCATAGCTCGTTTGTTTGGACATTGGCTTGCTATGTGAACCCTGCCTTGACATTTAAAACATTTAATGTCACGATTCCGAGTAGTGGAAGAATCGGATTTACCTTGATTCCTATGGCTGGCCACCTCTTGTTTCTGCTCAATCTTTGGCTTGGTGTTGGGTTGCTTCTCATCCCTCTTCCATTGGTTCATTTTCCAAGCAGATGTACTCAGGTTTTGGCTAGGACGTGTGTTACTGCCCCTCCTCATAAGTTGATTCTCAATTTTAATAGCCATGTGCACCATGTCCTCCAACTCCACATAATGTTGTAACTCAACGGCATTGTGAATATCTCGGTTCAAGCCCACCAAAAACCTTGTCATTCTAGCCTCCCGATCCTCCTCTATATTTTCCCGAATCATCATAACCTCCATCTCCTTATAGTACTCCTCTACACTCCGGTTGCCTTGCTTAAGATTTTGTAGTTTGTTGTACAACCCCCGGTAGTAGTAAGTTGGTACAAATCGCTTCCTCATCACAGTCTTCATCTCTTCCCATGACTCAATAGGTCGCTCTCTATTTCGCCTCCTATTTATAACAAGTTGATCCCACCAAGTAATAGCATAATCAGAAAATTCAATTACAGCTAGTTTTACCTTCTTTGCCTCGGAATAGTAGTGGCAGTCAAAGATGAACTCCATTTTCTTCTCCCATTCTAGGTACGCTTCTGGATTGGATTTGCCTTGAAATGATGGTATCTTCATTTTTATGCCTCTCAAACTATCATTTTCCCGGTTCCTAACTCCTCTATCCTGTCCAAATCTTTGCTGACTACCCGCTGAATCTTCTCCTTCGTCAAACTCTTCCCCATCAATCCTATAGTAGTCATCAACCTCTCGTCTAACCGGAACCCTTTCTCGCCTACGCGCATGAGGAACATGTTGTGGCTGTTCCACACGTGCATTTTCTATCCGGTCTATCCTCTCATGAAGCTGTCCTAACTCTCCCCTCAACAATCGCCTCATCTCCCCTATCATTGCTTCCATAAGAAGTTTTGGGTCTGCTGCACCCGAGGTACCCTCAATAGTGTTCTTGCTGTTGTTTGACATTTTGCAAAGGACCTTACCACACTCCCTTACGTGTTTCACTCGTGAAATGGTTCACTCAATTTCACTCGTGTTTACACTCAATACTTTTTGTTTTTGTCCACTCTAATGCTCTCGCCTCTTTGCCTTTTCCACTCGTTAATTCTCACTCAGTTCCTATAAAACTAGTCAAATCAATATCAAAATTTCCTTGACAATTCACAAATAGATTACCAAGGAGGCTCAGATTAGAAACAAGACTATAAAAGGAACGGATAATTTAAGCTTTTAGAAATCACACCCAAAAGGAACGAAATTTGAGCAAAAATTTTTGTTTTATGTAAAGAATTCAATTTTGTATTCCTTAAATGATGAATAACAAGAATCTGAAAAAAAAATTTAAGGAAGGTTTCCAGACTCACCAGCTAGTGAATTTAATTTTTTTTTTTTTTCGGATCCTCTTGTTTTTCTTCTTTTCCTTTTTTTCTTTTTTTTTCTTCCTTTCTTTTCTTTTCAGATCTTTTTCTTTTTTTTTTAAACGACTTTGATAATGGAAATCAAAACTCACGAATAACTGAAACAAACATAAAGTAAGAGAACAGATAAGCAAAACCTGATTAGAACCTCGCTCTGATACC
Source organism: Artocarpus heterophyllus (assembly GCA_025403435.1). NCBI lineage: Eukaryota > Viridiplantae > Streptophyta > Magnoliopsida > Rosales > Moraceae > Artocarpus > Artocarpus heterophyllus. Next base: position 35,692,903 of record CM046337.1, read on the forward strand.
AAATGATACGAACCCCGCCAAGAACTGACGCGACCCTAACCAAAATTGGTTTCCAAGATCAAATTCCTAACCGGTTTTGAATGGAACCGCGACTCGATGCCCAACAAGAAGCACGAACCTTAGTATGTGAGGATGCCACAATCAGCTATGGAGGGACTGATTGATAAGTCTTGGTATGTGAGGACGCCACAATCAGCTATGGATGGACTGATTGATAAATCTATGAAAGTCACGGAATTTTTTGATAAGTTCGATTACTTCGTTTAGGAACCAAAGAGAATTAAACCTCAAATTGTGTGTTAATACTTATTACCCATTGAATGAAATTCGTTACAGTATATAGTAGTTCCCCTATGCCAATTTTCAGCTCCTAATTGCTTATGGAATTTCGGGCAAATCAATTACCAAATGTCAAATCTAAAGCAAATAAGGAAAGTTCCCTTAATGGCTTAAAAGCCTTAAAATAATAGAAATAAAACAAACACAAAAAGGAAACTAGACATTAAAAGGTCATAAACTGATTCTTCTCGCCATGTGTCGCCTCAAAACGGGAAAGTAATTGAAATGGAAATTACTCGATCCCTTCTAGAGCTTGAATCACGCATTTGTTGGTCTAGATGTCACATGCAATTCCCTCAATGGGCCTCCATGCAATGGATTGAGCCCAAGTTGCTTGAATCAGCCCAATAAGCGTTTCTTTGAACTTCTTTGCACGAGCTCTCGTAACTGGACCTATGAGAACTTGAATTGGATCCGAATATGTTTCCCACGTGCTCTTGCTTGTTCTAACATTGTCCTCGTCATGCTGCCCCTTCAAATGCTTCAAGGATTCATGATCCGTGTGAATCACAAACTCCTTCGGCCAAAGATAGTGCTGCCATGTCTCTAAGGTTCGAGCCAATGCATATATCTCCTTATCATAAGTGGGATAATTCAGAGCTGTCCCACTCAACTTTTCACTAAAGTATGCAACCGGTCTTCCTTCTTGCATCCAAATGCCTCCAATACCTGTACCTAAAGCATCACACTCAATTTCAAATGTTTTAGTGAAGTTAGGTAAAACAAGTAGAGGTGTATTTGTTAACTTCTCCTTGATCAGTTTGAATGCCTTTTCTTGTTCTTCTACCCACTTAAATGGAATGTTCTTCTTGATGACTTTAGTCAAAGGTGCGGCAAGGCTACTCAAGTCCCGAACAAAACGCCGGTAGAAACTAGCCAAGCCATGGAAACTTCTCACCTGCCCTATGGTTCTAGGAGTTGGCCAATCTTGGATCACCTTCACCTTTTCCTTATCAACCTGTATACCTTGTGCACTCACAACAAAACCAAGGAATACAAGCTTATCTATGAAAAAGGTACATTTCTTGAAGTTAGCAAACAACTTTTCTTTCCTCAAAACATCTAAAACAAGTTTTAAATGTTCAACATGATCCTCCAAGTTTTTGCTGTAAATTAGGATATCATCAAAGTAGACAACTACAAATTGACAAATTTAAGCACGCAAAACATGGTTCATAAGTCTCATGAAAGTGCTAGGTGCATTAGTTAATCCGAAAGGCATAACTAACCATTCATACAAACCATATTTTGTTTTAAATGCAGTTTTCTACTCATCACCTTCCTTCATCCTAATTTGGTGATATCCACTCTTAAGATCAATCTTGGTAAAAACACAAGAACCATGCAATTCATCTAGCATATCATCTAGTCTAGGAATGGGATGGCGATACTTTATCGTAATGTTGTTGATGGCTCGATAGTCTACACACATTCTCCATGTTCCATCCTTCTTAGGCACTAGCAACACCGAAACCGCACAAGGACTCATGCTTTCATGCACATATCCCTTCTCCAATAACTCACCTACTTGTCTTTGAAGTTCCCTTGTCTCCTCAGGATTACTCCTATAGGTAGGCCGATTTGGAATTGAAGCACTAGGTATGAAGTCAATTTGATGCTCAATTCCTTGAATTGGAGGTAAGCCAGGAGGCAACTCTTTAGGAAATACATCCTCGAACTCCTGCAAAAGGGAAACAACATTGCTCGGCAAAGAGCCAGCAAGATCATTAGTGTTTAAAAGGGCCTCCTTGTACATTAGTACTATAAGGGGCTGATGAGAAATTAAAGCTCTCTTGATCTTGCTTTTCTTTGCAATGAAATTGGATTTTTCCTCTCTCGCACACATTAAGGTCGAAATCTCTCCTTTCTCTTTTTCTCTCTTATTTTTCACACTCTCTTTTTGTCTCCTCTCTTTTTATTTTCTCTCATGTTTAAGCCTCCCTCTCTTTCTCTTTTCTTTTTTCACTCGCTCTCTGCATTTTCAATTGATCTTCAAGAACTTATTTTGGAGTCAATGGTACAAGTGACATTGGCTGTTTATTCATGGTAAAAGAGTACCTATTAGTGAAACCGTCACGTGTGGTTTGCCGATCAAACTGCCACGGTCTTCCCAATAGGTTGTGACATGTATGCATGGGGACAACATCACACAACACCTTGTCCTCATACTTTCCAACAGAAAATGCCACCATCACCTGTTTTGTATCCTTGATCTCACCACAATCATTCAGCCATTGAAGTCGGTATGGCCTTGGATGCTTCAAGGTAGGTAACGCCAATTTCTCCACTAACTCGGTGCTGGCCACATTTGTGCAACTTCCTCCATCTATTATCACGCTACAAACCTTGTTATTCACAAAACACCATGTGTGAAACAAATTCTCTCATTGATTATTCTCTTCTTCTTTAGCCTATGCATTGAGAGCTTGTCTTGCCACTAATGACTCTCCAACTACAGCACACTCCCCATCATAGGCATCTTTGAGAGGTGGCATGTCATCTACTTCTTCTTCTTCTTCTTCATCCTCTGAAACAATCTCTCCTTGAGTTGTAATCACCATTACTCTCTTGTTTGGACATTCGCGAGATATGTGACCCCTTCCTTGACATTTAAAGTATTAGACATGTATGCCACAAGGAGTAAAAATGTAATAAGATTTTGGAGACATTTTTATCAATAAAAAATTTATTTATTGTTTATATACCAAATCTTGTCCTCTTTATGTTCATATTTATTGAATATATGTTAAGCAAACAATAGTCTGAGACCATCGATCTAAACCTTTAAGAATTGGGCATATGTTGGACAGATTACGCAGAAGACACGATTCTTAAGGTGATGGTCTAAATCATAATATCCACAATTGAGGGAATAAAGTTGGGCACTTTATTCATGTAAAGATTGTTATGTTGTCTATATCTCTTTTGGGAGATAGTTTGTCTTGACCATCGGAGGTGGACTCTGTGAATAGAAACATTGGCACATTGTTATAGGTGACAATGTGTTGGATCGGGACATAAAGTGAATTCATTTGGATTAATAACTCTGTCTCGGTAAATCGATTCACTTTAGACAATCATTTATGTTGTATCTTAATCCTGAGATGGATAGTGGGCCCGTTGTCTTGACTTGTGTCTTTTGATGTACCAAAGGGTGACACCCACATCTTAATAGTGGTATGCATGCCAGTACGCTGGAGGCATGACTCTTGATAGCATAGATTTATTAGTCATAGATATGGAATCCATAGCTCCTCTTTAGGAGTTATGATATTCTGTTATATGCGTTATCCTGTAATTGAAAAACTGGAGCACTCAACCATTTGGATACATAGGTGTAACCGAATGGTATACTATCTTGAGATAGTAAGTTTTTCGATGGTGAGATAATAGAACGTAAGATAAAAATAATCGGTAAGGTAAGATAGAACTTGCCCTTAAGCCGATTATGGATAATCATATGGGGATACGATACACTATGATATGTCATGGAGACTTAGCTATATGGACTTCGTACTTCTATGTAGTTCAAGAGTGCAACTCCAAGCTTTTAGTGGAGTAGCGTCGTAGTTGATAATTATGAAATGTATATCTGGGATATTGGGTTTCTTAATTATCGGGAGCTTGAACTATGTAGGTCCAATTGGTCCCCTTTGCTAGCTCACAAATCCTGTACGATACGGCATGTTTTTCTAATAATTGGTGACTTATGTTAGATTTATCAGATTGGTAAAAATTTGGAAGAATCAGATAATTCATGTATGTTTATCGATTGAATTAATTTTGTAATAAAATTGATTCGAGATAAACTTGTTAAATTATTAGGATCAGATAATTCTTGTCTGTTTATCTATTAATTGAATTTTAGATAAATTAGATCAAGATAGACTTGTAGAATTATTAGGAATTCATTTATTTTCTTAGAGATTATCTAATAAAGTTGTTTTAATTAGATAACTTTTCTATTGGGTTATTTTAATTAAAACTAAGACTTTATCCTATAGAATCTCGAGTGAAAAATCAAAGATTCGTTGAGATTTTTATTCGGTAGTTCGGCTAGCAGATCCTTGTGTTCGGCCTGCCGATGGACGTGTTTGACCTGTCAATTATGCTGTTCGTCCTGCCGATGAGCGAAGGATAAGATTACGCATTTTTATGCGGATCTTATCAAATATTGATATGAACTTGATTCTGTTTCAAGTTTTTGAGACCTAATCTGATAATGACTAACTCTAGACCCAACCTCTATAAATAGGGAATAAGTCTTAAGAGTTATTAAGATCATTTGAGAGATTAAGAGAGATACTCTGCCAGTAAGAATCTAAAAACTCCCTGAGGGTTTTTGTTCACAAATCACGAACACTAGCTTTGGGTTCTCTCGATTGGTTGGAAGGAGAGTCACCTAGAGGAAGAGCTGTACATATGAGCCCACACTCACTCCGGTCATGGATAGAGAATAGCAAAGAAGACCAATTGGTTGAGGCTCTTCTAGAACGTTACTTCTCTTCACATTTTGCGAGGGTTCTTCGGTAATCAAAGGTTAGTAAGATCTGGTTAATCTATGCATATAGTATGTCAAACTTGTGTTTTGGAAAATACTCTAATGTAAAATTTTTAAAATTCCACTGCATACTATTTTTCCAACAGTTGGTATCAGAGCCATGGTTTTTACATAAATTTATGTGTTTGTGATCATACTATATATATAAATTTTGTGACTTAATCTCTTCTATGCTTGGATTTAGTTTTATAGAGAGTTGACACTCTAGGTTTCTATATAATTTTATATTGTCATGGATTATATGGTGAATGTTCATTAATTCATTATGGTTAATTAAATGGTTGTTTAATTATTTATTTATTAATTAAATTATACTGACTATGGTTCTTTAGAGGTTAGAATGTGTATCTAGGTTTTTCATGTAATTAGTTGGCAGACTATCATCTCCGTCTAGGAATTATTATTTATTTTTAAATTTGTAAGAATTTTGTAATTAAATAATTATTTAGAGAAGATGGATCTAGAAGAATGATGATGGTGCTCCCAGGTATATCCTGAGTCTCTAATTTTATGTTTTTGAATTGTTGAAAATAAAATTGACGAGTTGCATTAAAAATTGTATTTTCTGGAATTGAAGATTTCTGCTCAGTCGGCATGCCGAACACTCCAGTTTGGCAGGCCAATGGTCACAGATCAACAGGCCGGACGTGAGGTTCAGTAGGCCATTAACGGATCACAGGCTCTACAGGCAGGCCGAACTTCCAGTTCGGCAGGCCAAACGTTCATGAATGGGTAGGCCGATCTTCCTGATCGGCAGGTTGATGGAGCATGACCAACAGGCCAATCACCCAGATCGGCCTGCCGACTAAGAGTTGGAAAATTTTCAAAAATGGTGTAATTTTTTCGACGCAGTTTTAATTTTATTTTTGGGACAATTCTGAGAAATATTAAATTTAGATATGACCAAAAATATTAAGTATTTGATTCATATGGGATTGAAGACTTGAAGAAGGATACAACTTGAGGATTCAAGGATGAAGAATCGATAATATGTCTCAATTATTCTCTTGTAATCTTAGTTTTCTATTCTCTAGTGTTGAGCCATAATATTACGGTAATTATTATTTTGCTTGATTGCTTTGCTTGTCAGCATTATAATATGATTTGCCATGTATATTGAAAACATGTCATATAGAATAGGGAGTGCCGCTCATATTAAAATTGTTCATGCATATTCTTAAAATAAAACCTTGATTTCAAAAGATTGAGTGGGAGAAGGTTTTCGAAGAGAGGACCAAAGGCCTCCATTGTTGGTCCATAGGCAGAACATGATGGTCTCGACCCCTTGGAAGGGATTTCTATCATGTACCAGATTGGATCTCTGAGAGGATAAGGTATTTTAGCATGATTTATGGTTGCACACCCCTAGATGGTGATTGTAAATCATGGATAAAATATTGAAACGATGGTTATATACTCACATGAATTTTATTATTAACCTCCCCGAGGAGCTCTGTTAATAAAATTAATGGCCAAAGAAATGATTATTAGTATATGTTGGATCATACGGGTCTTGGATGGCATATATTAATCAGGAGGGGATCCGTGTTCTTGATTGAATTTGGCATGACTCCCCTAGGAGCTTGTTGAATTCTGAGTTGGGAATTATCGTTGTAAGGTTGTGCTATTTTCAAGGTTTTGACACATAAACACATTTGTATTTTTTACATGATTGTGTTATCTTACTAAATTATTATTATATGTTTGCTTATGTTTGGTATGTGATTCTTTATTGTAGATTAAAAATGTCTAAAAATGCTTTATCATCGATACTTAACAAAAACCTATTAACTGGAGAGAATTATAATGATTAAAAATAGAACCTAGATATCGTCCTTTCCTTTGAGAAACTGAAATATGTACTGACAACCCTTTGTCCTCCTAAGCCTACAGGAGACTCAACTAATGAGCAATTCCAAGTGTATGATGACTGAAAAGATGCTAATGATTAGGCCCACTGCTATGTTATGGCTGGCATGAATAACGTGTTGCAGGCTCAACATCAGGATTATGAGACTATGAAGCAGATTTTGGATAATCTTGAGGATATGTTTGGAGGCCAGGCCATAACAAAGCGGCAAGGGGCACTTCAAAAACTCTTAAACTGAAAGCAGAGACTAGGGACATCTGTGAAGGAGCACATGATGTTGGTCATTGGTTACCTCATTGAGGCTCAAACCAATAAAGCCAACATCGATGCTGAAACTCAGATGACTATTGTCTTTGAGACTCTATCAAAGGAATTTATCCCATTTAGAGCTACATTTAATTTAAGCAATAGATAAGATATGACCTTAACAGAATTAATGAAACAGTTACAGGAGTTTGAATTGTTGATTAGGGAGTCTCTTACGGGTGGAGAGGCCAACATGGTAGCTACTTCTGGTTCCAATCTTAACTCTGGGAATGGAAAGAAGCAACGGGCTAAGAACGGGAAGTCTTCTATTCCTACTAGCAACAAGAGCAAGAAAAAGAAGAAGAAGAACCCAAAGAAGCTTAAGTGCTTCTCCTATGGGAAGGTCGGGCATATCAAGAAGCATTGCAAGGACTTCCTTCCAAAGGAGGTAGGTGTGATCTTCTGTATTTAAAAACTTATTTGATTGAGGAATCTAGTGACATTTGGATCATCGATTCTGGTGCAACTAATCATGTTTGTGTTTCTCTATAGGAGTTCAAAGAAATGAGAAGTCTGCTGCACGAAGACTTCACGCTTTGGATGGGCGATGGATTCTTGGTCTCAGCGGAAGCAGTGGGAGACGTCCGTCTTTACTTTGATTATTATAGGAATTTATTTTTAGAAGATTGTTTTTATGTTCCTAAATTTAAAAGGAATTTAATTTCTATAGCTTGTTTATATAAAGACTCCTATTTGGTTTCTTTTAATGATAAAGTGGTGATTTATAAAAACAAATCATTTATCTATTGTAGATGGATGCAAAATAATCTATATTTCATCAAACCTAAGATGGACTTATTGCTTAATGCTGAGATGAATGATAATAACTCTAAAAGATTTAAAACTTTTCACTTTAATAATACTTATCCTTGGCATTTGCGCCTTGGTCATATTAACCTGAATAGGATTCAAAGTTTAGTAAGGGATGGACCTTTAAGTCACTTAAAGGTAGAATCTATACCTCAATGTGAATCTTGTTTAGAGGGTAAAATGACTAAAAGACCATTTGAGTCTAAGGACAATAGGGCCGAAGGGGTTCTAGAACTTGTGCATAGTGATGTTTGCGGACCGATGAACATCCGGGCAAGAGGAGGGTATGAGTACTTTGTCACTTTTATTGAAGATTACGCAAGATATAGGTATGTGTACCTGATGCACCATAAAAGTGAAACTTTTGACAAGTTCAGGGAGTTTCAAGTTGAAGTGGAAAAGCAATTGGGTAGACCCATAAAGGCACTTCGATCTGATCGATGTGGGGAATACCTTTCTGATGAGTTCTTGGGACACTTATTAGAGAATGAGATTTTATCCCATTTGACTGAGCCGGGCACTCCACAGCAGAATGGCATAGCGTAGAGAAGAAATAGGACTTTGTTGGACATGATTCGGTCCATGATGAGTTATTCATCATTGCCTTTATCCTTTTGGGGATATGCACTACAAACTGCATGTTATCTTTTGAATAATGTGCCTTCAAAATTGGTCCCTAAAACTCCTCACGAGTAGTGGACGGATAGGAAAACATCCTTAAACCATATTCGTATATGGGGATGTCCGGCTCATGTGCTGTTTAAGGATCCAAATAAGTTGGAAGCACGTTCGAAAGTTTGCGTGTTTGTAGGATATCCAAAAGGGACTAAAGGGGGTTACTTCTATAACACAAAGGAAAATAAAGTCATGGTTTCAACTAATGCAACTTTCCTTGAGGAGAGTTACATGGACAACTTTAAACCTCAAAGCAAAGTGGTGCTTGAGGAGCTAATGAGTGATCCAATCAGTCCAGAAGTTTTGAATGAAACCGTTCCTATCATTGTAGAAAAACCAAACAAACTTGATCAACAACCTGAGGGGCTTCAGCATGGTGGGAGGATCGGGCGTCAACCTAAGAGGTATATGTTCAATGGGGAGGTTTTTTTGGCTGAACCGGATGAACATGATAGGGATCCTTATACTTATGTAGAGGCTATGGAGGATGTTGATTCAAAGCTTTGGACAGAGGCCATGAACATAGAGCTGAAGTCAATGGAGACTTATCAGGTCTGGGAGCTTGTAGATCTTCCCGAAGGGGTAAAACCTATAGGGTGTAAGTGGATCTACAAGAGGAAAAGAGGAGTGGATGGAAAGGTCGAAACCTTTAAGGCTAGACTAGTAGCAAAAGGTTATACACAAAAGGAATGAATTGATTATGAGGAAACCTTTTCACCTATAGCCATGCTTAAGTCCATCCAGATTCTTTTGTCCATAGCTGTTGCTCTCGACTATGAGATTTGGCAGATGGATGTCAAGGCAACTTTTTTAAATGCCAATCTTGATGAGTCCATTTATATGGAACAACCAGATGGGTTCAAGGTCATGGGTCAAGATGGTAAGGTTTGTAAGCTGCTAAAGTCAATTTATGGACTTAAGCAGGCTTCCCGTTCTTGGAACATAAGATTTGATCAGGTGATCAAGACTTATGGGTTCTCACAAAATGTAGATGAGCCATGTGTTTACAAACACATAAAGGATGGGAAAGTGGTTTTTCTATTGCTCTATGTAGATGACATTCTGCTAATTGGCAATGACATTGGGGCGTTGTCATCAATCAAATTATGGTTGACCAAGCAGTTTGACATAAAAGGACTTGGGTGAGGCTAGTTTTGTTCCTGGTATCCAAATCTTTTGGGATAGGAAGAACAAAATGATAGCTTTGTCCCAGGCCGGCTACATAGATAAAATTCTCAAGAGTTTGCAATGTAGGATTCCAAGAAAGGTGGGCAACCATCTAGGTCTGGAATTACTCTTTCTAAGAAAGACTCTCCAAAGTCCTATGAAGAAAGAGAATACATGAGGAGGGTGCCTTATGCTTCGGCAGTGGCTAGTCTCATGTATGCCATGCTTTGCACATGACCGGATATTAGTTATGCGATCGGGATTGTAAGTCGATTTCAGGCGGATCTAGGACCAAACCATTCGGTTGCGGTTAGGCATATTTTCAAGTACCTGAGAAGGACTTGAGAGTATATGCTTGTGTATTCGAGTGAGGACTTGACTCCTCTAGGATATACTGACTCAAATTTTCAATCCTGTATGGATTCTAGGAAATCAACTTTGGTTTGGTGTTTACTCTGGGCTGTGGTGCTATTAGTTGGAGAAGTGTGAAGCAAGATTGCACTTTGGATTCAACGATGGAGGCTGAGTATGTGGCAGCTAGTGATGCTTTGAAAGAAGCAGTGTGGCTCCTCAAGTTCCTTAGGGATCTTGAAGTAGTTCCTGATATGGATAAGGCAGTATCGCTATATTGTGATAATAGTGCGATGGTAGCTAATGCTAAGGAACTAAGATTTCACGAGAAGTGTAAGCATATTGATCGAAAGTATCATGTGATAAAGGACTTCGTTGAGGGCGGGCATGCCACGGTGTGCAAGATCGCGTCAGAGGATAATTTAGCTGATCCATTTATGAAGACTCTCCCTTACTGGGAGAGTCTTCGAGAGGCATGTGGAAGCTATAGGGATGCGAGATTTGTCATATTTACTCACTTAGTGCAAGTGGGAGATTGTTAGACATGTATGCCCTAAGGAGTAAAAATGTAATAAGTTTTCAGAGACATTTTTATCAATAAAGAATTTATTTATTATTTATATACTAAATCTTGTTCTCTTTACGTTTATATTTGTTGAATGTATGTTAAGCAAACAATAGTATGAGACTGTCGGTCTAAACCTTTAAGAATTGGACATATAATGGACAGATTATGCGGAAGATACAATTCTTAAGTTGATGGTCTAAATCATAAAATCTGCAATCGAGGGAATAAAGTTGGGCACTTTTTCATGTAAAGATTGTTATGTTGTCTATATCCCTTTTGGGAGATGGTCTTTCTTAACCATCGGAGTTGTACTCCGTGAATAGAAACATTGGCACGTTATCATAGGCGACGATGTGTTGGATCAGGACATAAAGTGAATTGATTTGGATTAATAATTCTGTCTCAACAAATCGATTCACTTTAGACAATCATTTGTGTTGTATCTTAATCTTGAGATGGATAGTGGGCCCGTTGTCTTTACTTATGTCTTTTGATGTACCAAAGGGTAGCACCTACATCTTAATAGTGGTATGCATGCCAGTACGTTAGAGGCATGACTCTTGATAGCATAGACTTGTTATTCATAGGTATGGAATCCATAGCTCCTCTTTAGGAGTAATGATATCCTCTTATATGCGTTATCCTGTAATTGAAAAACTGGAGCGTTCAAACCATTTGGATACATAGGTGTAACCAAATGGTATACTGTCTTTGGATGGTAAGTTTTTTGATGTTGAGATAATGGAATGTGAGACAAAAATAATCGAGAAGGTAAGACAGAACTTGTTCTTAAGCCGATTATGGATAATCATATGGGGATACGATACACTATGACATGTCATAGAGACTTAGCTATACGGGCTTCGTAATTTTATGTAGTTTGAGAGTGCGGCTCCAAGCTTTTAGTGGAGTAGCGTTGGAGTTGATAATTATGAAATGTATATCTAGGATATTGGGTTTTATAATTATTGGGAGCTTGAACTATGTAGGTCCATTTGGTCCCCTTTGCTAGCTCATAAAATCCTATAATGATACGGCATGCTTTTCTAATAATTGGTGACTTATGTCAGATTTATCAGATTGGTTAAGATTTGGAAGAATCAGATAATTCATGTCTATTTATCGGTTGAATTAATTTTGTGATAAAATTGATTCAAGATAAACTTGTTGAATTATTAGGATCGGATAATTCTTGTCTATTTATCGGTTGATTTAATTTTGGATATATTAGATCAAGATAGACTTGTAGAATTATTGGGAATTCATTTATTTTCCTAGAGATTATCTAATACACTTGTTTTAATCAAATAACTTTTCTATTAGGTTATTTGAATTAAAACTAAGACTTGATCCTATAGAATCTCAGGTGGAAAATAAAAGATTTGTTGAGATTTTTATTCTGTAGTTCGGCCTGCCGATGGACATGTTTGGCCTGGCGATGAGCGCAGGATAAGATTACGCAGTTTTACGCGGATCTTATGAAATATTGATCTAAACTTGATTATGTTTCGAGTTTTTGAGACCTAATCTGACAAGGACTAACCCTAGACCCAACCTCTATAAATAGGGAATAAGTCTTAAAAGTTATTGAGATCATTTGAGAGATTAAAAGTGATACTCTGCTAGTGAGAATCTGAAAACTCCTTGAGAGCTTTTGTTAACAAATCACAAACACTAGCTTTGGGTTCTCTCGATTGGTTGGAAGGAGAGCCACCTAGAGGAAGAGGTGTACATGTGAGCCCACACTCACTCCAATCATGGATAGAGAATAGGAAAGAAGACCAGTTGGTTGAGGCTCTTTTGAAACGTTACTTCTCTTCGCGTTTTGCGAGGGTTCTTTGGCAATCAAAAGTTAGTAAGATCTTGTTAATTTATGCATATAGCATGTCAAGCATGTGTTTTGGAATATACTCTGATGTAAAATTTTTAAAATTTTGCTGCGTACTATTTTTCCAACAAAAAGCTCTTAATGTCATGACGTTTTGAGGTAAAAAATCAGTGTTACCTTGTTTAAGTGCAACAACTTGCTTGGCATCCTTAGAGGGCTTAGTCTTTGGCTTGTTTGATGGAAATTCTTCCCATTTAAGGGCTGGTCTCCATGTGTTTGAGGTAGCCATGATAGATCCCCTCCTAGTGATGTTTCTTCGCTTCAACTGTTGCTCCACTTTGATGGCTTGGTGCACCATATCTGTTAGCTCCACATAATGTTGCATTTCTACCACATCTGCAATCTCACGGTTTAAACCATGCAAGAACGTAGCCATAATGGCCTCCCAGTCCTCCACTACATTTGCGCGGATCATGGCAACTTCCATCTCCTTATGATATTCATCAACACTCCTATTACCTTGTGTGAGGCGTTGGAGCTTGTTGTAGAACTCTGTATGTAGTAACTTGGGATGAATCATCTGCGCATGATTGCTTTCATTTCCTCCCACATCTCAACAGATTGCTTTCTGTTTCTCCTTTTATCCTTCAACAACTGATCCCACCAAACAATAGAATAGTCAGTGAATTTAATTGCAGCAAGTTTTACCTTTTTCAACTCAGAGTAGTTGTGGCAATCGAAGACCATCCCATCCTCTTCTCCCACTCCAAATACACCTTAGGATCATTTTTCCCTTGGAATGATGGAAGCATCAAGGTCTTCACCTTGATGCTTCCTAAGTTATCACCCTGCTTTTGTCTACCTAACCTATCTTCTCTATTCCCTAAACCATCCCCAAACCTGCCATGGTTATTAGGTGGATCATCAAACTCCTCCTAGTCATCATCATCCTCTATATCCCCCCATTGCTCACCATGGTGTACACATCTAGGTTGCCTAATGGGATTATTTTGGCACTGCCCCCTAGGTGTCCCCTCTTCCAACCTATCCATTCTCTCATGTAAAGGTTCCAATTCAGCTCTCATTATCCGTCTCAGTTCCCCCATCAAGGCTTGTAACTGTAGGTTCGGAATGGTTTGTTGTTGGACATCTTCAGTTGAATTATCTTCTAGATTGTGAGATATGTTTAAAGTCTGCAATAAAAGGTTAGAAATTTCACAAGCACTCCTTCACGTGTTTCACTCAAGAATAATTCGCTCACACTCGTGTTTCACTCAAATGGGCTCTTAACTTAATGTTCTCACTACTCTTGCCTTTTTCCACTCGTTGTGTCTTCTTAAATTCTTAATTAGACTCAAGCAACACACAAGATTTAAGCAACAATTCAAACAAACTAGACTCTACCCAAACAGTCCACAAGATTTGACATGCAATACATAGAATGACAAACGAAGACTCAATAACAAGGATGCTAAATCACAAGAGCATGTAAAATGAAGGGCTAAATTTTTTTTTATTATTATTTTTTTTGCTATGGAGTAAAGTGTGTTCTGAGCTTAAGGAACCCTACAGAGATGAAACAAACAAAAAATTTTAAGATGGGTCTCCAGACTTATTTTTTTGGATCCTCTTTTTTTCTTCTTTCCTTGTTATCTTTTTCTTTTTCTTTCTTTTCTTTTTGGATCTTTATTTTTTTTTTTTTTTTTTTTTAAAACTAGAATCAACACATAAACGAGCAGGTGTGCACAAATAAATGAGAAACAAATGAGAACAATCGAATTCAAATCAAAGGGAAACTAACTGATAAGTACTCAAAGCAAAACGGAATTAGCAAAATTCAAACAATAAGAAAGAAAAAAAAGAGAAGAATTCGGCTAAGAAATTCAGACCTTAAGCCAGAATTTTTTTTCTTTTTTCAGGACTCTAAACTCGACTAAACAAGAACAAGAAATAAGATAAAGGATAGTCAAACTTGCCTTGGAACCTAGGCTCTGATACCAACTGATATTGATACGAACCCCCCCAAGAACTGATGCTACCCTAACCAAAATTTTTTTTCAAGATCAAATTCCTAACCGGTTTTGAATGGAACCGCGACCCGATGCCCAACAAGAAGCACGAACCTTGGTATATGAGGACGCCACAATCAGCTATGGATGGACTAATTGATAAGTCTATGAATGCCACAGAATTTTTCGATAAGTTTGAATAGTTCGTTTAGGAACCAAAGAGAATTAAACCTCAAATTGTGTGTTAAAACTTATTCCCCATTGAATGAAATTCGTTACAATATATAGGGGCTCCCCTATGCGAATTTTTAGCTCCTAATTGCCCATGGAATTTCGGGCAAAATAATTACCAAACGTCAAATCTAAAGCAAATAAGGAAAGTTCCCTTAATGGCTTAAAAGCCTTATAATAATAGAAATAAAACAAACGCAAAAAGAAAACTAGACATTAAAAGGTCATAAGCTGATTCTTCTCGCCATGTGTTGTTGGAAACAAAGTGCACAGCGGAATTTTTAAAATTTTTTCATCAGAGTATTTTCCAAAACACAAGTTTGACATGTTATATGTATAAATTAAACAGATCTTACTAACCTCAGTATGCCGAAGAACCTCCGCAACCTGTGTAGAGAAGTAACGTTCCAGAAGAGCCTCAACCAACTGGTCTTCTTTGCTATTCTCTATCCACAACCGGGGTGAGTGTGGGCTCACACGTACAGCTCTTCCACCGGTGACTCTCCTTCCAACCAATAGAGAGAACCCAAAGCTAGTGTTCGTGATTTGTGAACAAAAGCTCTCAGGGAGTTTTCAGATGCTCACTAGAAGAGTATCACTCTTAATCTCTCAAATTGATCTGAGTAAATCATTAGACTCACTCCCTTTTTATACCTATTGGTCCTTGGGGTCAGTCCATATCAGATTAGGTCTCAAAAATCGAAACAGAATCAAGTTCGGATCAATATCTGATAAGATACGCGTGAAAAACGCGTAATCTTAGCTGTCGCGGTCGGCATGCCGAACTGTGAGATAGGCAGGCCGAACTGGCCAGTTCGGCAGGCCGAACTTTCTGATCGGCAGGCCGAACTGCCGAGAAAAAATCTCCGCGAATCTTTTATTTTCCACCCGAGATTCTAAAGGATAAAGTCTCAGTTTTGATTCAAATAGCCCAATAGAAAAGATATCTGATCAAAACAAACTTTATCAAGATAATCTCTAAAAAAATAAATCAATTCACAATAATTCTACAAGTTTGTCTTGTTCTAATTGTCCAAAATTAAAACAACCGATAAACAGACAAGAATTATCCGAACGCCATAATTCAACAAGTTCATCTTAAACTAATTTCTTACATAATTAATTCAACCGATAAACAGACATGAATTATTTGATTCTTATAAATTTTAAACCAATCTGATAAATCCGACATAAGTCACCAATTCTTGGAAAAGCACGCCGTGTCGTTACAGGATTTTGTGAGCTAGCAAAGGGGACCAAAATGGACCTATAAAGTTCAAGCTCATGATAATTATGAAACCCAATATCCCAGATATACATTTCACAATTATCAACTCCAACGCTACTCCACTAAAAGCTTGGAGCTGCACTCTCGAACTTTATAGAATTACGAAGCTCATGTAGCTAAGTCTCCATGACATATCATAGTGTATCGCATCCCCATATGATCATCCATAATCGGCTTAAGGACAAGTTCTGTCTTACCTTCCCGATTATTTTTATCTTACGTTCCATTGTCTCACCATTAGAAAACTTACCATCTAAAGATAGTATACCATTCGGTTACACCTATGTATCCAAATGGTTGAGCGCTCCAGTTTTCCAATTACAGGACAACGCATATAAGAGGATATCATTACTCCTAAAGAGGAGCTATGGATTCCATATTTATGAATAACAAGTCTACGCTACCAAGAGTCATGCCTCCAACGTACCGGCATGCATGCCACTATAGAGATGTGGGAGTCACCCATTGGTACATCAAAAGACACAAGTCGAGACAACGGGCCCATTATTCATCTCAGGATTAAGATACAATACAAATGATTGTCTAAAGTGAATCGATTTGACAAGACAGAATTATTAATCTAAATCAATTCACTTTATGTCCCGATCCAACACATCGTCACCTATGACAATGCGCCAATGTTTCTATTCATGGAGTCCAACTCCGATGGCCAAGACAAACCATCTCCCAAAAGGGATATAGACAACATAACAATCTTTACATGAATAAAGCGCCCAACTTTATTCCCTCGATTGCGGATCATATATTTTAGACCATCACCTTAAGAGTCGTGTCTACCGCATAATCATCCCATCATATGCCCAACTCTTAAGGTTTAGACTGATAGTCTCAGACTACTGTTTGCTTATCATACATTCAACAAATATGAACGTAAAGAGGACAATATTTGGTATATACAAATGAATAAATTCTTTATTGATAAAAAATGTCTCCAAAAACGTATTACATTTTCACTCCTTAGAGCATACATGTCTAACAATCTCCCACTTGCACTAAGTGAGTAAATACTGCAAATTTCGTATCCCCATAGCTTCCACATGCCTTTCGAAGACTCTCCCAGAAAGTGTCTTCGTAAATGGATCAGCTAAATTGTCCTCTGACGCGATCTTGCACACCGTGACATGCCCGCTCTCAACGAAGTCCTTTATCACATGATACTTCCGATCAATATGCTTACTCTTCTTGTGAAATCTTGGTTCCTTAGCATTAGCTACCGCCGCACTGTTATCACAGTACAGTGATACCGCTTTATCCATACCAGGAACTACCTCAAGATCTCCAAGGAACTTGCGGAGCCACACTGCTTCTTTCGAAGCATCACTAGCCGCCACATACTCGGCCTCCATCATTGAATCCGAAGTGCAATCTTGCTTCGCACTTCTCCAACTGATGGCACCGCCACCCAGAGTAAACACAAACCCTGAAGTCGATTTCCTAGAATCCAGGCAGGATTGAAAATCCGAATCAGTGTATCCTAGAGGAGTTAAATCCTCACCCGAATACA
Source organism: Artocarpus heterophyllus (assembly GCA_025403435.1). Lineage (NCBI taxonomy): Eukaryota > Viridiplantae > Streptophyta > Magnoliopsida > Rosales > Moraceae > Artocarpus > Artocarpus heterophyllus. The sequence continues at coordinate 35,710,431 of CM046337.1, forward strand.
CAAGCATATACCCTCGAGTCCTTCTCAGGTACTTGAAAATATGCTTTACCGCAACCCAATGGTTTGGTCCTGGATCCGCCTGAAATCGACTCACAATCCCGACCGCATAGCTAATATCCGGTCGAGTGCAAAGCATGGCATACATGAGACTACCCACTGCCGAAGCATAAGGTACCTTCTTCATGTATTCTCTTTCTTCATTAGACTTTGGAGAGTCTTTCTTAGAAAGAGTAATTCCAGACCTAGATGGTTGCCCACCTTTCTTGGAATCCTGCATTGCAAACCTCCTGAGAATTTTATCTATGTAGCTGGCCTGTGACAAAGCTATCATTTTGTTCTTCCTATCCCGAAAGATCTGGATACCGAGAACAAAATTAGCCTCACCCAAGTCCTTCATGTCAAACTGCTTGGTCAACCATAATTTGACCGATGACAACGCCCCAACGTCATTGCCAATTAGCAGAATGTCATCTACATAGAGTAGTAGAAAAACCACCTTCCCATTCTTAATGTGTTTGTAAACACATGGTTCATCCACATTTTGTGAGAACCCATAAGTCTTGATCACTTGATCAAATCTTATGTTCCAAGAACGAGAAGCCTGCTTAAGTCCATAAATAGACTTTAGCAACTTACAAACCTTACCCTCTTGACCCGTGACCTTGAACCCGTCTGGTTGTTCCATATAAATGGACTCATCAAGATAGCCATTCAGAAAAGCCGTCTTGACATCCATCTGCCAAATCTCGTAGTCAAGAGCGGCAGCTATGGACAAGAGAATCCGGATGGACTTAAGCATGGCTACAGGCGAAAAGGTTTCCTCATAATCGATTCCTTCCTTTTGCGTATAACCCTTAGCTACCAGTCTAGCCTTAAAGGTTTCGACCTTTCCATCCACTCCTCTTTTCCTCTTGTAGATCCACTTACACCCTATGGGTTTTACCCCTTCGGGAAGATCCACAAGCTCCCAGACCCGATTAGTCTCCATAGACTTCGTCTCAATGTTCATGGCCTCTGTCCAGAGTCTTGAATCAACATCCTCCATAGCTTCTGCGTAAGTATAAGGATCCCTGTCATGTTCATCCGGTTCAGCCAAAAAGACCTCCCCATTGAACATATACCTCTCAGGTTGACGACCGATCCTCCCACTACGCCGAAGCCCCTGAGGTTGTTGTTCAGGTTTGTTTGGTTTTTCTACACCGATCGGAATGGTTTCGTTCGGAACCTCCGGAGTAAACGGATTACCCCTCAACTCCTCAAGCACCACTTTGCTTTGAGGTTTAAAGTCGTTCATGTAACTCTCCTCAAGGAAAGTTGCATTAGTTGAAACCACGACTTTATTTTCCTTTGGGTTATAAAAATAACCCCCTTTAGTCCCTTTTGGATATCCTACAAACACGCAAACTTCTGAACATGCTTCCAACTTATTCGGATCCTTAAACAGGACATGAGCTGGACATCCCCATATGCGAATATGGTTTAAGGATGTCTTCCGTCTTGTCCACAACTCGTGAGGAGTTTTAGGGACCGATTTTGAAGGCACATTGTTCAAAAGATAACATGCGGTTTGTAGTGCATATCCCCAAAAGGATAAAGGCAATGATGAATAACTCATCATGGACCGAATCATGTCCAACAAAGTCCTATTCCTTCTCTCTGCTACGCCATTCTGCTGCGGAGTACCCGGCGTAGTCAAATGGGATAAAATCCCATTCTCTAACAAGTGTCCCAAGAACTCATCAGAAAGGTATTCTCCACCTCGATCTGATCGAAGTGCCTTTATGGGTCTACCCAATTGCTTTTCCACTTCAGCCCGAAACTCCCTGAATTTAACATAAGTTTCGCTTTTGTGGTGCATTAGGTACACATACCCATATCTAGAGTAATCGTCAATAAAAGTAACGAAGTACTCATACCCTCCTCGTGCCCGGATGTTCATCGGTCCGCAAACATCACTATGCACAAGTTTTAGAACCCCTTCGGCCCTATTGCCCTTAGACCCGTATGGTTTTTTGGTCATTTTACCCTCCAAACAAGACTCACATTGAGGTATAGATTCCACCTTTAAGTGACTTAAAGGTCCATCCCTTACCAACCTTTGAATCCTATTTAGGTTAATATGGCCAAGGCGCAAATGCCAAAGATAAGTCTTATTAGAGTGAGAAGTTTTAAGTCTTTTTGAGTTATTATCATTTATCTCAGCATTAAGTAATAGGTCCATCTTAGGTTTGATAAAATATAGATTATTTTGCATCCATCCAGAACAGATAAAAGATTTGTTTTTACGAATCACCACTTTTTCATTAAAAGATACCACGTAGGAGTCTTTAAATAAAGAAGATACAGAAATTAAATTCCTTTTAAATTTAGGAACATAAAAACAATCTCGCAAAATTAAACTCCTATAATTATCAAAATAAAGATGGACATCTCCCACTGCTTCCGCTGAGACCAAGGATCCATCGCCCATCCGAAGCGTTAAGTCTTCACGAAGTAGACTTCTCGTTTCTTTGAATCCCTGCAGAGAAACACAAACATGATTAGTTGCACCAGAATCTATGACCCAAATGTCACTGGATTCCTCAACCAAACAAGTTTCTAAATATAGAAGATCACACCTACCTCCCTTGGAAAGGAAGTCCTTGCAATGCTTCTTTATATGCCCGACCTTACCACAAAAGAAGCACTTAAGTTTCTTTCGGTTCTTCTTCTTCTTCTTCTTGCTCTTGGTAGCAATAGGAATAGAAGACTTCCCACTCTTGGCCTGTTGTTTCTTTCCATTCCCAGAGTTAGGATTGGAACCAGAAGCAGCTACCATATTGGCCTCTCCACCAGTAGGAGACTCCCTGATCAGCAGTTCAAACTCTTGTAACTGTTTCATCAGTTCTGTCAAGGTCATATCCCGTCTATTGCTTAGATTAAAAGTAGCTCTAAACGGAATAAATTCCTTAGACAGAGTCTCAAAGACCATAGTCATCTGAGTTTCAGCATCGATGTCGGCTCCATTGGTTTGAGCCTCAGCGAGGTAACCCATGACCAACATCATGTGCTCCTTTACAGATGTCCCCGGTCTCTGTCTACAGTTTAAGAGTTTCCGAAGCGCCCCTTGCCGCTTTGTTATGGCCTGGCCTCCAAACATGTCCTCAAGATTATCCAAGATCTGCTTCGCAGTCTCATAATCCTGATGTTGAGCCTGCAGCACGTTATTCATGCTAGCCATAACATAGCAGCGGGCCTGATCATTAGCATCTTTCCAGCGTTCGTACGCTTGGAATTGCTCATTACTTGAGTCTCCCGTAGGCTCGGGAGGACAAGGAGTTGTCAGAACATATTTCAGTTTCTCAAAGGAAAGGACGATGTCCAGGTTCCGTTTCCAATCATTATAGTTCTCACCGGTTAATTGGTTTTTGTCAAGTATCGATGATAAAGCGTTTTTAGACATTTTCAATCTACAATAAAGAATCATATACCAAACATAAGCAAACATATATAATAATTTAGTAAGTTAACACAATCATGTAAAATCATACAAATGTGTTTATGTGTCAAAACCTTGAAAATATCACAACCTTACAACGATAATTCCCAACTCAGAATTCAACAAGCTCCTAGGGGAGTTATGCCAAATTCAATCAGGAACACGGATCCCCTCCTGATTAATATATGCCATCCAGGACCCGTATGATCCAGCATATACTAATAATCGTTTCTTTGGCCATTAATTTTATTAACAGAGCTCCTAGGGGAGGTTAATAATAAAATTAACGTGAGTGTATAACCACCGTTTTAATATTTTATCCATGATTTATAATCACCACCTAGGGGTGTGCAACCATAAATCATACTAAAATACCTTATCCTTTCAGAGATCCAATCTGGTACATGATAGAAATCCCTTCCTAGGGGTTGGGACCATCATGTTCTTCCTATGGACCAACGATGGAGGCCTTAGGTTCTCTCTTCGAAAACCTTCTCCCACTCAATCTTTTGAAGTCAAGGTTTTATTTTAAAATTATGCATGAACAATTTTAATATGAGCGGCACTCCCTATTCTATATGACATGTTATCAATATACATGGTAAATCATATTATAATGCAGACAAGCAAAGCAATCAAGCAAAGCTACAAGCATAATAATAATAACCGTAATATTATGGTTCCACCCTAGAGAATAGAAAAAACTAAGATTACAAGAGAATAATCGAGACATTTATCGATTCTTCATCCTTGAATCCTCAAGCTGTATCCTTCTTCATGTAATATCCATCTTCAAGTCCTCAATCCCGTATGAATCGAACACTTCATATTTCCGGTCATATCCAAATTTAATGTTTCTCAGAATCGTCCCAAAAATAAAATTAAAACTGCACCAAAAATTGCACCTTTTCTGGACACCTGGCTGCTCTCGGTCGGCAGGCCGATCTGGGTGATCGGTCTGCCAATCATGGCGGTTCGGCCTGCCGGCAGAGCACCAAAATTTCTGCCCCACTGTCGGCCTGCCGGACCGTACGTCCGGCCTGCCGATCTGTGACCTTCGGCCTGCCGAACTGTGAGGTCCGGCATGCCGACCGAGCAGAAAACCCTCAATCCAGAAAATACAATTTTAATGCAATTCATCAATTTTATTTTCAACAATTCAAAAACATAAAATTAGAGACACAGGAAATACCTGGAGGCGCCATCATCAATCTTCAAGATCCGACTTCTCGTTCCGTCTTCTCCGAATAATTATTTAATTACAAAATTCTTACAAATTAAATAATAATTCCTAGACGGAGATGATAGTTCGCCATCTAATTACATGAAAAACCTAGATACACATTCTAACCTCTAAGGAACCATAACCGGTATTAATTAATTAATAAATAATTAAACAACAATTTAATCAACCATAATTAATTAATAAACATTCACCATATAATCCATGACAACATATATATTATATAGAAACCTAGAGTGCCATCTCTCTATAAAATTTAATTCAAGCATTGGAGAGATTAAGATCACAAAATTTATGCATATAACATGATCACAAACTTGCAAATTTATGTAAAAACCTCGGCTCTGATACCAATTGTTAGAAACAAAGTGCGCAGCGGAATTTTTAAAATTTTTTCATCAGAGTATTTTCCAAAACACAAGTTTGACATGTTATATGTATAAATTAAACAGATCTTACTAACCTCAGTATGCCGAAGAACCTCCGCAACCTGTGTAGAGAAGTAACGTTCCAGAAGAGCCTCAACCAACTGGTCTTCTTTGCTATTCTCTATCCACAACCGGGGTGAGTGTGGGCTCACACGTACAGCTCTTCCACCGGTGACTCTCCTTCCAACCAATAGAGAGAACCCAAAGCTAGTGTTCGTGATTTGTGAACAAAAGCTCTCAGGGAGTTTTCAGATGCTCACTAGAAGAGTATCACTCTTAATCTCTCAAATTGATCTGAGTAAATCATTAGACTCACTCCCTTTTTATGCCTATTGGTCCTTGGGGTCAGTCCATATCAGATTAGGTCTCAAAAATCGAAACAGAATCAAGTTCGGATCAATATCTGATAAGATACGCGTGAAAAACGCGTAATCTTAGCTGTCGCGGTCGGCATGCCGAACTGTGAGATAGGCAGGCCGAACTGGCCAGTTCGGCAGGCTGAACTGCCGAGAAAAAATCTCTGCGAATCTTTTATTTTCCACCCGAGATTCTAAAGGATAAAGTCTCAGTTTTGATTCAAATAGCCCAATAGAAAAGATATCTGATCAAAACAAACTTTATCAAGATAATCTCTAAAAAAATAAATCAATTCACAATAATTCTACAAGTTTATCTTGTTCTAATTGTCCAAAATTAAAACAACCGATAAACAGACAAGAATTATCCGAACGCCATAATTCAACAAGTTCATCTTGAACTAATTTCTTACATAATTAATTCAACCGATAAACAGACATGAATTATTTGATTCTTATAAATTTTAAACCAATCTGATAAATCCGACATAAGTCACCAATTATTGGAAAAGCACGCCGTGTCGTTACAGGATTTTGTGAGCTAGCAAAGGGGACCAAAATGGACCTATAAAGTTCAAGCTCATGATAATTATGAAACCCAATATCCCAGATATACATTTCACAATTATCAACTCCAACGCTACTCCACTAAAAGCTTGGAGCTGCACTCTCGAACTTTATAGAATTACGAAGCTCGTGTAGCTAAGTCTCCATGACATATCATAGTGTATCGCATCCCCATATGATCATCCATAATCGGCTTAAGGACAAGTTCTGTCTTACCTTCCCGATTATTTTTATCTTACGTTCCATTGTCTCACCATTAGAAAACTTACCATCTAAAGATAGTATACCATTCGGTTACACCTATGTATCCAAATGGTTGAGCGCTCCAGTTTTCCAATTACAGGACAACGCATATAAGAGGATATCATTACTCCTAAAGAGGAGCTATGGATTCCATATTTATGAATAACAAGTCTACGCTACCAAGAGTCATGCCTCCAACGTACCGGCATGCATGCCACTATAGAGATGTGGGAGTCACCCATTGGTACATCAAAAGACACAAGTCGAGACAACGGGCCCATTATTCATCTCAGGATTAAGATACAATACAAATGATTGTCTAAAGTGAATCGATTTGACAAGACAGAATTATTAATCCAAATCAATTCACTTTATGTCCCAATCCAACACATCGTCACCTATGACAATGCGCCAATGTTTCTATTCACGGAGTCCAACTCCGATGGCCAAGACAAACCATCTCCCAAAAGGGATATAGACAACATAACAATCTTTACATGAATAAAGCGCCCAACTTTATTCCCTCGATTGCAGATCATATATTTTAGACCATCACCTTAAGAGTCGTGTCTACCGCATAATCATCCCATCATATGCCCAACTCTTAAGGTTTAGACTGATAGTCTCAGACTACTGTTTGCTTATCATACATTCAACAAATATGAACGTAAAGAGGACAATATTTGGTATATACAAATGAATAAATTCTTTATTGATAAAAAATGTCTCCAAAAACGTATTACATTTTCACTCCTTAGAGCATACATGTCTAACATGTGTCGCCTCAAAACGGGAAAGTAACTGAAATGAAAATTACTCGATCCCTTCTAGAGCTTGAATCACGCATTTGTTGGTCTGGATGTCACTTGCAATTCCCTCAATGGGCCTCCATGCAATGGCTTGAGCCCAAGTTGCTTGAATCAGCAAAATAAGCGTTTCTTTAAACTTCTTCACACGAGCTCTCGTAACGGGACCAATGGGAACTTGAATTGGATCTGAACATGTCTCCCACGTGCTCTTGCTTCTGCTAACGATGTCCTCATCACTCCCCTCCTCTTGAGAGGGATTTGTCCTCAAATCGCCGCCTGCATCAAAAGGACTTAGATTAGAAACATTAAAGGAGGCACTTACAGCATACTCACCTGGCAAGTCTAGCTTGTATGCATTATCATTGATCCTTTCAAGAATTTGAAAAGGACCGCCCCCTCTAGGCAACAGCTTGGATTTCCTTTGTTCTGGAAACTGTTCCTTACATAAGTGCAACCACACCCAATCGCCAGGCTCGAAGACGAGCTTGTGACGCCCTTTGTTGGCTTGTTCAGCATATTGTTTAGTTCTTCGCTCGATGTTGAGTCTTGCCTTCTCATGTATCTGCTTAACAAGGTCAGCTTTTCTTTTTCCATCTAAATTCACATGCTTAGACAAAGGTAATGGCATTAAATCCACAGGAGTTAAAGGATTAAAATCATAAACAATTTCAAACGGTTAAAATTATGTAGCAGAATGAACAGATCGATTATAACCAAACTCAACATGTGGTAAACACTCCTCCCATGTTTTGATGTTCTTTTTAATGACAACCCGCAACAAAGTACACAAGGTTCTATTCACAACTTCTGTTTGACCATCGGTTTGAGGGTGACAAGTAGTCAAAAACAATAGCTTAGTCCCTAACTTAGCCCACAAAGTCTTCCAAAAGTAGCTTAAAAACTTGGTGTCCCTATCAGAAACAATTGTCCTAGGCATACCATGAAGTCTCACAATTTCCCTAAAGAACAAATCAGCAACATTGGAAGCATCATCTGTCTTATGGCATGGAATAAAATGGGCCATCTTGGAAAACCTATCCACAACCACAAATACTGAGTCTCTTCCCCGTTTAGACCTATGCAATCCTAACACAAAATCCATCGAAATATCAATCCAGGGTTCACTAGGTATTGGTAAAGGGGTGTACAAACCGTGGGGCTGCACTCTTGATTTAGCCTGCCTACAAGTTACACATCTACCACAAAGCCTCTCAACATCTCTTTTCATATGTGGCCAATAGAAGTGTTCCTGTAACATAGCCAAAGTCTTTATTACTCCAAAATATCCCATCAATCCTCCCCCATGGGATTCTCTCACTAGCAAATCTCTTAATGAACAATTAGGCACACATAATTTATTCTCCCGAAACAAGTATCCCTCATGCCTAAAGTACTTACCACTAGCAAATCTCTCACAAGCTTGATACTCAGTACTAAAGTCACGGTCATCAGCATATAACTCTTTAATTGATGAGGACATCTTTAGCACAAGCAAGAGCACGTGGGAGACATATTCAGATCCAATTCAAGTTCCCATTGGTCCAGTTACGAGAGCTCATGCGAAGAAGTTTAAAGAAACGCTTATTGGGCTGATTCAAGCAACTTGGGCTCAAGCTATTGCATGGAGGCCCATTGAGGGAATTGCATGCGACAACCAGACCAACAAATGCGTGATTCAAGCTCTAGAAGGGATTGAGTAATTTCCATTTCAGTTACTTTCCCGTTTTGAGGTGACACATGGCGAGAAGAATCAGCTTATGATCTTTTTAATGTCTAGTTTCCTTTATTTTTGTTTGTTTATTTCTATTATTGTAAAGTTTTTAAGCCATTAAGGACACTTACCTTATTTGCTTTAGATTAGGTGATTTGGTAATTGATTTGCCCAAAATTCCATGGGAATTAGGAGCTGAAAATTCGCATAAGAACCCCTATATATTGTAACGAATTTCATTCAATGGAAGACAAGTAATAACACATAATTTTGAGGTTTAATTCTCTTTAGTTCCTAAACGAACTATTCAAACTTATCAGAAATTTCTGTGGCGTTCATAGACTTGTCAATAAGTCCATTCATAGCTGATTGTGGCATCCTCACATACCAAGGTTCGTGCTTCTTGTTGGGCATCGGGTCGCGGTTCCATTCAAAACCGGTTAGCAAATTGATCTTGGAAACTAATTTCGGTTAGGGTCGCGTCAGTTCTTGGCGTGGCTCTTATCATTTGGTATCAACGCGAGGTTCGAATCAGGTTTTGCTTATCCGTTCTCTTAGTTTTTTTTGTTTGTTTCAGTTGTTCGTGAGTTTTGATTTCCATTATCAAAGTCGGTTTAAAAAAAAAAAAAGATCCGAAAAGAAAAGAAAGAAAGAAAAGAAACGAAAAGAAAAAAAAAGGAAAGAAGAAAAACAAGAGGATCTGAAAAAAAAAAAAAAGCCGAAATTGAAGGAATCTGAAATTTTTATTTCAGATTCTTGTTATTCATCGTTTAAGGAATCCGAAATTGAATTCCTTGCATAGACCAAAAATTTTTTTTTCAAATTTTGTTCCTTTTGGGTGTGATTCTGAAAGCCTAAACCTTTTGTTCCTGTTATAGGCTTGTCTCTTTGGTAATCTATTTGTGAATTGTCAAGGAAATTTTTTTATATTGATTTGACTAGTTTTATAGGAACTGAGTGAGAATTAACGAGTGGAAAAAGGCATAGAGGTGAGAGCATTAGAGTGGACAAAAGCCGAAAGTATTGAGTGTAAACACGAGTGAAATTGAGTGAACCAATTCACGAGTGAAACACGTAAGGGAGTGTGGTAAGGTCCTTTGGAAAATGTCAAACAACAGCAAGAACACTATTGAGGGTACCTCGGGTGCAGCAGACCCAAAACTTCTTATGGAAGCGATGATGGGGGAGATGAGGCGATTGTTGAGGGGAGAGATAGGACAGCTTCATGAGAGGATAGACCTGATAGAGAGTGCACGTGTGGAACAGCCACAACATGTTCCTCATACGCGTAGGTGAGAAAGGGTTCCGGTTAGAGGAGAGGTTGATGACTACTATAGGATTGATGGGGAAGAGTTTGATGAAGGAGAAGATTCAACGGGTAGTCATCGAAGATTTGGCAGGATAGAGGAGTTAGGAACCTAGAAGATGATAGTTTGAGAGGCATAATAGTCAAGATACCATCATTTCAAGGCAAATCCAATCCAGAAGCATACCTAGAATGGGAGAAGAAAATGGAGTTCATCTTTGACTGCCACTACTATTCTGAGGCGAAGAAGGTAAAATTGGCTGTAATTGAATTTTCTAATTATGCTATTACTTGGTGGGATTAGCTTGTTATAAACAGGAGACGAAATAGAGAGCGACCTATTGAGTCATGGGAAGAGATGAAGACCGTGATGAGGAAGCGATTTGTACCAACTTACTACTACTGGGAGTTGTACAACAAACTACAAAAACTTAAGCAAGGCAACCGGAGTGTAGAGGAGTACTATAAGGAGATGGAGGTTATGATGATTTGGGCTAATATAGAGGAGGATCGGGAGGCTACAATGGCAAGGTTTTTGGCGGGTTTGAACCGAGAAATTCACAATGCCGTTGAGTTACAACATTATGTGGAGTTGGAGGACATGGTGCATATGGCTATTAAAATTGAGAATCAACTTATGAGGAGGGGTAGTAGCACACGTCCTAGCCAAAACCCGAGTACATCGGCTTGGAAAATCAACCAATGGAAGAAGGATGAGAAGCAATGCAACCCCAAGCCAAAGATTGAGCAAAAACAAGAGGTGGCCAGCCATGGGAATCAAGGTAAATCCGATTCTTCCACTACTCGGACTCGTGATATTAAATGTTTTAAATGTCAAGGCAGGGGTCATATAGCAAGTCAATGTCCGAACAAACGAGTTATGGTGATGCGGGACAATGGAGACATTGAAACCGAGGAGGATTTGGACAATGATTCTATGCCTTCATTAGAGGATGCCGACGATGAGGAGTGCGCTGTCCAAGGAGAATTGTTGGTCACAAGGAGAGCTTTAAGTGTGCAAGCCAAAGAAGAAGATGAAGAGGTGCAACGGGAAAACATCTTCCACACTAGGTGCCACGTTCAAAACAAGGTATGTAGTGTGATTATTGATGGTGGGAGTTGTACAAATGTTGCTAGCACAACCATGGTAGAGAAGTTAGGCCTGCCAACAATTAAGCATCCTCGACCATATAAATTACAATGGTTAAATGATACTGGTGAGGTAAAGGTGCATAAATAGGTGTTAGTTCCTTTTCGCATTGGAAGATATGAAGATGAAGTTTTGTGTGATGTGGTTCCGATGCAAGCTGGGCACTTGTTATTAGGCAGACCATGGCAATTTGATCGGCGAGTTAAGCATGATGGTTTCACCAACAAGTACCCATTTGTTCACAATCAAAAGACGATCACTCTTGTTCCTTTAACACCAAAACAGGTCTTTGAAGACCAAGTGAGCTTACAGAGAGAAAGTGATAAAAAAATGAAGAGCGAAGAAAAATCAAGAGTGGGAGTGCACAGAGAGAGTTCGGCCAGTGAGAGAAAAAAAGAAGAGATGGCCGAGAAAAAGGAGAGCAAAGAGAGCAAGGGAGAGAAAATTGAGAGGGCTGAAAAGAATTCACAATCAGCCAATGAGAGAAAAGTAGAGAGAAAAACAAACTTTTATGCAAGAAAGAGTGATGTGAGAAGAGCTTTGTTTTCTAATCAGCCGATGATTTTACTCATGTACAAGGAGGCGTTATTAAACACTAACGATCTTGATTTCACCTTGCATAGTTCTGTTGTTTCTCTTTTGCAGGATTATGAGGATATCTTTCCCGAGGAAACACCGCAAGGTTTACCTCCAATCCGCGGGATTGAACATCAAATCGACTTCATACCTGGAGCTACAATCCCAGACCGACCAGCCTATAGGAGTAATCCCGAGGAGACAAAGGAACTCCAACGGTAGGTAAATGAGTTGATGGAGAAGGGACACGTGAGAGAAAGCATGAGCCCATGCGCCGTACCAGTTTTACTTGTGCCTAAGAAAGATGGGACTTGGAGGATGTGCGTTGATTGTCGAGCCATCAACAACATCACGGTGACGATTTAAGGACAAATCCTTCTCAAGAGGAGGGGAATGATGAGGACATCGTTAGCACAAGCAAGAGCACCTGGGAGACATATTCAGATCCAATTCAAGTTCCCATTGGTCCGGTTACGAGAGCTCGTGCGAAGAAGTTTAAAGAAACGCTTATTGGACTGATTCAAGCAACTTGGGCTCAAGCTATTGCATGGAGGCCCATTGAGGGAATTGCATGCGACAACCAGACCAACAAATGCGTGATTCAAGCTCTAGAAGGGATTTAGTAATTTCCATTTCAGTTACTTTCCCGTTTTGAGGCGACACATGGCGAGAAGAATCAGCTTATGATCTTTTTAATGTCTAGTTTCCTTTATTTTCGTTTGTTTATTTCTATTATTGTAAAGTTTTTAAGCCATTAAGGACACTTACCTTATTTGCTTTAGATTAGGTGATTTGGTAATTGATTTGCCCAAAATTCCATTGGAATTAGGAGCTGAAAATTTGCATAGGAACCCCTATATATTGTAACAAATTTCATTCAATGGAAGACAAGTAATAAAACATAATTTTGAGGTTTAATTCTCTTTAGTTCCTAAACGAACTATTTGAACTTATCGGAAATTTCCGTGGGGTTCATAGACTTATCAATCAGTCCATTCATAGCTGATTGTGGCGTCCTCACATACCAAGACTTATCAGTCAGTCCTCCATAGCTGATTGTGGCGTCCTCACATACCAAGGTTCGTGCTACTTGTTGGGCATCGGGTCGCGGTTCCATTCAAAACCGGTTAGCAAATTGATCTTGGAAACTAATTTCGGTTAGGGTCGCGTCAGTTCTTGGCGTGGTTCGTATCATTAATGTGTTCAAAACCCAGTAGTTTAGCATTAAGAGTTGAGATTAAGACATACCTGCGAGAAAGTGCATCGGCAACGACGTTTTCCTTACCTTGCTTGTAGCGAATGACATGCGGAAACGTCTCTATGAATTCTACCCAACGAGCATGCCTCTTGTTCAGCTTGTGTTGGCCCTTCAAGTGTTTCAGGGACTCATGATCGATGTGAATCACAAACTCCTTAGGCCGTAGGTAGTGCTGCCGCGTCTCTAATGCCCGAACCAATGCATACATCTCTTTATCATAAGTTGGTTAATTAAGAGTTGCCCCATTCAGCTTCTCACTGAAATATGCTACTGGTCTCCCTTCCTGCATTAAAACAACACCAATTCCAACACTCCTTGATTAATTGAAATGCCTTTTCTTGCTCATCTCCCCATCTAAACCCAACGTTCTTCTTGACCACTTCAGTCAGTGGTGCGGCTATAGTACTAAAATCTTTCACAAACGACTGGTAAAAACTAGCAAGTCCATGAAAACTTTGTACATTTCCCACACTAGTTGGACTCAACCACTCTTGGATGGCTCGCACCTTTTCTTCATCAACCTGTATACCTTTAGCACTAACAACAAAACCAAGAAACACAAGCTCATACGTGCAAAAGGTACACTTCTTGAGGTTAGCATACAACTTTTCCTTCCATAAAACATCTAAAACAAGTTTCAAATGTTCAATATGATCATCCAAATTGCTGCTATAGATAAGGATATCATCAAAATAAACAACGACAAATTTCCCAATAAAAGCTCCCAAAACATGGTTCATTAAACGCATAAATGTGCTAGGCGCATTGGTTAAACCAAAAGGCATTACCAACCACTCATACAAGCCTTGTTTTGTTTTGAAAGCCGTCTTCCACTTGTCCCCCTCTTTCATGCAAATTTGATGATATCCACTCTTTAGATCAATTTTAGAAAACACACAAGCACCATGCAATTCATCTAACATGTCATCTAAGCGAGGAATGGGATGTCGATACTTTACCGTGATGTTGTTGATGGCTCGACAATCAACGCACATCCTCCAAGTCCCATCTTTCTTAGGCACAAGTAAAACTGGTACGGCGCATGGGCTCATGCTTTCTCTCACGTGTCCCTTCTTCATCAACTCACTTACCTGCCATTGGAGTTCCTTTGTCTCCTCGGGATTACTCTTATAGGCTGGTCGGTTTGGAATTGTAGCTCCAGGTATGAAGTCGATTTGATGTTCAATCTCACCGATTGGAGGTAAACCTTGCGGTGTTTCCTCGGGAAAGATATCCTCATATTCTTGCAAAAGAGAAACAACAAAACTATGCAAAGTGGAATCAAGATCATTAGTGTTTAATAACGCCTCCTTGTACATGAGTAAAATCATCGGCTGATTAGAAAACAAAGCTCTTCTCACATCACTCTTTCTTGGATAAAAGTTTGTTTTTCTCACTATTTTTACCTCATTGGCCAAATCTTCTTTTGTACTGGCTCTCTCAATGTTCTCTCCTTTTCTCTCCTTTTTCTCGGCCATCTCTTCCTTTGTTCTCTCACTGGCCGAACTCTCTCTCTGCACTCCCACTCTTGATTTTTCTCCCCTCTTCATTTCTTTATCACTTTCTTTTTGTAAGCTCACTTGGTCTTCATAGACCTGTTTTGGTGTTAACGGAATAAGAGTGATCGTTTTTTGATTGTGAACAAATGAGTACTTGTTGGTGAAACCATCATGTTTAACTCGCCGATCAAATTGCCATGGTCTGCCTAATAACAAGTGCCCAGCTTGCATCAAAACCACATCATACAAAACTTCATCTTCATATCTTCCAATGCGAAAAGAAACTAACACTTGCTTATGCACCTTTACCTCACCAGTATCATTTAACCATTGCAATTTATATGGTCGAGGAAGCTTAATTGTTGGCAGCCCTAACTTCTCTACCATGGTTGTGATAGCAACATTAGTACAACTCCCACCATCAATAATCACACTACATACCTTGTTTTGGACGTGGCACCTAGTGTGGAAGATGTTTTCCTGTTGCACCTCTTCATCTTCTTCTTTCGCTTGCACACTTAAAGCTCTCCTTGTAACCAACAATTCTACTTGGACAGCGCACTCCTCATCGTCGGCATCCTCTAACGAAGGCATAGAATCATTGTCCAAATCCTCCTCGGTTTCAATCTCTCCATTCTCCTGCATCATCATAGCTCGTTTGTTCGGACATTGGCTTGCTATGTACCCCTGCCTTGACATTTAAAACATTTAATATCACTATTCTGAGTAGTGGAAGAATCGGATTTACCTTGATTCCCATGGTTGGCCACCTCTTGTTTTTGCTCGATCTTTGGCTTGGGGTTGGATTGCTTCTCATCCCTCTTCCATTGGTTCATTTTCCAAGTGGTTGTACTCGGGTTGTGGCTAGGACGTTTGTTACTGCCCCTCCTCATAAGTTGATTCTCAATTTTGATAGCCATGTTCACCATGTCCTCCAACTCCACATAATGTTGTAACTCAACGGCATTGTGAATATCTCGGTTCAAGCCCCCCAAAAACCTTGCCATTGTAGCCTCCCGATCCTCCTCTATATTAGCCCGAATCATCATAACCTCCATCTCCTTATAGTACTCCTCTACACTCCGGTTGCCCTGCTTAAGGTTTTGTAGTTTGTTGTACAACTCCCGGTAGTAGTAAGTTGGTACAAATCGCTTCCTCATCACGGTCTTCATCTCTTCCCATGACTCAATAGGTCGCTCTCTATTTCGTCTCCTGTTTATAACAAGCTGATCCCACCAAGTAATAGCATAATAAAAAAATTCAATTACAGCCAATTTTACCTTCTTCGCCTCAGAATAGTAATGGCAGTCAAAGATGAACTCCATTTTCTTCTCCCATTCTAGGTACGCTTCTGGATTGGATTTGCCTTGAAATGATGGTATCTTCATTTTTATGCCTCTCAAACTATCATCTTCCAGGTTCCTAACTCCTCTATCCCATCCAAATCTTTGGTGACTACCCGCTGAATCTTCTCATTTGTCAAACTCTTCCCCATCAATCCTGTAGTAGTCATCAACATCTCCTCTAACCGGAACCCTTTCTCGCCTACGCTCATGAGGAACATGTTGTGGCTGTTTCACATGTGTGTTTTCTATCCGGCCTATCCTCTCATGACGCTGTCCTAACTCTCCCCTCAACAATCGCCTCATCTCCCCCATCATCGCTTCCATAAGAAGTTTTGGGTCTGGTGCACCCGAGGTACCCTCAATAGTGTTCTTGTTGTTGTTTGACATTTTTTTTTTTGCAAAACAAAATAAGAAACAATGCAAAGAACCTTACCACACTCCCTTACATGTTTCACTCGTGAAATGGTTCACTCAATTTCATTCGTGTTTACACTCAATACTTTTGGCTTTTGTTCACGCTAATGCTCTCGCCTCTATGCCTTTTTCCACTCCTTAATTCTCACTCAGTTCCTATAAAACTAGTCAAATCAATATCAAAATTTCCTTGACAATTCACAAATAGATTACCAAAGAGGCTCAGATTAGAAACAAGACTATAACAAGAACAGATAATTTAGGCTTTCAGAAATCATACCCAAAAGGAACGAAATGTGAAAAAAAATTTTTGGTCTGTGTAGGGAATTCAATTTTGGATTCCTTAAATGATGAATAACAAGAGTCTGAAAAAAAAAAATTTAAGGAAGGTTTCTAGACTTTTTTTTTTTTTTTTCGGATCCTCTTGTTTTTCTTCTTTTCCTTTTTTTTTCTTTTCTTTCTTTTCTTTTCGGATCTTTTTTTTTTAAACTGACTTTGATAATGGAAATCAAAACTCACGAATAACTGAAACAAACATAACTGAGAGAACGAATAAGTAAAACCTGATTAGAACCTCGCTCTGATACCAAATGATACAAACCCCGTCAAGAACTGACGCGACCCTAACCAAAATAGGTTTCCAAGATCAAATTCCTAACCGGTTTTGAATGGAACCGTGACCCGATGCCCAACATGAAGCACGAACCTTGGTATGTGAGGACGCCACAATCAGCTATGGATGGACTGATTGATAAGTCTATGAACGCCACAGAATTTTTCGATAAGTTCGAATAGTTCGTTTAGGAACCAAAGAGAATTAAACCTCAAACTGTGTGTTAAAACTTATTCCCCATTGAATGAAATTCATTACAATATATAGGGGCTCCCCTATGCGAATTTTCAACTCCTAATTGCCCATGGAATTTCGGGCAAATCAATTACCAAACGTCAAATCTAAAGCAAATGAGGAAAGTTCCCTTAATGGCTTAAAAGCCTTACAATAATAGAAATAAAACAAACGTAAAAAGGAAACTAGACATTAAGAGGTCATAAGTTAATTCTTCTCGCCATGTGTCGCCTCAAAACGGGAAAGTAACTGAAATGGAAATTACTCGATCCCTTCTAGAGCTTGAATCACACATTTGTTAGTTTGGATGTCACATGCAATTCCCTCAATGGGCCTCCATACAATGGCTTGAGCCCAAGTTGCTTGAATCATCCCAATAAGCATTTCTTTAAACTTCTTCATACGAGCTCTCGTAACCGAACCAATGGGAACTTGAATTGGATCTGAATATGTCTCCCACGTGCTCTTACTTGTGCTAACGATGTCCTCATCAGATATGAACCCCCAACTAACGTGACAAGACTCGACACCAAATCTAGAATCGAACCCCTAATCCCTTAAGACACATGTTTGGTGAGCCTTGACCCGTAATCTAGTGAGACACGATCCAAGAACTATGGATAGGAAGATGCCACACCTAGAAGATCAAGAACACTTAAAATCCAAAATGATAAGTTAGTTTGTCAAACACCACAAGATTAATCTTGATAAGTTCATAGAGTCTTCTCAAGAAAATAAGTAAAATGCAAGAAAAACCTCACAAAATTCATGAATATTGATCTGATTCATTAATTTTAAAATAACAAAGTGTTTACAATTATATAGGAACGATTTTCAGCCCAAAAGAATCCCTAAGCGAAGGCTGACTTAGAAAATCCCTTAATTGGCACTTTCCCATGCGAAATTAAGCCCTAAAATCTGACTTTGCTAACTGTAATCCAACAAAAATGACACAAAAGGAAAGTAGCTAATCTTATCCCTTAAAATGCGCCTAACCTAATCTAGAAAAAGGGAAAATATCCAGGTTTGTTTTTATGCCTAACAAAACCAAATTTGACACTAAGAAATTACGAAAATTACATTAGCAAAAATAAATTGATGACAAGGCTCAAACTTGATGACATGGTGTCCACATGTCGATCTAAAATAGGAAGGTTTTCTGAAATTACAAATCTGCCCCACAATATACGGGAATCATGTACGTCATCAATGTGAATCTTCTAGAAGCTTAATCATCGTGACTAGGCTCTCTTCAGATTGACTTGGGTCTATGCCAAGGCTCCATTTATGTAACATGTCGCAAACTTGTTGAATGAGCCCGTTCAATGCTTCCTTGAATCGCTTGGCCTTAGATCTCATGATTGGACCACTTTAACGACTTAATGGTTCACGAACATGGCTCCTAACTTGTGCAACTCTGTTGCTTACAGCACATTCTAAAAATGCCAGTAGCATTGTAAAACTAGAATTTGACCACCCATCTAACGCTTTCAAATTCCATAATTCAACTAAATAGGACAATTTAGTGAAATTGGTACACCGCTCATACACGGGTGTCTTAGCATAATTCATCATTGTCTCCAATAAGTCCGAATGGTGCACGAAGTGTTCTTCTAAATCATTGACCATGTCAACCATATTGTCTTGATCATCCATATTATCCTCCATAACAGCTTCCTTTTCTTTACTTACTAAAGTTGGATTGAAATTAGAATCACCATGAAAATGCCACGTTTGATAACTACTTATAATTCCATTTCAAAATAAATGTCCTCTAACAATTGGAATTGGATACAATCTATGGTTTCCACATTAAACACAAGGACACCAAATTTTATCACCATTGGCATGACTTTTGCCAAGACCCAAGAACTCTTCCACATCATTTACATACTCTCTAGACAATCGAAAATCCCACATCCATTTCCTATCCATTTTACAAGTCCTAAATCGAAATAATAAATAGTAAATATTCAATTAAAATTATTTTCACAAATTATATATATATGCCCACCTATATATATTCTCTAATCATAAAACAAAAACATCACCCATAATAAAACAAGTTACACATACTCATTATAAAACAAATAAATCATACCCATGATCCACAGTACAAATTTCACTAAATAAATAACAAAATCAACAACTATTTATCAATTTTAGTTTAATTATACAACAAAATCAACAACAATTTATCAATTTCTAACAAAAACTTACAATTTGAGCTGACATTAAGGAGTGTGGAGGAGGAGAGGGATGGCGGTAGCTGATTTGGATGGGTCTATGTTCATATTTGAAAAGTGAGTTTCTGAATTGTGTCCTAATGTTGAAGTGGGAAAAGAGGTTTAAAGTAAGCTACCAAGACTTTTTTTAAAAAAAACCGTCGTGGAGTAGGGCGAAGCTACCACAATGGTTTTTTAAAAAACCATCGTGATAGATAGTATATACCATGACGGTTTTTTAAAAAACCATTGTGGTAGCTGCTGCCCCATTCCACAACAGTTTTTGTCTTTGTAGGCATAAATTGCTGTGTTTTTTTCTTACTATAGCGGTTTTTGAGAAACGGTCGTTAATTAAAGGTCGTAAAATCAAAAATTTGTTGCAATGTTTGGGTCAAGGCAGAGTTAGAGGCTGCCAAGGAGGAGGCTAATGAGCCCCCATAAGAAGCTTGGAGAGCCCAGGCCAACCTCCAAGGGTCAAAAAAAATCGATAGGGTTGCCAGGGCCAAGCACTAGAGTTTTCTTCAGGAAAAGCTTCCAAGCAGGCTGGTCGAGGCAACGCGTTCAGCGATAGAGAACTTCAAAGGCATGAAGGAGTTCTTCGACATTTATTTCCACAAGATGAAGAAACATCCTGAGGCAGTTGCCTTTGACTTGTTGCTCGTTGGAGACCCTGAGGAGGAGGGTGATGGCGAGGAGGAGGAAGACAAGGACGAGGAAGAGCCCTCGTCCTTGACCAAGTAGGTTGGAGGTAGGTAGGAGAACACATCTCAGGCTGTTGTCGATCTAGATGCCAAGGATACTGAAGACAAAACTGGGCCCGATGCCTAGTGTTCTTGCTCTCTTTTCTCTTTTTTCTTTTATTTTGTGGTTGTTTGGTATAGGAGATGCCTAGTTATTCTACCTTCCCCAGACTACTATTTATCTCATATTCAAATTTCCCTAAGTATTAAGTTGTTTGAATTACTTTATGTTTTTTTTATCTTTTTTATTATATATATATATTTTCAAGCATATTCTGCTGGGATTTGATATAATGTCATGATACCTCTATACCCCTCAGGCTTGTTGGATCTTTTAGGAATGCTACAAGTCTAAATATGGTCAGGAGTTCTATTTACTTGGTGTCCCTTGGTCGAGCAGTTCGCCCTTGATTGGGTTTTATGTTGGGCAGCCCCCAATTGGGAGTTAAAGTGGCCCAAGCTTGAGCTGCTAGCTCACATTGTCGTCTTGGTCGAATTTTTTTAGAGAGAATTAATATTAGACAGTCTTAAGTCTTAAAATTATTCCTAAGCTATATAAAATCTAGACTTGACTTTCTCTGTAATTTTCCTCACTAATGATATAGCCATCGATAGTGTCGATTTTTGAGCTTGGATATCACTCTTTACTAAAAATCATTTGCATAACTCTGATTTTTAACTAATAGGAAAATAAGGGCTTGTTATGTGTCACAGTGTTTCTCGGTACAATGCAATATAGTGTTGTACTTGAAAATTCTTATAATTAAAATTCTCAAGTTATTTACAAATTAAAATTTCTTCCATCTTAAATCATAGTGAGAATTGTTATCAACCAAATTATTTAATCATAAAACGTTAATAGATTTTGTGGCGTACCCAGCCCCACTCAAGCCCCCATGAGGCCCGTAGGTCGGCCCCCGGCATAATTGGCTCTTATTGCGGCGTAACCAGGCCCACTCATCCGTACTGTCCCCTCTAGCTCCCACTGGTCCCTTAGGGTTTTCTTTAGCGTCCCTCATGGTTCGAACCTTAAACCTCCCTTAAGAGGTTCTTATTTCCTTCATGAGTACCAATTGAGGGCAATGAATTTCATTATGATTGTTACATTAAAATTTTTAACAACTCTTTAAGCCTGAAACGCCCCTTAATTCGGACGTCACAGATATCGTTACATTCATACATTCATACTTATTAAACATTAAACATAAATGTAATTACATAGCTTATACGATGTTTTCAAATATAAACGTAGTTAAACATACATAACCAGGATCCATTCATGCATCTAATTTTTTTTATATAACTTATCATTGTTTAAAATAACATTGTTTAACTTATTCCATCTCATAATTTATTCAATTATACTTTAAATTAATCATGAACTTATTTAATAATATAGGTATATCAAGTTGTTAAATCAGGACTTATAAAAAAAACATCACATCCAATCTCCTTAATCAATACATCATATAAAAGTCATTTACTCCCACAGTTTGGCAAGCCGAACTTGGGACTTCGGCAGGCCGAACATGATTGGCAGGCCGGAGTTCCCTCAACGGGCAGGGCGGCAGAGGCTTTGCAAACTGGCTTAAAAATCTCAACTTCGTTCGGCAGGCCGAAAACATGATCGGCAGGCCTAACCTTCAGACTTCGGCAGGCCGACCAAGGATGTTCGACAGGCCGACTGAGCCAAAATCCTTGAAAAAACTTAATTTTTAAAACAAACCAACTTTTCATAAAATATTGCAGAAGTTCATAATTCATAAAAAAAAATGATAAAATAACTTATAAAACCATAGTATAAGTATTCTTAAAACTTAACATAAAAAAATATGTTCAAAATATATAACTTGATTAAAAAACATAAAAACGTTCTTCTTGGCGTGCTTTCGGTTACAATTCATCGTGCTTGGTGCTCACACGCCTTTCCATGTCCTCCGCCTAATCCAAAACTTTCTTACCCTTATCTGCAACATGACATAAAACATGATTAAGCTAATGCTTAGTAAGTACATATAATTCTCACAAATTAAAACATTTCATAAACATCATCATCATCATTGTCATCATATCATAAAAGTACCTTAAGCACAATTTCATAGAACATTTCTTTCATTGCGTTCATCATTTAAAAACTTATTCCATTTTATCTTAAGGGCCCAAGTGTTGCACCATAAACATCATCATAGGCGCGCCGTCATGAGAGGAGAAGGGTAGCTAATCCAAAACCTAACATGACATCATAACATTTCATTTCATAACATTGGTGTGCAACACTTATTAGATGATACATATATACATAATTTTCATACTTGGAAAAATGCCAAAATCATCATGCATAACTTAAAATCATGAAAATCTTTCATAGAAATTCTTAAGGAAAATATCTATAAAATCATCATGAATGTCATTATGAACGTAACATCAAATCTTGTAAAAACGTGTCATGTTGCTGGTGAGAATGTACTTACCTTAACAGCTAGCTTACTTAACCTTAAAATGATTTGGTGACGACGTCGCGGTCTGGAAGTGCTCGTTCCTTTGTGTGTTCATGCCATTTTTCCATTTAAAACACAATAAAATCAATACTTAACATCATAGCGTAAATCATCCATTCATATAACATTCACATATACATACATTAATCTCATATTACAAACATAATTCATAATCATAAACATTGTCATCACATAAACATGTTATTATGATTTTTTTCTTAAATTATAAAAATTACCTTAAGCATATAAAAACAAACCATACATTTTAAACATAACTATCTTTTAAATAAAACATTTTTGAACAATTAAAATACATATATTTTAATTTGAAACTTCATACAATCATCATATTATCATGCATAAAATTATTTTATTATCATAAAATCATCAATTCATCAACAAAATCTAGAAATAACATTGTTAAAATAGTTTTCTTAAAAATAACATAAAATACCTTCATCATATATCATACATGCATATTCTTGACAACTTTCATGAAAAACATCATATTTACTCCTCAAATATCAATACATTTTTCATACATCAAGATTAAACAGTAATATTTACTGTGAGGGGTAGAAGATAGAAAATTCTTATTTTATCATAAAAACCGAGAAGACATGAAACTCAAAAAAAATCATCTCATAACACATACATGCATAACATATTAAAAATTCAGAAGAAATACAATACCTAAAGAAAGATATTGTAGACGGATTGAGGAGGAGAATTCTTTTCAAAAACACAAGAAATGAGTCTTTACCTTGAAAATTTTCTTCTCAAAACCCTTGATTTTAACAGAGGAAAATACAACTTTTCTTTAAATTTTCTTGCAAAAAATTTTCGGGATAGAGAGAGAGAAATTCATGGAGAAGAGAAAAGGAAGAATGAGAATGAGAGAACGTCTTAGAACTGAGAGAGAAAAACATGAGAATGAGAGAAAATCAGAATGTCTCAGATAGTGAATGAGAGGAGAGAATAACGTGTGAGGAAAAGAGTCGTTAAAATTTTAACGTAACAATCATAATGAAATATTCATTGCCCTTCATTAAGTCAGAAAAGTCTGACTGTTGGGTGGTTATTGGCATGGGAAAAGGAGAGAAAGAAGGAAAGTCAACAAATCATCACATCTTACCATATTTTGCCCTCTTAAAATGGAAAACCATTTAAAATAACACAAATCAATGCGAAGTCAAGCCCTTTAATTTCCTTAACTGATAAAATCATTCCATTAATATGCCAATTAAGCACCTATTTAATGTAATTATCTCAGCCATAAATTTGGAGAGATTTCTGCTGACTGCTCGTCAGCCGTCTTCGGCTTGTCGATTTTCCCCTTCGGCCTGCCGGTTCCACCAGGTTTGGCCTGCCGATCTTAAAAGTTTGGCCTACCGAACTGTCCATAAATGCCATACATTAAAACATTCATACATCATTGCATCATAATTAAACATACATTAAAATAATCATGAACACTTGAGCACAACGATTTCATGCGGTCGTCACCTGTCATAAAACTTGACATAAAAGTTACTAACATTAACATCATATATCATTACGTATATCATAAGTTATTAATAAAATATCATTAACATCGTTATTAACTTAACGTAATTCATTACATAAAAATAGGCAGGTGTTACAGATTTAAATTTAAAATTTACTATAGTATATTTGGAATATATACACTAATTTCATAAGTCCCTCACCCACAAAAATCAAACATGATGTTTTTTAGAAAAATCCTTGTCTTAGTATTTAAATTACATTATCTAATTCTAGGATTTTCTTAGTCATTAGATTGTCAAGCCTTTAAAGTAATTTCTCTATGTTGCAATTCAAGAAGGCGTAGTTTGAGAGAATGCCAAAACTCTTGTATGCTTCAAGTCTTTTAAGAATTATAAATCTTGTATGTTGGCAAATGTATATAACGAGATGTATTTGAGGATTTTTTTATATATAATAAGACATTAATTACGAATTTATTTGATTTTTTATTATTTTTCAAATTTTTTTTTGTTTAAAAGAATTTACCCGTTTAGTATATGGATTCATTTTGTATTCATTTTCAATCTTTTTTTTTTTAGTTGTGTATTTTGAATTACTATCCGAATTGATTTTTGGATATGCAGTTACAATCTTAATCTAAATAGAGAATAAAATTTGAATTTGTGTTTAAATAGATAGTAGAAAATGTTAATTAATTTACTAATAAATCTAACAACACTTGTAATTGATTTATTCCTTTCTTCACTATGAACATAATGAAATAAGAATCATCTTAATCAAATATAAAATGATGAAGTTGTGATATTTTTGTTCCTAAAAGTATAAGAAAAAATACATGAAAAAAGTGAATCTTAAACTTTTGTAGCATTTGGATTCAAATATTATGATTTTTTTTAGGCGGGAGCAAAACAAGAATTTTTTAATAAAAACTCAATTGAGATTTGAATATTCTATTCAACCAAACACGTATTGAGCCATTGATGAGTCCAAAATTTTGAATCCAATCCATTAAAAAACAGGCTCAAAGATGTCACCTATTTAGTAGACAATATTTAAGGCCCTTTAAATTCCCTCAAGGGAAGGGAATATTTAATATGTCACCTGACAAAGGACGTCTAATCTTAGACATTATTTGAAAAAATGACATTTAAAGTGGTACTTTTAGCTACGCACACATAGACATCGATTTTTCAAGTGAGCTCTTTGTTGGTTTCACAAACCAAAATCAACAAAATGCAATGAAACAGGTAGAAATTTTTATAATGAAAATTTTCATAAAATTTTTTGCTTTCCTTTATAGCTATAAATTAATATACAATTAATATATAAAAAAATGAGAATAAGAATTTTACCATTGTATGATTCAGTCGATAACTTGATCCTTTGAAAAATTCTTCTTCTTTGATTCCAAAACTCTTCCACGCCTAATCTCTAGTTGTATGAATAGACATATGGGTTTCAAGGGTTTTGGAATAAATCATACTCTCACATTTTTAGGATCTTGCTTTGTCCTCAACACATGAATAGGCAAGGGAAGGCTATGAAGAACACTTTTCTTTAGGATTTCTTTCTCTAAAATTGAGTAGAAGAATTACAATTAGAATGGATGAATCGAGATAATGATTTGCTCTCCTTAAATATCTATTTATAGATGCCAAGATTGCTTAACCTTCCATGAAGAAGATTTCTTCTCCTTCTTGAAGAAGCTTGCTTCTAAGAGAAGTTTGCTTCTATGAGAAGCTCTCTTCTCCTTCTAGGAGAAGCCTTCGATTCTTTCTAGGAAAATTTTTCTCATTAGATCCTTTTTAAATTTAAATAATTACATAAAACTATTTTATTTAAAATATTTATTAATTCAAAATAGGAATCTCATCAAACTAGAAAATTCCATACCCCATTATGATCTCATCACATTGTGTCATCCAATTGAATAATCACATTATTTAATTTCCAAAGTGGGTATTTATTACACATATATTCAAACAGTTCGCAAAGATGGCATGGGCAATTATGAACATAATTTCAAGCTCCAATAAAATTAAACAATTAATTAACAACATAGTTAATATATCACTTTTATTAATTACAAAGTTACTCCACTAAAAACTTGAAATTACACTTTTAAAATTATAAATATAATGTATTCAAAGAATTGAATCATTTGTTGATATAGTTATTGCATATAAATTGATCCTCCTTCAATAATTCATAATTAGAGTTAAGTAAAATCTGCTCACCTCTTTAATTTCTTCTTTATCCTTAAGTGTTGTTGATTGTTCAATGAATAATAAAGCCATGAACTTAATCACGAATTTGGACGCTCATATTATTAAGACCAAAATCAATACTTAGGAGAATTATTTATCTATTTGTCATTAAAGAAGGAATGAATTCCCTTAAGAAATATTAACATTCTCTACTTCTTACTTCACTATGCCTCCAAAATACAAGGAATAAGATTAGATTCTTGAATCCGTATTGAGTAAATCAAAACATATAATTCCATAACTAGGAGTATGATTAAAATCATCTTATCTATAGCCATTAGTCGATGTGATTAGAACATGCTATATCATAATGAAAATTATCTAGTTGTTCAAATTACATCATGTTCTGGCCCTACATAATCACATTATGCATAGTGTACTAATTTAATGACTCAATATTAATGGTTCATATAAGACTGTTCCATTGTTAATGGAAATGACATGTCACAGTAACACTCAATTAAAGATTTCATACTCTAATTAAATCATTAATTATAACAATTAATTATATATTGCTGACTATTTTAGTTATTATCCTTAAATATTATTCTACTGTATATAAAACTTATAACCAATATTTAAGATCACATAGATAATCATAGAATTTTAATGATATTTATAAAATATTCAAAATACATGCACACAATCCTAATATGAAATTCACTTTAATTATTTATTTATAAATATATACAAAAAAATATCAAATGCTTTAAGCCATCTATCCTAGAACTCTTAAGCCTTAGATGTCACTTTTTGATAAGAACCTCGCCAATATACTGACGAAACCCATTATCAATAAAAAAAGGCACCAAGACCATTTCTACTCAGATTTGGATGGAAGTCACCACGACCTGCTGCTTATATCAAAGCAAGAACCTTGGTATATCGTAGATGCCACAATCAAGGATGGAAAGCTAGATTGAAAAGTTGGGGTTGAACGCCTGGATTGATCCGAAGAGTTCCTATAGTTCGTCAAAGAACCAAAGAAAGAATCTTCTCTCTCAAAAATAAACATTTATTCATCTATTCATTAACCTTGGAATCACCTATTTATAGGCCAAAATTACAAAGGAAAGTTGACAAATTCAAACATAACTACTAATCCTAATTTAAGCCTAAAATAAAACCAAAAGAAAGGAATGTCTCAATGGCTAATATTCAGCCATTTACATGCCCAACAATTAAAGGAAAGTGCAATTAATGCTCTTCAATAACTTGCACAAATGATTAGCCACATGTGTGCCAATGATGGGAAAGTTTTCAAAATCCTTCTATAGACTTGATCTTGAAAAATTTGAGCAAATTTCAAGCTTGACTCATCCGGATTCTTCTAGAACTTGGATCAAATTAATGCACCTTTGTGGCTGACGTGGGCTTGGGTCAATGGGCTTTCACAAATTTACTTGATTCCAAATTTCATGAATCAGCCCATTTAGTGCTTCCTTGAATTTCTTAGCTTGGGCTCTTGTGACTGGTCCAACAGGAACTTGTATTGGGTCAGTGATGAAGACTTAGGGAGCTCAAATGCCTGGAAGGTGGTTGACCCAATACAAATTCCTGTTGGACCAGTCACAAGAGCCCGAGCTAAGAAATTCAAGGAAGCACTAAATGGGCTGATTCACGAAATCTGGAATCAAGAAAATTTGTGCAAGGCCATTGACCTAGACCCACGTCAACCACAACGGTGCGTCAATTTGATTCAAGTTCTAGAAGAATCCGGATCAGTCAAGCCTAATTGAAATCAGCTCAAATTTTGCAAGATCAAGTCAATGGAAGACTTTTGGAAACTTTCCTATTTTGGCACACATAAGGCTGATCATTTATGTAAATTGTTGATAAGGATTAATTGCACTTTCCTTTTATTGTTGGGCTTGTAAATAGCTGAAAATCAGCCATTAAGACTTTCCTTTCTTTTGGTTTTTATTTTAGGCTTAGTAATTATGTTTGAATTTTTCAACTTTTCCTTTTTGGGAAACACTTTGTAATTTTAGCCTATAAAAAGGCGTTCCCAAGGTTAATGGAGAATCACTGAATGTTTATTTTTCTGAGAGAGAAAATTCTTTCTTTGTGCGTTAAAACCTGACTTATCAATCAAGCTTCCATCCTTGATTGTGGAGTCTTCGATATACCAAGGTTCTTGCTTCGATATAAGCAACGGGTCGCGGTGACTTCCATCCAAATCTTAGTAGAAACGGTCTTGGTTCCTTCCTATTGATAACGGGTTTCGTCAGTATATTGGCGAGGTTCTTATCATTTGGTATCAGAGCTTGTGAGAAAAATGCAATGGGTAAATTTTATAGGCATGATGGATTTTTGTTTCGGGAGAATAAGCTTTGTGTGCCTAATTGTTCTTTGAGAGATTTGTTAGTGAGGGAATCCCATGGTGACGGATTGGTGGGGCATTTTGGAATTGCTAAAACTTTAGCTGTTTTTTAGGAACACTTCTTTTGGCCACACATGAAAAGGGATGTTGAAAGGATATGTAGTAGATGTGTCACATGTAGGCAAGCTAAATCAAGAGCACAACCCCATGGTTTAAACACACCTTTGCCAATTCCTAGTCAGCCTTGGACTGATATTTCAATGGACTTTGTGTTAGGTTTACCTAGGACCAAACATGGGAAGGATAGTGTGTTTGTGGTTGTAGATCGATTTTCTAAGATGGCACATTTTATTCCCTGTCATAAAACTGATGATGCATCGCATGTTGCTGAATTGTTCTTTAGGGAGATTGTGAGAATACATGGCATGCCTAGGACAATTGTTTCAGATAGAGATGCTAAGTTCTTGAGCTACTTTTCGAAGACTTTGTGGAGTAAGTTAGGTACTAAGCTGTTATTTTCTACTACTTGCCATCCACAAACTGATGGTCAAACTAAGGTGGTAAATAGGACTTTGTCAACCTTATTAAGAGCAATCATCAGTAAGAACATTAAATCATGGGAAGACTGTTTACCGCATGAGTTTGCATATAATCGCTCTGTCCATTCTGCTACTAAGTATTCACCTTTTGAAATTGTTTATGGTCTTAATCCTTTATCACCACTGGATTTATCACCACTACCTGTTTCTGAGTGTGTTAATTTAGATGGCAGAAGGAAGGCTGACTTTGTTAAACAGATTCATGAGAAAGCAAGACTCAACATTGAGCGAAGAACGGAACAATATGCAAAGCAAGCCAACAAGGGGCGGCACAAGCTGATTTTTGAACCTGGAGACTGGGTGTGGTTGCACTTTAGAAAGGAGCGTTTTCCAAAACAAAGAAAGTCAAAGTTGTTACCACGGGGAGATGGTCCATTTCAAGTCCTTGAAAGAATTAATGACAATGCTTGCAAGTTGGATTTGCAAGGTGAGTATAATATAAGTGATACCTCCAATGTTTTTGATTTGAGTCCTTTTGATGCAGAGTCTGATTTGAGGACAAATCCTTTTCAAGAGGAGGGGAATGATGGAGACTTAGGGATCTCAAATGCCTGGAAGGTGGTTGACCCAATACAAATTCCTGTTGGACCAGTCACAAGAGCCCGAGCTAAGAAATTCAAGGAAGCACTAAATGAGCTGATTCATGAAATCTGGAATCAAGAAAATTGTGCAAGCCCATTGACCCAGGCCCACGTCAACCACAACGGTGCGTCAATTTGATCCAAGTTCTAGAAGAATTTGGATCAGTCAAGCCTGATTGAAATCAGCTCAAATTTTGCAAGATCAAGTCAATGAAAGACTTTCAGAAACTTTCCTATTTTGGCACACATGCGGCTGATCATTTATGCAAATTGTTGACGAGGATTAATTGCACTTTCCTTTTATTGTTGGGCGTGTAAATAGCTGAAAATCAGCCATTAAGACTTTCCTTTCTTTTGGTTTTTATTTTAGGCTTAGTAATTATGTTTGAATTTGTCAACTTTTCTTTTTTGGGCAACACTTTGTAATTTTAGCCTATAAATAGGCGTTCCCAAAGTTAATGGAGAATCAATGAATGTTTATTTTTCTGAGAGAGAAAATTCTTTCTTTGGTTCTTTGACGAACTACACGAACTCATCGGATCAATCCGGGCATTCAAACCTTACTTATCAATCAAGCTTCCTTTCTTGATTGTGGCGTCTTCGATATACCAAGGTTCTTGCTTCGATATAAGCAACGGGTCGCGGTGACTTCCATCCAAATCTGAGTAGAAACAGTCTTGGTTCCTTCTTATTGATAACGGGTTTCGTTAGTATATTGGCGAGGTTCTTATCAGTCAGCCACCTTCCTTGTATTTGAGCTCCCCACGTCTCCATCATTCCCCTCCTCTTGACAAGGATTTGTCCTCAAATCAGACTCTACATCAAAAGGACTCAAATTAGAAACATTAAAGGTAGCACTTATGTTATACTCACCTGGAAAATCCAACTTGTAAGTGTTGTCATTAATTCGTTCAAGGACTTGAAATGGATCATCTCCCCGCGGTAACAATTTTGACTTTCTTTGTTCCGAAAAATGCTACTTTCTAAAGTGCAACCACACCTAGTCTCTGGGTTTGAAAATCAGCTTGAAATGGACCATCTTCTTTTGTATTGGCTCTCTCAATTTTCTCTCCTTTTTCTCGACCCCTTTATCTTTTTTCACTCTCTGGCCAAACACTCTCTTTGCACTCCAGCACTCATTTTTTTCACTCCATTTCTCTCTCTTTTTCTCATTCTCTCCTTTTTGTTCACTCTCCTTTTGTGACCACACTTGATCTTCATGAACCTGTTTAGGTGTCAGTGGTATGAGAGTGAATGGTCTCTGGTTGTGCACAAGAGAAAATATATTGGTGTAGCCATCATGTTTGAGTCGACGATCAAATTGCCATGGTCGACCTAGTAACAAGTGCCCAACTTGCATTGGGACTACATCGTACAAAACTTCCTCTTCATATCTACCAATGTGAAATGAAATTAATACTTGTTTAGTTACCTTCACTTCACCACTATTATTCAACCATTGCAACTTGTAAGGTTGAGGATGTTTGGTCGTTGGCAGCCCTAATTTGTCAACCATAGAATAGCTAGCAACGTTCGTACAACTCCCTCCATCTATTATCACACTACATGCCTTGTTCCGCACATGGCACCTAGTATGAAAAATGTTCTCACGTTGCTCTTCTTCTTCCTCTTTGCTTGCACACTAAGGGTTCATCGAGTGACCAACAATTCACCTTGGGCAGCATACTCCTCCTCATCTACGTCCTCCAATGGTGGCATGGAGTCCTCGTCCGATTCATCGTCCGTAACAACCTCTCCGTCGTCCTGTAGCACCATCACCCTTTTGTTCGGACATTGGCTTGAGATGTGACCCCTGCCTTGGCATTTGAAACATTTAATATCATGGTTTCGAGAAGTGGATGAATCATGTTTAACTTGGTTTGAAGGGCTAGCCTTGGCTAGTTTTGGCTCAAACTTTGGCCTAGCGATCGATTTCTCTTCTCTCTTCCCATAATTCAACTTCCATGAAGAAGGTCCCCAGCTAACATTCGCACGTGAATTACCCCTCCTCTTGAGCTGCCGTTCTACCGTGATGGCCATGTGCACCATGTCTTCTAATTCTACATAGTGTTGCATCTCCACCTTATCTTGAATATCTAGATTTAGCCCTTGCAAAAATCTTGCCATGGTTGCCTCTCGATCTTCTTCAACATTGGCTCATATCATGGCTATTTCCATTTCTTGATAATATTCCTCCACACTCTTGTTTCCTCGTCTAAGTCCTTGTAGCTTTTTGTACAATTCCCGATAGTAATGGCTGGGCACAAATCGCTTTCTCATCACCATTTTCATCTCCTCCCATGTCTCAATCGGGTGTTCTCAGTTCCGTCGCTTATTCATTACCAACTGATCCCACCATACAATCGCATAATCAGAGAACTCAATTGCAGCAAGCTTAACTTTCTTTAACTTTGAGTAGTTATGGCAATCAAACACTAGCTCCACTTTCTTCTCCCACTCTAGGTAAGCTCCGGGGTCATTTTTCCTTTGGAATGGTGGAATCTTCATTTTTATACCTCCCATATTATTGCCTTCTCGGTCCCTGGCTTCTCTATTCCCATTTCCATGCTTAAATCTACCCTTATTTATCGCTGGTTCCTCCAACTCTTCTAATTCATCTTCCTCCGAAAGAACACGTCAACCCCTCCGCCTATTTTGCATGTTTTGTGGCTACCTATTACGTGTTCTGGCATCAACCTCATCTAATCTTTCTTGAATGGGTTCTAGTGCTCGCATCAACAACCATTCCATTTGCCTCTTTAATGCTTGCAACTGAAGATTTGGAACGTTTTGTTGTAGAAGGACATCTTCGGCTTCTCTTTCTTAATTCAGATTCTTTTTTTTTAATCTTGCAAAACAACGTTAGATAATAAAGGACCTCACTTCTCTCCCTCACGTGTTTCACTCTATCACTGGTCACTCAGTTCACTCGTGTTTCACTCAAAAAATTGGCTTTTACCCTCAAATGTTCTCACCACTCTTGCCTTTTTTTTTTACTCATTTATTCTCTCTTTTGGTTCTTTTGAAATTACACAAATGACAATCAAATCTGTCTGGCAAGAAATTCAGCAACATGTTTTGATACGTAGTTCAGAATGAAGCAAAAAGGTCAAGAAAGTCTATCCAAATTTTTTCCACATACAAGTAAATTTTGAGAAAGATTTTCGCACTGTGAGGTGAGGTCAAATTCGGACTCCTAGACACTCAAACAATGGAAAGGAAACAAAAAATTTTAAGTAAGGTCCCCAGACTCTTTTTTTTTTTTTTTGAATCCTCTTGACTTTTCTTTTCTTTTATTTTCTTTTCTTCTTTTTTTGTTTTGGTTCTAAAATTCGACAAGAACAAAGACTAATAGACCAAGAAACACAAAACAAGAAGCTGCAACCTAAACTTGAAGCCCAAGACACTAGTTACTAGAAATCAAAACTAACCCTAGCAGCCCAATGTGAAATTTCGGTTAACACTAAGTTCTTTCCCAAACAAGAATTCACAAAACAACCTAGAACAGAATTTTAGATTTGACCTTGTCAACAAAACAAAGAAAGTTCAAGAAACACAAACAAGGATGCAAGAACCCTATGAATTTAACAAACTCAAAATATTTTATTTTATTTTTGAAAGGAATAGAACCTAAGTAATAATATCAGAATTCAAAAGCAAATAAGAATAGACAAACCTGAGGCTAGAACCTCACTTTGATAGCAGATGATAAGAACCTCGCAAATATTATGAAAGAATCTCTTTTTGGAATCGCCTATTTATAGGCCAAAATTACAAAGGAAAGTCGACAAATTCAAACACAACTACTAATCCTAATTTAAGCCTAAAATAAAAACCAAAAGAAAGGAAAGTCTCAATGGCTGATATTCAGCCATTTACATGCCCAACAATGAAAGGAAAGTGCAATTAATGCACTTCAACAACTTGCACAAATGATTAGCCACATGTGTGCCAATAATGGGAAAGTTTTTGAAATCCTTCCATAGACTTGATCTTGAAAAATTTGAGCTAATTTCAAGCTTGACTCATCCGAATTCTTCTAGAACTTGGATCAAATTGATGCACCTTTGTGGCTAACATGGGCCTGGGTCAATGGGCTTGCACAAATTTACTTGATTCCAAATTTTGTGAATCAGCCCATTTAGTGCTTCCTTGAATTTCTTACCTTGGGCTCTTGTGACTGGTCCAATAGGAACTTGTATTGGGTCAGTCACCTTCCTTGCATTTGAGCTCCCCACGTCTCCATCACTTTTCATATTGTTGATTTTAAACATGTTTAGCATTCATACTTGTAATGGGTTAGTCGCCTTCCTCACTCTGAATCTCATTGATAAAGAATCTCTTGTTTATTGAGGGCTAACCATGTTTAAGTAAAAGAATGCCTAATCCTTAAGTGAGAATAAGTTCTAAGATAGCAGGCATTTGACAATGTTATAACAGCGCAAGGTTAACATAATACTAGATGATTCTTAATAAAAGTACTATTTTCAAAGCTTTCTGCTCTTAAGACTATGAAAGGAATGTTTTGACGCTATGGTACTTCCACTTAAGTATTGTTACACTCATTCTTTTGAAAAAGAAGTATTTTATGTCAAGTGCTTTTGGGATTAATTTTATCGCTTAATTATTTGTGATTCATTTTATGTTTATACCGGCAGCTAGGACTTAAAGAATAAGACTACACACAGGGCAAGGGACATTATTGAGGTCTATGTCACATAGAGAGTAAAGCTAAGATAGAAAATGGATAGTCATGTTCTTGCTTAGGCCTTGGGATGAAGTAAGGGAACTCAATAATCTAAGAATTGATATTATCAATGATTTACAAAAAACAAAACAAAAAAATTAAAAAAAATGCTTATGTTATTTGAGTTCAAAAGAATTAGGGTTTCAAGGTATGAATGAGATGGACTTGTTGATTTTCAATCATTTTGTTTGCCTTTTCTAAAGCTGTTTCTTTTGTTTCACTTTTATAGTTAGGTTATGATCCTTTTTATTTCTATTTTCCTTTTTTTTGAGCTATTTTGTAGGTGTAATCACTTAGAGCATCTTCAATGCAATGCTACATTGATCAGCCAATGCCAAATTTTAGCGTTTGAGTGCAAAAAATATTCTCCACTACAATGCTTCATTTGTACCAAATTTGAAATATGGTAAACTTGATAGTTCCAATTGGTTGATATATTAACTTTTCTTTTAATCATTACAATATTGTCACTTCCAATGTATTTTGAATATTAAAGGTTTGCTTTTACAATTCAAGGCTTAATAATTATGCCAAAAGGTAGTCATAGCACAAGAAATAGCATTTTAGAATTAAGCGCGACGAAAAATAGCACATCAAATGTGCTATTCTAACACTTTTTTGTGGCAAATATAGCAGTGATATTGACATCTGCTTTGAAGATGGTTTTAGAATGTGCCAAGTTTATTTATTCTAAGAGTATCTCTTATTCAATCGTAAATTGATATGCCAATGGTAAATTTGACATTTGAGTTTAAAATAATACTCTCCAATATGATATCATTTTTAATGCCAAATTTTCCATTTCATTCATATTGGTTGATAGATTAACTATTTTGTTGTGATAATTATAGCATTTTTGCTTTTTAATTATTTTAATGTTAAAAGTTTACTTTTACAAATTTCAAGATTTAATAGTTATAACAATAAGGTAAATAGAACATTTCAAATAGCATTATGCGTTGTAGTGAGATATAAAAATCAAATGTGCTATTTTACTGCTTTTTGATAGCAAACATAATATTGTCATTGACAATTGCATTGAAAATGGTCAAAGGGTCTATTTCTGACAGCTTGTGCTTTTACTTTTAAGTAATAGAAGAAGAAAAGCATGAACATAGGCTTTTTAGATAGTGTTTAAATAATATATCGAAAAGAGCGTTTTTATTTCAGAAGAGCTTTCGAAACGGTTTGATTAAATAAATCAAAAGCTCTTATTGGTATAAAAAGTAGTCTAATTTAAGGATATGGATGAAATTCCTCATTTGTTATACTTAAATATTTTACAAGTGGTCCTAAAGTTTACCGTTAGTCTTAGTTTATCAAAAGTCCTGTTTTGGTTCTTAATCTTTTACTTTGTTTCAGTTTTGGTTCCTTCATCGGTTGGGTTTTAAATATTTAAGGGAATATTCTTTATGTCTCATACCCTAGTTTATTACTTTATTTCACTTTTAATATTTAATCTATTACTTTGTTTTGTTTTTGATCCTTCCATTTGCAATATATTATTAAGGATACCTAGAGCACTAACAACAAAACCAAGAAATACAAGCTTATCTGAGCAAAAGGTACACTTCTTAAGATTAGCATACAACTTTTCCTTTCCGTAAAACATCTAAAACAAGTTTCAAATGTTCAATATGATCGTCTAAGTTGTAGCTATAGATCAGGATATCATCAAAATAAACGACGACAAATTTCCTAATAAAAGCTCGCAAAACATGGTTCATTAAACGCATAAATATGCTAGGTCCATTGGTTAAACCGAAAGGCATTACCAACCACTCACACAAACCTTGTTTTGTTTTAGAAGTTGTCTTCCATTCGTCTCCCTCTTTCATGCGAATTTGATGATATCCACTTTTCATATCAATTTTAGAAAATACACAAGCACCATGGAATTCATCTAACATGTCATCCAAGCGAGGAATGGGATGTCGATACTATACCGTCATGTTGTTGATGGCTCGACAATCAATGCACATCCTCCAAGTCCCATCTTTCTTAGGCTCAAGTAAACAGGTACGACGCACGGGCTCATGCTTTCTCTCACGTACCCCTTCTCCATCAACTCATTTAAATGTCATTGGAGTTCCTTTGTTTCCTTGGGATTACTCCTATATGCTAGTCGGTTTGGAATTGTAGCTTCAGGTATGAAATTGATTTGATGTTCAATCCTGTGGATTGGAGGTAAACCTTACGGTGTTTCCTTGGGAAAGATATCCTCATATTCCTGCAAAAGAGAACAACAGAACTATGCAAGGTGGAATCAAGATCGTTAGTGTTTAATAACGCCTCCTTGTACATGAGTAAAATCATCGGCTGATTAGAAAACAAAGCTCTTCTCACATCACTCACTCTTGCATAAAAGTTTGTTTTTCTCTCTATTTTTACCTCATTGGCCGAATCTTCTTTTGTATTGACTCTCTCAATTTTCTCTCCTTTTTCTCGGCACTCTTGTTTCCTTGTCTAAGTCCTTGCAGCTTTTTGTACAATTCCTGATAGTAATGGCTGGGCACAAATTGCTTTCTCATCACCACTTTCATCTCCTCCCATGTCTCAATCGGGTGTTCTCAGTTCCGTCGCTTATTCATTACCAACTGATCCCACCATACAATCGCATAATTGGAGAACTCAATTGCAGCAAGCTTAACTTTCTTTAATTCTGAGTAGTTATGGCAAACGAACACTAGCTCCACTTTCTTCTCCCACTCTAGGTAAGCTCCGTGGTCATTTTTCTTTTGGAATGGCGGAATCTTCATTTTAATACCTCCCATATTATTGCCTTCCCAGTCCCTAGCTTCTCTATTCCCATTTCCATGCTTAGATCTACCCCTATTTATCGATGGTTCCTCCAACTCTTCTAATTCATCTTCCTCTGAAAGAACACATTTGCCGCTCCGCCATTTTGCATGTTTTGTGGCTGCCTATTGCGTGTTCTGGCATTAACCTCATCTAATCTTTCCTGAATGGGCTCTAGCGCTCGCATCAACAACCATTCCATTTGCCTCATTAATGCTTGCAACCGAAGATTTGGAACGTTTTGTTGTGGAATGTCATCTTTGGCTTCTCTTTCATTATTTGGATTCATTTGTTTTTGATCTTGCAAAACAACGCTAGATAATAAAGGACCTCACTTCTCTCCCTCACGTG
Source organism: Artocarpus heterophyllus (assembly GCA_025403435.1). Taxonomy (NCBI): domain Eukaryota; kingdom Viridiplantae; phylum Streptophyta; class Magnoliopsida; order Rosales; family Moraceae; genus Artocarpus; species Artocarpus heterophyllus. Next base: position 35,748,301 of record CM046337.1, read on the forward strand.
TTTCACTCTATCACTGGTTACTCAGTTCACTCGTGTTTCACTCGAATAATTGGCTTTTACCCTCAAATGTTCTCACCACTCTTGCCTTTTTTTTTTACTCATTTTTTCTCTCTTTCAGTTCTTTTGAAATTACATAAATGACAATCAATTCTGTCTGGCAACAAATTCAGCAACATGTTTTGATACGTGGTTCAGAATGAAGCAAAAAGGTCAAGAAAGTCTATCCAAATTTTTTCCACATACACGCAAATTTTGAGAAAGATTTTCGCACTGTGAGGTGAGGTCAAATTCAGACTCCTAGACACTCAAACAATGGAAAGGAAACAAAAAATTTTAAGTATGGTCTCCAGACTCTTTTTTTTTTTTCTTCTTGGATCCTCTTGATTTTTCTTTTCTTTTCTTCTTTTTTTTTCTGTTGTGAAATTTGGCAAGAACAAAGACTAATAGACCAAGAAACACAAAAACAAGAAGCTGCAACCTAAACTTAAAGCCCAAGACACTACTTACCTGAAATCAAAACTAACCCTAGCAGCCCTAGGTGAAATTTCGGCTAACACTAAGTTCTTTCCCAAACAAGAATTCACAAAACAACCTAGAATAGAATTTTAGATTTGACCTTGTCAACAAAATAAAGAAAGTTCAAGAAACACAAACAAGGATGCAAGAACCCGATGAATTTAACAAACTCAAAATATTTTATTTTATTTTTGAAAGGAATAGAACCTAAGTAATAAATCAGAATTCAAAAACAAATAAGAATAGATAAACCTAAGGCAAGAACCTCACTCTGATAGCAGATGATAAGAACCTCACAAATATTATCAAAGAAAGTTGACAAATTGAAGCATAACTACTAATCATAATTTGAGCCTAAAATAAAAACCAAAAGAAATGAAAGTCTCAATGGCTGATCTTCAGCCATTTACATGCCCAACAATGAAAGGAAAGTGCAATTAATGCACTTCAACAACTTGCACAAATGATTAGCCACATGTGTGCCAATAATGGGAAAGTTTTCGAAATCCTTCCATAGACTTGATCTTGAAAAATTTGAGCTAATTTCAAGCTTGACTCATCCGGATTCTTCTAGAACTTGGATCAAATTGATGCACCTTTGTGGCTGACGTGGGCCTGGGTCAATGGGCTTGCACAAATTTACTTGATTCCAAATTTTGTGAATCAGCCCATTTAGTGCTTCCTTGAATTTCTTAGCTTGGGCTCTTGCACTGGTCCAACAAGAACTTGTATTGGGTCAGTCACCTTCCTTGCATTTGAGCTCCCCACGTCTCCATCACTTTTCATATGGTTGATTTTAAACATGTTTAGCATTCATACTTGTATTGGGTTAGTCACCTTCCTCGCTCTGAATCTCATTGATAAAGAATCTCTTGTTTATTGAGAGCTAACCATGTTTAAGTAAATGAATGCCTAATCCTTAAGTGAGAATAAGTTCTACGATAGCAGGCATTTGACAATGTTATAATAGCGCAAGGTTAACATAATACTAGATGATTCTTAATAAAAGTACTATTTTCAAAACTTTCTACTCTTAAGACTTTGAAAGGAATGTTTTGACGCTATGGTACTTCCACTTAAGTATTGTTACACTCATTCTTTTGAAAAAGAAGTATTTTAGGTCAAGTGCTTTTGGGATTAATTTTATCGCTTAATTATTTGTGATTCATTTTATGTTTATAGCGGCTGCTAGGACTTAAAGAATAAGACTACACATAGGGCAAGGGACATTATTGAGGTTCTATGTCACATAGAGAGTAAAGCTAAGATAGAAAATGGATAGTCATGTTCTTGCTTAGGCCTTGGGATGAAGTAAGGGAACTCAATAATCTAAGAATTGATATTATCAATGATTTACAAAAAACAAAACAAAAAAATTAAAAAAAATGCTTATGTTATTTGAGTTCAAAAGAATTAGGGTTTCAAGGCATGAATGAGATGGACTTGTTGATCTTCAATCATTTTGTTTGTCTTTTCTAAAGTTGTTTCTTTTGCTTCACTTTTATAGTTAGATTATGAACCTTTTTATTTTTATTTTCTTTTTTTTGAGCTATTTTGTAGGTGTAATCACTTAGAGTATCTTCAATGCAGTGCTACATTAATCAGCCAATACCAAATTTTAGCGTTTGTGTGCAAAAAATATTCTCCACTAAAATGCTTCATTTGTACCAAATTTGAAATATGGTAAACTTGATAGTTCCAATTGGTTGATATATTAACTTTTTTTTTTAATCATTACAACATTGTCACTTCCAATGTATTTTGAATATTAAAGGTTTGCTTTTACAATTTAAGGCTTAATAATTATGCCAAAAGGTAGACATAGCACAAGAAATAGCATTATAGAATTAAGCACGATGCAAAATAGCACATCAAATGATGAGGACATCGTTAGCACAAGCAAGAGCACGTGGGAGACATATTCAGATCCAATTCAAGTTCCCATTGGTCCGGTTACGAGAGCTCGTGCGAAGAAGTTCAAAGAAATGTTTATTGGGCTGATTCAAGCAACTTGGGCTCAAGCCATTGCATGGAGGCCCATTGAGGGAATTGCATGCGACAACCAGACCAACAAATGCGTGATTCAAGCTTTAGAAGGGATTGAGTAATTTACATTTCAGTTACTTTCCCGTTTTGAGGCTACACATGGCGAGAAGAATCAGCTTATGACCTTTTAATGTCTAGTTTCTTTTTTGTGTTTGTTTTATTTCTATTATTTTAAGGCTTTAAGCCATTATGGGAACTTTCCTTATTTGCTTTAGATTTGACATTTGGTAATTGATTTGCCCGAAATTCTATGGGCAATTAAGAACTGAAAATTCGCATAGGGGAACCCCTATATATTGTAACGAATTTCAATCAATTGAATAAGTATTAACACACAATTTGAGGTTTAATTCTCTTTGGTTCCTAATCGAACTATTCAAACTTATCGGAAATTTCCATGGCGTTCATAGACTTATCAATCAGTCCATCCATAGCTGATTGTGGCGTCCTCAAATACCAAGACTTATCAATCGGTCCATCCATAGCTGATTGTGGCATCCTCACATACCAAGGTTCGTGCTTCTTGTTGGGCATCAGGTCGCAGTTCCATTCAAAACTGGTTAGGAATTTGATCTTGGAAACCAATTTTGGTTAGGGTCGTGTCAGTTCTTGGCGGGGTTTGTATCATTTGGTAATCAGAGCGAGGTCCTAATCAGGTTTTGCTTATCCGTTCTCTTAGTTTATGTTTGTTTCAGTTACTCGTGAGTTTTGATTTCTGTTATCAAAGTTGGTTAAAAAAAAAGATCCGAAAAGAAAAGAAAGAAAAGAAAAAAAAAAAGAAAAAAAAAGGAAAAGAAGAAAAACAAGAGAATCCGAAAAAAGAAAAAAAAGTCTGGAAACCTTCCTTAAATTTTTTTTTCAGATTCTTGTTATTCATCATTTAAGGAATCTGAAATTGAATTCCTTGCATAGACCAAAAATTTTTGCCCAAATTTTGTTCGTTTTGGGTGTGATTCTGAAAGCCTAAATTCTTTGTTCCTGTTATAGTCTTGTCTCTTTGGTAATCTATTTGTGAATTGTCAAGGAAATTTTGATATTAATTTGACTAGTTTTATGGGAACTGAGTGAGAATTAACGAGTGGAAAAAGGCATAGAGGCGAGAGCATTAGAGTGGACAAAAGCCGAAAGTATTGAGTGTAAACACGAGTGAAATTGAGTGAACCATTTCACGAGTGAAACACGTAAGGGAGTGTGGTAAGGTCCTTTGGAAAATGTCAAACAACAGCAAGAACACTATTGAGGGTACCTCGGGCGCAGCAAACCCAAAACTTCTTATGGAAGCGAAGATGGGGGAGATGAGGTGATTGTTGAGGGGAGAGTTAGGACAGCTTCATAAGAGGATAGACCGGATAGAAAATGCATGTGTGGAACAGCCACAACATGTTCCTCATGCGTGTAGGCGAGAAAGGGTTCCGGTTAGAGGAGAGGTTGATGACTACTACAGGATTGATGGGGAAGAGTTTGACGAAGGAGAAGATTCAGTGGGTAGTCACCGAAGATTTGGACGGGATAGAGGATTTAGGAACCAGGAAGATGATAGTTTGAGAGGCATAAAAATGAAGATACCATCATTTCAAGGCAAATCCAATCCAGAAGCGTACCTAGAATGGGAGAAGAAAATGGAGTTCATCTTTGACTGCCACTACTATTCTGAGGCGAAGAAGGTAAAACTGGCTATAATTGAATTTTTTGATTATGCTATTACTTGGTGGGATCAACTTGTTATAAATAGGAGACGAAATAGAGAGTGACCTATTGAGTCATGGGAAGAGATGAAGACCATGATGAGGAAGCGGTTTGTACCAACTTACTACAACCGGGAGTTGTATAACAAACTACAAAATCTTAAACAAGGCAACCGGAGTGTAGAGGAGTACTATAAGGAGATGGAGGTTATGATGATTCAGGCTAATATAGAGGAGGATCGGGAGGCTACAATGGCAAGGTTTTTGGCAGGCTTGAACCGAGATATTCATAATGCCGTTGAGTTACAACATTATGTGGAGTTGGAGGACATGGTGCACATGGCTATTAAAATTGAGAATCAACTTATGAGAGGGGCAGTAACACACGTCCTAGCCAAAACCCGAGTACATCCGCTTGGAAAATGAACCAATGGAAGAAGGATGAGAAGCAACCCAACACCAAGCCAAAGACCGAGCAAAAACAAGAGGTGGCCAGCCATGGGAATCAAGGTAAATCCGATTCTTCCACTACTCGAAATCATGATATTAAATGTCTTAAATGTCAAGGCGGGGGTCACATAGCAAGCCAATATCCAAACAAATGAGCTATGGTGATGCGGGACAATGGAGAGATTGAAACTGAGGAGGATTCGGACAATGACTCTATGCCTTCGTTAGAGGATGCCGACGATGAGGAGTGCGCTGTCCAAGGAGAATTGTTGGTCACAAGGAGAGCTTTAAGTGTGCAAGCCAAAGAAGAAGATGAAGAGGTGCAACGGGAAAACATCTTCCACACTAGGTGCCATGTCCAAAACAAGGTATGTAGTGTGATTATTGATGGTGGGAGTTGTACTAATGTTGCTAGCACAACCATGGTAGAGAAGTTAGGGCTGCCAACAATTAAGCATCCTCGACCATATAAATTGCAATGGTTAAATGATACTGGTGAGGTAAAGGTGCATAAACAGGTGTTAGTTCCTTTTCACATTGTAAGATATGAAGATGAAGTTTTGTGCGATGTGGTTCCAATGCAAGCTAGGCACTTGTTATTAGGCAGACCATGGCAATTTGATCGGCGAGTTAAACATGATGGTTTCACCACCAAATACTCATTTGTTCACAATCAAAAAACGATCACTCTTGTTCCGTTAACACCAAAATAGGTCTATGAATACCAAGTGAGCTTACAGAGAGAAAGTGATAAAAAAATGAAAAGCGGAGAAAAATCAAGAGTGGGAGTGCAGAGAGAGAGTTCGGCCAGTGAGAGAAAAAAGGAAGAGACGGAGGGAACCACAGATCCTGTTGAGGCAGAGGAAGAGGAATAGATCTCCGGCGAGCTTCGAAAGGAAAGCTGGTAGCTGCCCATGGCAGTCTTGTTTGCGGGTGTACGATCTAATCCTAATCCTATACCCGCAGGAGGATGTGCGTTGATTGTCAGGCCATCAACAACATCACAGTAAAGTATCGACATCCTATTCCTCGCTTGGATGACATGTTAGATGAATTGCATGGTGCTTGTGTGTTTTCTAAAATTGATCTGAAGAGGGGATATAATCAAATTCGCATGAAAGAGGGAGACAAGTGGAAGATGGCTTTCAAAACCAAACAAGGTTTGTATGAGTGGTTGGTAATGCCTTTCGGTTTAACCAATGCCCCTAGCACATTTATGCGTTTAATGAACCATGTTTTGTGAGCTTTCATTGGGAAATTTGTTGTTGTTTATTTTGATGATATCCTGATCTATAGCAACAATTTGGATGATCATATTGAACATTTGAAACTTGTTTTAGATGTTTTACAGAAGGAAAAGTTGTATGCTAATCTTAAGAAGTGTACCTTTTGCACGGATAAGCTTGTTTTTCTTGGTTTTGTTGTTAGTGCTCAAGGTATACAGGTTGATGAAGAAAAGGTGCGAGCCATCCAGGAGTGGCCGAGTCCAACTAGTGTGGGAAACGTACGGAGTTTTCATGGACTTGCTAGTTTCTATCGACGGTTTGTGAAAGATTTCAGTACTATAGCCGCACCACTGACTGAAGTGATCAAGAAGAATGTTGGGTTTAGATGGGGAGAAGAGCAAGAAAAGGCATTTCAGCTACTCAAGGAGAAGTTGACAAATGCTCCATTGTTATCTTTACCTAATTTTTCCAAAACTTTTGAGATTGAATGTGATGCTTCAGGTGTTGGAATTGGTGCTGTTTTAATGCAGGAAGGGAGACCAGTAGCATATTTTAATGAGAAGCTGAATGGGGCAACTCTTAATTACCCAACTTATGATAAAGAGATGTATGCATTGGTTCGGGCATTAGAGACGTGGCAGCACTACCTATGGCCTAAGGAGTTTGTGATTCACACCGATCATGAGTCCCTGAAACACTTGAAGGGCCAGCACAAGCTGAACAAGAGGCATGCTCATTGGGTAGAATTCATAGAGACGTTTTCGTATGTCATTCACTACAAGCAAGGTAAGGAAAACGTCATTGCCGATGCACTTTCTCGCAGGTATGTCTTAATCTCAACTCTTAATGCTAAACTACTGGGTTTTGAACACATTAAAGAGTTATATGCTGATGACCATGACTTTAGTACTGAGTATCAAGCTTGTGAGAGATTTGCTAGTGGTAAGTACTTTAGGCATGAGGGATACTTGTTTCGGGAGAATAAATTATGTGTGGCTAATTGTTCATTAAGACATTTGCTAGTGAGAGAATCCCATGGGGGAGGATTGATGGGACATTTTGGAGTAATGAAGACTTTAGCTATGTTACAGGAACACTTCTATTGGCCACATATGAAACGAGATGTTGAGAGGCTTTGTGGTAGATGTGTAACTTGTAGGCAGGCTAAATCAAGAGTGCAGCCCGTTGGTTTGTACACCCCTTTACCAATACCTAGTGAACCTTGGATTGATATTTCGATGGATTTTGTGTTAGGATTGCCTAGGTCTAATGGGGAAGAGACTCAATATTTGTGGTTGTGGATAGGTTTTCCAAGATGGCCCATTTTATTCCATGCCACAAGATAGATGATGCTTCCAATGTTGCTGATTTGTTCTTTAGGGAAATTGTGAGACTTCATGGTATGCCTAGGACAATTATTTCTGATAGGGACACCAAGTTCTTAAGCTACTTTTGGAAGACTTTGTGGGCTAAGTTAGGGACTAAGCTATTGTTTTCGACTACTTGTCACCCTCAAACCGATGGTCAAACAGAAGTTGTGAATAGAACCTTGTCTACTTTGTTGCGGGCTGTCATTAAAAAGAACATCAAAACATGGGAGGAGTGTTTACCACATGTTGAGTTTGCTTATAATCGATCTGTTCATTCTACTACTCAATTTTCACCGTTTGAAATTGTTTATGGTTTAAATCCTTTAACTCCTTTGGATTTAATGCCATTAACTTTGTCTGAGCATGTGAATTTAGATGGAAAAAGAAAAGCTGATCTTGTTAAGTAGATACATGAGAAGGCAAGACTCAACATCGAGCGAAGGACTAAACAATATGCTGAACAAGCCAACAAAGGGTGTCACAAGCTCGTTTTCTAGCCCGACGATTGGTTGTGGCTGCACTTACGCAAGGAACGGTTTTCAGAACAAAGGAAATTCAAGCTATTGCCTAGAGGGGATGGTCCTTTTCAAATCCTTGAAAGGATCAATGATAATGCATACAAGCTAGACTTTCCAGGTAAGTATAGTGTAAGTGCCTCCTTTAATGTTTCTGATCTAAGTCCTTTTGATGCAGGTGACGTTTTGAGGACAAATCCCTCTCAAGAGGAGGGGAATGATGAGGACATCGTTAGTACAAGCAAGAGCACGTGGGAGACATATTCAGATCCAATTCAAGTTCCCATGGGTCCGGTTACGAGAGCTCGTGCGAAGAAGTTCAAAGAAATGCTTATTGGGCTGATTCAAGCAACTTGGGCTCAAGCCATTGCATGGAGGCCCATTGAGGGAATTACATGCGACAACCAGACCAACGAATACGTGATTCAAGCTCTAGAAGGGATTGAGTAATTTCTATTTCAGTTACTTTCCCGTTTTGAGGTGATACATGGCGAGAAGAATCAACTTATGACCTTTTAATGTCTAGTTTCCTTTTTGTGTTTGTTTTATTTCTATTATTGTAAGGCTTTAAGCCATTATGGGAACTTTCCTTATTTGCTTTAGATTTGACATTTGGTAATTGATTTGCCCGAAATTCCATGGGCAATTAAGAGCTGAAAATTCGCATAGGGGAACCCCTATATATTGTAATGAATTTCAATCAATTGAATAAGTATTAACACACAATTTGAGGTTTAATTCTCTTTGGTTCCTAAACGAACTATTCAAACTTATCAAAAATTTTCGTGGCATTCCTAGACTTATCAATCAGTCCATCCATAGCTGATTGTGGCGTCCTCACATACCAAGACTTATCAATCGGTCCATCCATAGCTGATTGTGGCGTCCTCACATACCAAGGTTCGTGCTTCTTGTTGGGCATCGGGTCGCGGTTCCATTCAAAACCGGTTAGGAATTTGATCTTGGAAACCAATTTTGGTTAGGGTCGCGTTAGTTCTTGGCGGGGTTCGTATCATCAAATGTGCTATTCTAACACTTTTTTGTGGCAAATATAGCAGTGATATTGACATCTACGTTGAAGATGGTTTTAGAATGTGCCAAGTTTATTTATTCTAAGAGCATCTCTTATTCAATCGTAAATTGATGTGCCAATGGTAAATTTGACATTTGAGTTTAAAATAATACTCTCCAATATGATATCATTTTTAATGCCAAATTTTCCATTTCATTCATATTGGTTGATAGATTAACTATTTTGTTGTGATAATTATAGCATTTTTACTTTTTAATTATTTTAATGTTAAAAGCTTACTTTTACAAATTTCAAGATTTAATAATTATAACAATAAGGTAAATAGAACATTTCAAATAACATTATGCGTTGTAGTGAGATATAAAAATCAAATGTGCTATTTTACCGCTTTTTGATAGCAAACATAATATTGACATTGACAATTGCATTGAAAATGGTCAAAGGGTCTATTTGTGACAGCTTGTGCTTTTACTTTTAAGTAATAGAAGAATAAAAGCATGAACATAGGCTTTTTATCTAGTGTTTAAATAATATATCGAAAAGAGCATTTTTATTTCAAAAGAGCTTTCGAAACTGGTTGATTAAATAAATCAAAAGCTCTTATTGGTATAAAAAGTAGTCTAATTTAAGGATATGGATGAAATTCCTCATTTGTTATACTTAAATATTTTACAAGTGGTCCTAAATTTTACCGTTAGTCTTAGTGATATGAACCCACCTAACTCTACCCCAAAAGCTAGCTCGTGAGGGGAGGATTGTGAACCCATATATATAACACCCAAGCCCACCCTCTAACCGATGTGGGACACATCATTCCCTACCCCTTTAGACTACACGTCCTCGTGCCAACTCCGTCGTTAACCCACACGAGCGGCAAGAAACCTTTGTACATGCGCCCACCGACCAGCAGAGGTTTGGCTTTGATTCCACTTAGTTTATCAAAAGTCCTATTTTGGTTCTTAATCTTTTACTTTGTTTTAGTTTTAGTTCCTTCATCAGTTGGGTTTTAAATATTTAAGGGAATATTCTTTGTGTCTTATACCCCAGTTTATTACTTTATTTCACTTTTAATATTTAATCTATTACTTTGTTTCGTTTTTGATCCTTCCATTAGCAATATATTATTAAGGATACCTTGTGATGGAGACTTAGGCAGCTTAAATGCATGGAAGGTGGTTGACCCAATACAAGTTCTTGCTGGACCAGTCACAAGAGCCCGAGCTAAGAAATTCAAGGAAGCACTAAATGGGCTGATTCACGAAATCTAGAATCAAGAAAATTTGTGCAAGCCCATTGACCCAGGCCCACATCAACCACAACGGTGTGTCAATTTGATCCAAGTTCTAAAGGAATCCAGATGAGTCAAGCTTGAAATCAGCTCAAATTTTGCAAGATCAAGTCAATGGAAGAATTTTGGAAACTTTCCCATTTTGGCACACATGCGGATTAATTGCACTTTCCTTTAATTGTTGGGCGTGTAAATGGCTAAAAATCAGCCATCAAGACTTTCCTTTCTTTTGGTTTTTATTTTAGGCTTAGTAATTATGTTTGAATTTGTCAACTTTTCTTTTTGGGCAACACTTTGTAATTTTGGCCTATAATAGGCGTTTCCAAGGTTAATGAAAAGGATGAATGTTTATTTTCTGAGAGAAATAATTCTTTCTTTGGTTCTTTGACGAATTGCACGAACTCTTCGGATCAATCCGAGCGTTCAACCCCGACTTATCAATCAAGCTTTCCATCCTTGATTGTGGCGTCTACGATATACCAAGGTTCTTGCTTTGATATAAGCAACAGGTCGCGGTGACTTACATCCAAATATAAGTAGAAATGATCTTGGTGCCCTCTTATTAAGAACGGATCTCGTCAGTATATTGGCGAGGTTCTTATCATTAAATGATGGAGACTTAGGGAGCTCAAATGCATGGAAGGTGGTTGACCTAATACAAGTTCCTGTTGGACCAGTCACAAGAGCCCGAGCTAAGAAATTCAAGGAAGCACTAGATGGGCTGACTCATGAAATCTGGAATCAAGAAAATTTGTGCAAGCCCATTGACCCAGGCCCACGTCAACCACAACGGTGTGTCAATTTGATCCAAGTTCTAGAAGAATCCGGATGAGTCAAGCTTGAAATCAGCTCAAATTTTGCAAGATCAAGTCAATGGAAGAATTTTGGAAACTTTCCCATTTTGGCACACATGCGGATTAATTGCACTTTCCTTTAATTGTTGGGCGTGTAAATGGCTAAAAATCAGCCATCAAGACTTTCCTTTCTTTTGGTTTTTATTTTAGGCTTAGTAATTATGTTTGAATTTGTCAACTTTTCTTTTTGGGCAACACTTTGTAATTTTGGCCTATAATAGGCGTTTCCAAGGTTAATGAAAAGGATGAATGTTTATTTTCTGAGAGAAATAATTCTTTCTTTGGTTCTTTGACGAATTGCACGAACTCTTCGGATCAATCCGAGCGTTCAACCCCGACTTATCAATCAAGCTTTCCATCCTTGATTGTGGCGTCTACGATATACCAAGGTTCTTGCTTCGATATAAGCAACAAGTCGCGGTGACTTACATCCAAATCTAAGTAGAAATGATCTTGGTGCCTTCTTATTAATAACGGATTTCGTCAGTATATTGGCGAGGTTCTTATCATTAAATGATGGAGACTTAGGGAGCTCAAATGCATGGAAGGTGGTTGACCTAATACAAGTTCCTGTTGGACCAGTCACAAGAGCCCGAGCTAAGAAATTCAAGGAAGCACTAGATGGGCTGACTCATGAAATCTGGAATCAAGAAAATTTGTGCAAGCCCATTGACCCAGGCCCACGTTAACCACAACGGTGTGTCAATTTGATCCAAGTTCTAGAAGAATCCGGATGAGTCAAGCTTGAAATCAGCTCAAATTTTGCAAGATCAAGTCAATGGAAGAATTTTGGAAACTTTCCCATTTTGGCACACATGCGGATTAATTACACTTTCTTTTAATTGTTGGGCATGTAAATGGCCAAAAATGAGCCATTAAGACTTTCCTTTCTTTTGGTTTTTATTTTAGGCTTAGTAATTATGTTTGAATTTGTCAACTTTTCTTTTTGGGCAACACTTTGTAATTTTGGCCTATAATAGGCGTTTCCAAGGTTAATGAAAAGGATGAATGTTTATTTTCTGAGAGAAATAATTCTTTCTTTGGTTCTTTGACGAATTGCACGAACTCTTCGGATCAATCCGAGCATTCAACCCCGACTTATCAATCAAGCTTTCCATCCTTGATTGTGGCATCTACGATACACCAAGGTTCTTGCTTCGATATAAGCAACAGGTCGCGGTGACTTACATCCAAATCTAAGTAGAAATGATCTTGGTGCCTTCTTATTAATAACAGATTTCGTCAGTATATTGGCGAGGTTCTTATCATTAAATGATGGAGAGTTAGGGAGCTCAAATGCATGGAAGGTGGTTCACCTAATACAAGTTCCTACTGGACCAGTCATAAGAGCCCGAGCTAAGAAATTCAAGGAAGCACTAGATGGGCTGACTCATGAAATCTGGAATCAAGAAAATTTGTGCAAGCCCATTGACCCAGGCCCACGTCAACCACAACGGTGTGTCAATTTGATCCAAGTTCTAGAAGAATCCGGATGAGTCAAGCTTGAAATCAGCTCAAATTTTGCAAGATCAAGTCAATGGAAGAATTTTGGAAACTTTCCCATTTTGGCACACATGCGGATTAATTGCACTTTCCTTTAACTGTTGGGTGTGTAAATGGCCGAAAATCGGCCATTAAGACTTTCCTTTCTTTTGGTTTTTATTTTAGGCTTAGTAATTATGTTTGAATTTGTCAACTTTTCTTTTTGGGCAACACTTTGTAATTTTGGCCTATAAATGGGCGTTTCCAAGGTTAATGAAAAGGTTGAATGTTTATTTTCTGAGAGAAATAATTCTTTCTTTGGTTCTTTGACGAACTGCACGAACTCTTCGTTTTAATCCGAGCGTTCAACCTCGAGTTATCAATCAAGCTTTCCATCCTTGATTGTGACGTCTACGATAGACCAAGGTTCTTGCTTTGATATAAGCAACGGGTCGCGGTGACTTCCATCCAAATCTGAGTAGAAACGATCTTGGTGCCTTCTTATTGATAATGGGTTTCGTCAGTATATTGGCGAGGTTCTTATCATTTGGTATCAGAGCCTCGGTTCTAGCCTCAAGTTTGTCTATCCTTCTTTGTTTCTGAATTCTAATTTATTACTTAGGTTCTATTCCATTTTTAAAAAAAATAGTCAAATTTAGAGTCTTAAACAAAAAAAAAAAAGATCCAAAAAGAAAAGAAAGAAAGAAAAAACAAGGAAAAAAAATCAAGCGGAAAAAAAGAAGGAAGAGTCTGGAGACCCTCCTTAAAATTTTTTGTTTCCTTTCCATTGTCTGAGTGTCCAGGTGTCCGAATTTGTCCTCACCTCATTATGCAAAAAATTTTCTTCATTCTGAACTACGTATCAAAATGTGTTGTGGAATTTGTTGCCAGATAGATTTTATTGTTGTTTGTGTAATTCCAACAGAACTGAAAGAGAGAATAAGCGAGTTAAAGAAAAAAAGGCAAGAGTGGTGAGAACATTCGAGGGTAAAAGCTAATTATTCTAGTGGAACATGAGTGAACTGAGTGACCACCTGATAGAGTGAAACACGTGAGGGAGAGAAGTAAGGTCCTTTATTGTCTAACGTTGTTTTATAGGTTTTAAAAAAAAATGAATCTGAATCAAGAAAGAGAAGCCGAAGATGATCTTCCACAACAAAACGTTCCCAATCTTCAGTTGCAAGCATTAATGAGGCAAATGGAACGACTATTGACGCAAGCGCTAGAGCCCATTCATGAGAGATTAGATGAGGTTGATGCTAGAACATGTAATAGGCTGCCACAAAACATGCAAAATAGGCGGAGGGGTGGATTCGATCTTTCGGAGGAAGATGAATTAGAAGAGCTGGAGGAACCACCGATAAATAGGGGCAGATTTAGGCATGGAAATGGGAATAGAGATGCTAGGGACTGGGAAGACAATAATATGGGAGGTATTAAAATGAAGATTCTGCCATTCCAAGGGAAAAATGACCCCGGAGCTTACCTAGAGTGGGAGAAGAAAGTGGAGCTAGTGTTTGATTGCCATAACTATTCACAGTTAAAGAAAGTTAAGCTTGCTGTAATTGAGTTCTCTGATTATGCGGTTCTATGGTGGGATCAGTTGGTAATGAATAGGCAACGGAACCGAGAACACCCGATTGAGACATGGGAGGAGATGAAAACGGTGATGAGAAAGCGATTTGTACCCAGCCATTACTACCAGGAATTGTACAAAAGGTTGCAAGGACTTAGACAAGGAAATAGGAGTGTGGAGGAATATTATCAAGAAATGGAAATAGCCATGATACGAGCCAATGTTGAAGAAGATCGAGAAGCAACCATGGCAAGATTTTTGAAAGGGCTAAATTCGGATATTCAAGATAGGGTGGAGATGCAACACTATGTAGAGTTAGAAGACATGTTGCACATGGCCATCATAGTAGAACGGCAGTTCAAGAGGAGGGGTAGCTCACGTGCGAATGTTAGTTTGGCACCTTCTTCATGGAAGCTGAATTATGGGAAGAGAGAAGAGAAATTGGTCGCTAGGCCAAAGTTTGAGCCAAAACCAGCCACGGCTAGCCCTTCAAACCAAGGTAAACATGATTCATCCACTTCTCAAAACCGTGATATTAAATGTTTCAAATGCCAAGGCAGGGGTCACATCTCAAGCCAATGTCCGAACAAAAGGGTGATGGTGTTACGGGACGACGGAGAGGTTGTTACGGATGACGAATCAGATGAGGACTCCATGCCACCATTGGAGGACGTGGATGAGGAGGAGTTTGCTATCCAAGGTGAATTGTTGGTCACTCGACGAGCCCTTAGTGTGCAAGCCAAAGAGGAAGAAGAAGAGAAATGTGAGAACATTTTTCATACTAGGTACCACGTTGATACGAACCTCGCCAAGAACTAACGCGACCCTAACCAAAATTGGTTTCCAAGATCAAATTCTTAACCGGTTTTGAATGGAACCGCGACCCGATGCCCAACAAGAAGCACGAACCTTGGTATGTGAGGACGCCACAATCAGCTATGGAGGGACTGATTGATAAGCCTTGGTATGTGAGGACGCCACAATCAGCTATGGATGGACTGATTGATAAGTATATGAACGCCACAGAAATTTTTGATAAGTTTGAATAGTTCATTTAGGAACCAAAGAGAATTAAACCTCAAAATTATGTGTTATTACTTGTATTCCATTGAATGAAATTCGTTACAATATATAGGGGTTCCTATGCGAATTTTCAGCTCCTAATTCCCCATGGAATTTTGGGCAAATCAATTACCAAATCACCTAATCTAAAGCAAATAAGGTAAGTGTCCTTAATGGCTTAAAAGCTTTACAATAATAGAAATAAACAAACGAAAAAAAGGAAACTAGACATTAAAAGGTCATAAGCTGATTCTTCTCGCCATGTGTCGCCTCAAAATGGGAAAGTAACTGAAATGGAAATTACTCAATCCCTTCTAGAGATTGAATCACGCATTTGTTGGTCTGGTTTTTGCATGCAATTCCCTCAATGGGCCTCCATGCAAAGGCTTGAGCCCAAGTTGCTTGAATCAGGCCAATAAGCGTTTCTTTAAACTTCTTCGCACGAGCTCTCGTAACCGGACCAATGGGAACTTGAATTGGATCTGAATATGTCTCCCACGTGCTCTTGCTTGTGCTAACGATGTCCTCATCATTCCCCTCCTCTTGAGAGGGATTTGTCCTCAAATCATCGCCTGCATCAAAAGGACTTAGATCAAAAACATTAAAGGAGGCACTTACACCATACTCACTTGGCAAGTCTAGCTTGTACGCGTTATCGTTGATCCTTTCGAGAATTTGAAAAGGACCGTCCCCTCTAGGCAATAGCTTGGATTTCCTTTGTTCTGGAAACCTTTCCTTGCGTAAGTGCAACCACACCCAATCACTGGGCTCGAAGACGAGCTTGTGAAGCCCTTTGTTGGCTTGTTCAGCATATTGTTTAGTCCTTCGCTCGATGTTGAGTCTTTCCTTCTCGTGTATCTACTTAACAAGATCAGCTTTTCTTTTTCCATCTAAATTCACATGCTCAAACAGAGGTAATGGCATTAAATCCAAAGGAGTTAAAGGATTAAAACCATAAACAATTTCAAACGGTGAAAATTGTGTAGCAGAATGAACAGATCGATTATAAGCAAACTCAACATGTGGTAAACACTCCTCCCATGTTTTGATGTTCTTTTTAATGACAGTCCTCAACAAAGTAGACAAGGTTCTATTCACAACTTCTGTTTGACCATCGGTTTGAGGGTGACAAGTAGTTGAAAACAATAGCTTAGTCCCTAACTTAGCCCACAAAGTCTTCCAAAAGTAGCTTAAGAACTTGGTGTCCCTATCAGAAACAATTGTCCTAGGCATACCATGAAGTCTCACAATTTCCCTAAAGAACAAATCAGCAACATTGGAAGCATCATCTGTCTTGTGCCATGGAATAAAATGGGCCATCTTTGAAAACCTATCCACGACCACAAATATTGAGTCTCTTCCTCGTTTAGACCTAGGCAAACCTAACACAAAATCCATCGAAATATCAATCCAAGGTTCACTAGGTATTGGTAAAGAGGTGTACAAACCATGGGGCTGCACTCTTGATTTAGCCTGCCTACAAGTTACACATCTACCACAAAGCCTCTCAACATCTCGTTTCATATGTGGCCAATAGAAGTGTTCCTGCAACATAGCTAAAGTCTTCATTACTCCAAAATGTCCCATCAATCCTCCCCCATGGGATTCTCTCACTAGCAAATCTCTTAATGAACAATTAGGTACACATAATTTATTCTCCCGAAACAAGTATCCCTCATGCCTAAAGTACTTACCACTAGCAAATCTCTCACAAGCTTGATACTCAGTACTAAAGTCACGGTCATCAGCATATAACTCTTTATTGTGTTTAAAACCCAGTAGTTTAGCATTAAGAGTTGAGATTAAGACATACTTGCGAGAAAGTGCATCGGCAACGACGTTTTCCTTACCTTGCTTGTAGCGAATGACATATGGAAATGTCTCTATGAATTCTACCCAACGAGCATGCCTCTTGTTTAGCTTGTGCTGGCCCTTCAAGTGTTTCAGGGACTCATGATCAGTGTGAATCACGAACTCCTTAGGCCATAGGTAGTGCTGCCATGTCTCTAATGTCCGAACTAATGCATACATCTCTTTATAATAAGTTGGGTAATTAAGAGTTGCCCCATTCAGCTTCTCACTGAAATATGCTATTGGTCTCCCTTCCTGCATTAAAACAGCACCAATTCCAACACCTGAAGCATCACATTCAATCTCAAAAGTTTTGGAAAAATTTGGCAAAGATAACAATGGAGCATTTGTCAACTTCTCCTTGAGTAGCTGAAATGCCTTTTCTTGCTCCTTCATCAAATTGTATACCTTGAACACTAACAACAAAACCAAGAAACACAAGCTTATTTGTGAAAAAGGTACATTTCTTGAGGTTAGCATACAACTTTTCCTTCCGTAAAACATCTAAAACAAGTTTCAAATGTTCAATATGTTCATCCAAATTGCTGCTATAGATAAGGATATCATCAAAATAAACAACGACAAATTTTCCAATAAAAGCTCGCAAAACATGGTTCATTAAACGCATAAATGTGCCGGGCGCATTGGTTAAACCGAAAGGCATTACCAACCACTCATACAAGCCTTGTTTTGTTTTGAAAGCCGTCTTCCACTCGTCTCCCTCTTTCTTGCGAATTTGATGATATCCACTCTTCAGATCAATTTTAGAAAACACACAAGCACCATGCAATTCATCTAACATGTCATCCAAGCGAGGAATGAGATGTCGATATTTTACCGTGATGTTGTTGATGGCTCGACAATCAACGCACATCCTCCAAGTCCCATCTTTCTTAGGCACAAGTAAAACTGGTACGGCGCACGGGCTCATGCTTTCTCTCACGTGTCCCTTCTCCATCAACTCACTTACCTGTCGTTGGAGTTCCTTT
Source organism: Artocarpus heterophyllus (assembly GCA_025403435.1). Classification (NCBI taxonomy): domain Eukaryota; kingdom Viridiplantae; phylum Streptophyta; class Magnoliopsida; order Rosales; family Moraceae; genus Artocarpus; species Artocarpus heterophyllus. The sequence continues at coordinate 35,766,244 of CM046337.1, forward strand.
GTCTCCTCGGGATTACTCCTATAGGCTGGTCGGTTTGGGATTGTAGCTCCAGGTATGAAGTCGATTTGATGTTCAATCCCGCGAATTGGAGGTAAACCTTGCGGTGTTTCCTCGGGAAAGATATCCTCATATTACTACAAAAGATAAACAACAGAACTATGTAAGGTGGAATCAAGATCGTTAGTGTTTAATAACGCCTCCTTGTACATGAGTAAAATCATCGGTTGATTAGAAAACAAAGCTCTTCTCACATCACTCTTTCTTGCATAAAAGTTTATTTTTCTCTCTATTTTTCTCTCATTGGCTGATTGTGAATTCTTTTCAGCCCACTCAATTTTCTCTCCCTTGCTCTCTTTGCTCTCTTTTTTCTCGGCCATCTCTTCTTTTTTTCTCTCACTGGACAAACTCTCTCTCTGCACTCCCACTCTTGATTTTTCTTCGCTCTTCATTTTTTTATCACTTTCTCTCTGCAAGCTCACTTGGTCTTCATAGACCTGTTTTGTTGTTAACGGAACAAGAGTGATCATTTTTTGATTGTGAACAAATGAGTACTTGTTGGTGAAACCATCATGTTTAACTCGCCGATCAAATTTCCATGGTCTGCCTAATAACAAGTGCCCAGCTTGCATTGGAACCACATCGCACAAAACTTCATCTTTATATCTTCCAATGCAAAAAGGAACTAACACCTATTTATGCACCTTTACCTCACCAGTATCATTTAACCATTGCAATTTATATGGTTGAGGATGCTTAATTGTTGGCAGCCCTAACTTCTCTACCATGGTTGTGCTAGCAACATTAGTACAACTCCCACCATTAATAATCACACTACATACCTTGTTTTGGACATGGCACCTAGTGTGGAAGATGTTTTCCCGTTGCACCTCTTCATCTTCTTCTTTGGCTTGCACACTCAAAGCTCTCCTTGTAACCAACAATTCTCCTTGGACAGCGCACTCCTCATCGTCGGTATCCTCTAATGAAGGCATAGAATCATTGTCCGAATCCTTCTCGGTTTCAATCTCTCCATTGTCCCGCATCACCATAACTCACTTGTTCGGACATTGGCTTGCTATGTGACCCCTGCCTTGACATTTAAAACATTTAATATCACGAGTCCGAGTAGTGGAAGAATCAGATTTACCTTGATTCCCATGGCTGGCCACCTCTTGTTTTTGCTCGATCTTTGGCTTGGGGTTGGATTGCTTCTCATCCCTCTTCCATTGGTTCATTTTCCAAGCTGATGTACTCGGGTTTTGGCTAGGACGTGTGTTACTGCCCCTCCTCATAAGTTGATTCTAAATTTTAATAGCCATGTGCACCATGTCCTCCAACTCCACATAATGTTGTAACTCAACGGCATTGTGAATATCTCGGCTCAAACCCGCCAAAAACCTTGCCATTGTAGCCTCCCGATCCTCCTCTATATTAGCCCGAATCATCATAACCTCCATCTCCTTATAGTACTCCTCTACACTCCGGTTGCCCTACTTAAGGTTTTGTAGTTTGTTGTACAACTCCCCGGTAGTAGTAAGTTGGTACAAATCGCTTCCTCATCACGGTCTTCATCTCTTCCCTTGACTCAATAGGTTGCTCTCTATTTCGTCTCCTGTTTATAACAAGCTGATCCCACCAAATAATAGCATAATCAAAAAATTCAATTACAGCCAGTTTTACCTTCTTTGCCTCAGAATAGTAGTGGCAGTCAAAGATGAACTCCATTTTCTTCTCCCATTCTAGGTACGCTTCTGGATTGGATTTGCCTTGAAATGATGGTATCTTCATTTTTATGCCTCTAAAACTATCATCTTCCCAATTCCTAACTCCTCTATCCCTTCCAAATCTTCGGTGACTACCCGCTGAATCTTCTCCTTCGTCAAACTCTTCCCCATCAATCCTATAGTAGTCATCAACCTCTCCTCTAACCGAAACCCTTTCTCGCCTATGCGTATGAGGAACATGTTGTGGCTGTTCCACATGTGCATTTTGTATCCGGTCTATCCTCTTATGTAGCTGTCCTAACTCTCCCCTCAACAATCGCCTCATCTCCCCCATCATTGCTTCCATAAGAAGTTTTGGGTCTGCTGCACCCGAGGTACCCTCAATAGTATTCTTGCTGTTGTTTGACATTTTCCAAGGACGTTACCACACTCCCTTACGTGTTTCACTCGTGAAATGGTTCACTCAATTTCACTCGTGTTTACACTCAATACTTTTGGCTTTTGTCCACTCTAATGCTCTCGCCTCTATGCCTTTTTCCACTCGTTAATTCTCACTCAGTTCCTATAAAACTAGTCAAATCAATATCAAAATTTCCTTGACAATTCACAAATAGATAACCAAAGAGACAAGACTATAACGGGAACAAAGAATTTAGGCTTTCAAAATCACACCCAAAAGGAACAAAATTTGACGAAAAATTTTTGGTCTGTGTAGGGAATTTTTTTTTTTCCGGATCCTCTTGTTTTTTTCTTCTTTTCTTTTTTTTTTCTTTCTTTTTGTTTCTTTTCTTTCTTTTCTTTTTGGATTTTTTTTTAACCGACTTTGATAATGGAAATCAAAAACTCACGAATAACTGAAACAAACATAAATTAAGAGAACGGATAAGCAAAACCTGATTAGAACCTCGCTCTGATTACCAAATGATACGAACCTCGCCAAGAACTGATGCGACCCTAACCAAAATTGGTTTCCAAGATCAAATTCCTAACCGGTTTTTGAATGGAACCGTGACCCAATGCCCAACAAGAAGCACGAACCTTGGTATGTGAGGACGGCACAATCAGCTATGGAGGGACTGGTTGATAAGTCTTGGTATGTGAGGACGCCACAATCAGCTATGGATGGACTGATTGATAAGTCTATGAACACCACAGAAATTTTTGATAAGTTTGAATAGTTCGTTTAGGAACCAAAGAGAATTAAACCTCAAAATTATGTGTTATTACTTGTATTCCATTGAATGAAATTCATTACAATATATAGGGGTTCCTATGTGAATTTTCAGCTCCTAATTCCCCATGGAATTTTGGGCAAATCAATTACCAAATCACCTAATCTAAAGCAAATAACGTAAGTGTCCTTAATGGCTTAAAAGCTTTACAATAATAGAAATAAACAAACGAAAAAAAGGAAAATAGACATTAAAAGGTCATAAGCTGATTCTTCTCGCCATGTTCGCCTCAAAATGGGAAAGTAACTGAAATGGAAATTACTCAATCCCTTCTAGAGCTTGAATCACGCATTTGTTGGTCTAGTTTTCGTATGCAATTCCCTCAATGGGCCTCCATGCAATGGCTTGAGCCCAAGTTGCTTGAATCAGCCCAATAAGCGTTTCTTCAAACTTCTTCACATGAGCTCTCGTAACCGGACCAATGGGAACTTGAAATGGATCTGAATATGTCTCCCACGTGCTCTTGCTTGTGCTAATGATGTCCTCATCACACGTGCAAAACAAGGTATGTAGTGTGATAATAGATGGAGGAAGTTGTACGAACGTTGCTAGCACCACTATGGTTGACAAATTAGGGCTGCCAACGACCAAACATCCTCGACCTTACAAGTTGCAATGGTTGAATAATAGTGGTGAAGTGAAGGAAACTAAACAGGCATTAATTTCATTTCGCATTGGCAGATACGAAGATGAAGTTTGTGCGATGTAGTTGCAATGGAAGCCAGACACTTGTTACTAGATCAACCATGGCAATTTGATCGTCGAGTCAAACATGATGGCTACACCAATAAATATTCTCTTGTGCACAACCAGAGAACATTCACTCTTGTGCCAATGACACCAAAATAGGTTCATGAAGATCAAGTTTGGTTACAAAAGGAGAGTGAACAAAAAGGAGAGAATGAGAAAAAGAGAGAGAAAGGGAGCAAAAATAATGAGTGTTGGAGTGCAGAGAGAGAGTTCGGCCAAAGAGGGAAAAAAGATAGAGGGGCCGAGATAAAGGAGAGAAAAGGAGAGAACATGGAGAGAGCCAGTACAAAAGAAGATTTGGCCAAAGAGGTAAAAATAGAGAGAAAAACACTAACGATCTTGATTCCACCTTGCATAGAGAGAAAAACAAACTTTTATGCAAGAGAGAGTGATGTGAGAAGAGCTTTGTTTTCTAATCAGCTGATGATTTTACTCATGTATAAGGAGGCGTTATTAAACACTAATGATCTTGATTCCACCTTGCATAGTTCTGTTGTTTCTCTTTTGCAGGAATATGAGGATATCTTTCCCGAGGAAACACTGCAAGGTTTACCTCCAATCCGCGGGATTGAACATCAAATCGACTTCATACCTAGAGCTACAATCCCAAACCGACTAGCCTATAGGAGTAATCCTGAGGAGACAAAGGAACTCCAACGGCAGGTAAGTGAGTTGATGGAGAATGGACACATGAGAGAAAGCATGAGCCTATGCACCGAACCAGTTTTACTTGTGCCTAAGAAAGATGGGACTTGGAGGATGTGCGTTGATTGTCAAGCCATCAATAACATCATGGTAAAGAATCGACATCCCATTCCTCGCTTGGATGACATGTTAGATGAATTGCATGGTGTTTTTGTGTTTTCTAAAATTGATCTGAAGAGTGGATATCATCAAATTCGCATGAAAGAGGGAGACGAGTGGAAGACGGCTTTCAAAACAAAACAAGGCTTGTATGAGTGGTTGGTAATGCCTTTCGGTTTAACCAATGTGCTTAGCACATTTATGCGTTTAATGAACCATGTTTTGCGAGCTTTTATTGGGAAATTTGTCGTTGTTTATTTTGATGATATCCTTATCTATAGCAGCAATTTGGATGATCATATTGAACATTTGAAACTTGTTTTAGATGTTTTACGGAAGGAAAAGTTGTATGCTAATCTTAAGAAGTGTACCGTTTGCACGGATAAGCTTGTTTTTCTTGGTTTTGTTGTTAGTGCTCAAGGTATACAGGTTGACGAAGAAAAGTTTAGGGCTATCCAAGAATGGCCAAGTCCCACAAGAATTGGAGAAGTACGGAGTTTTCATGGACTTGCCAGCTTTTACAAGCGGTTTGTAAAGGATTTCAGTACTTTGGCTGCACCACTCACAAAAGTAATCAAGAAGAATGTTGGGTTCAAGTGGGGAGAAGAACAAGAGAAGGCGTTTCAGCTTATTAAGCATAAGCTTACTCATGCTCCTTCACTTGCTTTACTTGATTTTTCTAAAACATTTGAAATTGAATGTGATGCTTCTGGTGTAGGTATAGGTGCCGTGCTAATGCAAGGAGGACGACCAATCGCGTATTTTAGTGAAAAATTGAGTGGGTCAACACTAAATTACCTGACTTATGACAAGGAGTTGTACGCATTGGTTCGAGCATTAAAGACTTGGCAACACTACCTACGGCCCAAGGAATTTATGATTCACACTGATCATGAGTCATTGAAACATCTAAAGGGACAACAAAAGTTGAACAAGAGGCATGCCCGCTGGGTGGAATTCGTCGAGACATTTCGTTATGTCATTCGATACAAGCAAGGTAAGGAGAATGTTGTTGCGGATGCACTTTCTCACAGGTATGCATTACTTTCTATCCTTGATGATGAGGACATCGTTAGCACAAGCAAGAGCACGTGGGAGACTTATTCAGATCCAATTCAAGTTCCCATTGGTCCGGTTTCGAGAGCTCGTGCGAAGAAGTTTAAAGAAATGCTTAGTGGGCTGATTCAAGCAACTTGGGCTCAAGTCATTGCATGGAGGCCCATTGAGGGAATTGCATGCGAAAATCAGACCAACAAATGCGTGTTTCAAGCTCTAGAAGGGATTGAGTAATTTCCATTTCAGTTACCTTCCCGTTTTGAGGTGACACATGGCGAGAAGAATCAGCTTATTTACCTTTTAATGTCTAGTTTCCTTTTTGCGTTTGTGTTATTTCTATTATTGTAAGGCTTTTAAGCCATTAAGGGAACTTTCCTTATTTAGTTTAGATTTGACATTTGGTAAATGATTTTCCCAAAATTCCATGGGAATTAGGGGCTAAAAATTCGCATTGGAACCCCTATATATTGTAACAAATTTCAATCAATTGGAGACAAGTAATAACACATAATTTTGAGGTTTAATTCTCTTTAGTTCCTAAACAAACTATTCGAACTTATCAGAAATTTCCGTGGCGTTCATAGACTTATCAATCAGTCCATCCATAGCTGATTATGGCGTCCTCACATACCAAGACTTATCAATCGGTCTCTCCATAGCTGATTGTGGCGTCCTCACTTACCAAGGTTCGAGCTTCTTGTTGGGCATCGGGTCGCGGTTCCAATCAAAACCGGTTAGAAATTTGATCTTGGAAACCAACTTCGGTTAGGGTCGCGTCAGTTCTTGGCGTGGTTTGTATCATTTGGTATCAGAGCGAGGTTCTAATCAGGTTTTGCTTATCCATTCTCTTAGTTTATGTTTGTTTCAGTTGTTTGTGAGTTTTGATTTCAATTATCAAAGTCGGTTTAAAAAAAAAAAAAAGATCCGAAAAGAAAAGAAAGAAAGAAAAGAAACAAAAAGAAAAAAAAAAAGGAAAAGAAGAAAAACAAGAGGATCCAAAAAAAAAAAATTTTGAATTCCTGTTATTTCAGACTCTTGTTATTCATCGTTTAAGGAATCCGAAATTGAATTCCTTGCATTGACCAAAAAAATTTGTTCAAATTTTGTTCCTTTTGGGTGTGATTCTGAAAGCCTAAACCTTTTGTTTCTGTTATAGTCTTGTCTCTTTGTTAATCTATTTGTAATTGTCAAGGAAATTTTTGATATTGATTTGACTAGTTTTATAGGAACTGAGTGAGAATTAAAGAGTGGAAAAAGGCATAGAGGCGAGAGTATTTGAGTGGACAAAAGTCAAAAGTATTGAGCGTAAACACAAGTGAAATTGAGTGAACCATTTCACGAGTGAAACACGTAAGGGAGTGTGGTAAGGTCCTTGGAAAATGTCAAACAACAGCAAGAACACTATTGAGGGTACCTCGGGTGCAGCAGACCCAAAACTTCTTATGGAAGCGATGATGGGGGAGATGAGGCGATTGTTGAGGGGAGAGATAGGACAGCTTCATGAGAGGATAGACCGGATAGAGAATGCACGTGTGGAACAGCCACAACATGTTCCTCATGCGCGTAGGCGAGAAAGGGTTCCGGTTAGAGGAGAGGTTGATGACTACGATAGGATTGATGGGGAAGAGTTTGACGAAGGAGAAGATTCAGCGGGTAGTCACCGAAGATTTGGACAGGATAGAGGAGTTAGGAACCGGGAAGATGATAGTTTGAGAGGCATAAAAATGAAGATACCATCATTTCAAGGCAAATCCAAGCCAAAAGTGTACCTAGAATGGGAGAAGAAAATGTAGTTCATCTTTGACTGCCACTACTATTCCAAGGCGAAGAAGGTAAAATTGGCTGTAATTGAATTTTCTGATTATGCTATTACTTGGTGGGATCAACTTGTTATAAACAGAAGATGAAATAGAGAGCGACCTATTGAGTCATGGGAAGAGATGAAGACCGTGATGAGGAAGCGATTTGTACCAACTTACTACTACCGAGAGTTGTACAACAAACTACAAAACCTTAAGCAGGGCAACCAGAGTGTAGAGGAGTACTATAAGGAGATGGAGGTTATGATGATTCGACCTAATATAGAGGAGGATCGGGAGGCTACAATGGCAAGGTTTTTGGCGGGTTTGAACTGAGAAATTCACAATGCCGTTGAGTTACAACATTATGTGGAGTTGGAGGACATGGTGCACATGGCTATTAAAATTGAGAATCAACTTATGAGGAGGGGCAGTAGCACACGTCCTAGCCAAAACCCGAGTACATCGGCTTGGAAAATCAACCAATGGAAGAGGGATGAGAAGCAATCCAACCCCAAGCCAAAGATCAAGCAAAAACAAGAGGTGGCCAGCCATGGGAATCAAGGTAAATTCGATCCTTCCACTACTCGGACTCGTGATATTAAATGTTTTAAATGTCAAGGCAGGGGTCATATAGCAAGCCAATGTCCGAACAAATGAGTTATGGTGATGCGGGACAATGGAGACATTGAAACCCGAGGAGGATTTGGACAATGATTCTATGCCTTCATTAGAGGATGCCGACGATGAGGAGTGCGCTGTCCAAGGAGAATTGTTGGTTACATGGAGAGCTTTAAGTGTGCAAGCCAAAGAAGAAGATGAAGAGGTGCAACGGGAAAACATCTTCCACACTAGGTGCCACGTTCAAAACAAGGTATGTACTGTGATTATTGATGGTGGGAGTTGTACAAATGTTGCTAGCACAACCATGGTGGAGAAGTTAGGCCTGCCAACAATTAAGCATCCTCGACCATATAAATTGCAATGGTTAAATGATACTGCTGAGGTAAAGGTGCATAAACAGGTGTTAGTTCCTTTTCGCATTGGAAGATATGAAGATGATGTTTTGTGCGATGTGGTTCCGATGCAAGCTGGGCACTTGTTATTAGGCAGACCATGGCAATTTGATCGGCGAGTTAAGCATGATGATTTCACCAACAAGTACTCATTTGTTCACAATCAAAAGACGATCACTCTTGTTCCTTTAACACCAAAACAGGTCTATGAAGACCAAGTGAGCTTACAGAGAGAAAGTGATAAAAAAATGAAGAGCGAAGAAAAATCAAGAGTGGGAGTGCAGAGAGAGAGTTCGGCCAGTGAGAGAAAAAAAGAAGAGATGGCCGAGAAAAAGGAGAGCAAAGAGAGCAAGGGAGAGAAAATTGAGAGGGCTGAAAAGAATTCACAATCAGCCAATGAGAGAAAAGTAGAGAGAAAAACAAACTTTTATGCAAGAAAGAGTGATGTGAGAAGAGCTTTGTTTTCTAATCAGCCGATGATTTTACTCATGTACAAGGAGGCATTATTAAACACTAACGATCCTGATTCCACCTTGCATAGTTCTGTTGTTTCTCTTTTGCAGGATTATGAGGATATCTTTCCCGAGGAGACACCGCAAGGTTTACCTCCAATCCGCGGGATTGAACATCAAATCGACTTCATACCTGGAGCTACAATCCCAAACCGACCAGCCTATAGGAGTAATCCTGAGGAGACAAAGGAACTCCAACGGCAGGTAAATGAGTTGATGGAGAAGGGACACGTGAGAGAAAGCATGAGCCCGTGCGCCATACCAGTTTTACTTGTGCCTAAGAAAGATGGGACTTGGAGGATGTACGTTGATTGTCGAGCCATCAACAACATCACGGTAAAGTATCGACATCCCATTCCTCGCTTGGATGACATGTTAGATGAATTGCATGGTGCTTGTGTGTTTTCTAAAATTGATTTGAAGAGTGGATATCATCAAATTCGCATGAAAGAGGGAGACGAGTGGAAGACGGCTTTCAAAACAAAACAAGGCTTGTATGAGTGGTTGGTGATGCCTTTCGGTTTAACCAATGCGCCTAGCACATTTATGCGTTTAACGAACCATGTTTTTCGAGCTTTTATTGGAAAATTTGTCGTTGTTTATTTTGATGATATCCTTATCTATAGCAGCAATTTGGATGAACATATTGAACATTTGAAACTTGTTTTAGATGTTTTACGAAAGGAAAAGTTGTATACTAACCTCAAGAAATGTACCTTTTGCACAGATAAGCTTGTGTTTCTTGGTTTTGTTGTTAGTGCTCAAGGTATACAGGTTGATGAAGAAAAGGTGCGAGCCATCCAGGTTGATGAAGAAAGCATGAGCCTATGCATCGAACCAGTTTTACTTGTGCCTAAGAAAGGTGGGACTTAGAGGATGTGCGTTGATTGTCGAGCCATCAATAACATCATGGTAAAGTATCGACATCCCATTCCTCGCTTGGATGACATGTTAGATGAATTGCATTGTGCTTTTGTGTTTTCTAAAATTGATCTGAAGAGTGGATATCATCAAATTCGCATGAAAGAGGGAGACGAGTGGAGGACGGCTTTCAAAACAAAACAAGGCTTGTATGAGTGGTTGGTAATGCCTTTCGGTTTAACCAATGCGCTTAGCACATTTATGCGTTTAATGAACCATGTTTTGTGAGCTTTTATTGGGAAATTTGTCGTTGTTTATTTTGATGATATCCTTATCTATAGCAGCAATTTGGATGATCATATTGAACATTTGAAACTTGTTTTAGATGTTTTACGGAAGGAAAAGTTGTATGCTAATCTTAAGAAGTGTACCGTTTGCACGGATAAGCTTGTTTTTCTTGGTTTTGTTGTTAGTGCTCAAGGTATACAGGTTGACGAAGAAAAGGTTAGGGCTATCCAAGAATGGCCAAGTCCCACAAGCATTGGAGAAGTACGGAGTTTTCATGGACTTGCCAGCTTTTACAAGCGGTTTGTAAAGGATTTGAGTACTTTGGCTGCACCACTCACAAAAGTAATCTAGAAGAATGTTGGGTTCAAGTGGGGAGAAGAACAAGAGAAGGCGTTTCAGCTTATTAAGCATAAGCTTACTCATGCTCCTTCACTTGCTTTACTTGATTTTTCTAAAACATTTGAAATTAAATGTGATGCTTCTGGTGTAAGTATAGGTGCCGTGCTAATGCAAGGAGGACGACCAATCGCGTATTTTAGTGAAAAATTAAGTGGGTCAACACTAAATTACCTGACTTATGACAAGGAGTTGTACGCATTGGTTCGAGCATTAAAGACTTGGCAACACTACCTACGGCCCAAGGAATTTGTGATTCACACTAATCACGAGTCATTGAAACATCTAAAGGGACAACAAAAGTTGAACAAGAGGCATGCCCGCTGGGTGGAATTCGTCGAGACATTTCCTTATGTCATTCGATACAAGCAAGGTAAGGAGAATGTTGTTGCGGATGCACTTTCTCACAGGTATGCAGTACTTTCTATCCTTGATGATGAGGACATCGTAGCACAAGCAAGAGCACGTGGGAGACTTATTCAGATCCAATTCAAGTTCCCATTGGTCCGGTTACGAGAGCTCGTGCGAAGAAGTTTAAAGAAACGCTTAGTGGGCTGATTCAAGCAACTTGGGCTCAAGCCATTGCATGGAGGCCCATTGAGGGAATTGCATGCGAAAATCAGACCAACAAATGCGTGATTCAAGCTCTAGAAGGGATTGAGTAATTTCCATTTCAGTTACCTTCCCGTTTTGAGGCGACACATGGCGAGAAGAATTAGCTTATTTACCTTTTAATGTCTAGTTTCCTTTTTGCGTTTGTGTTATTTCTATTATTGTAAGGCTTTTAAGCCATTAAGGGAACTTTCCTTATTTAGTTTAGATTTGACATTTGGTAAATGATTTTCCCGAAATTCCATGGGAATTAGGGGCTGAAAATTCGCATGGGAACCCCTATATATTGTAACGAATTTCAATCAATTGGAGACAAGTAATAACACATAATTTTGAGGTTTAGTTCTCTTTAGTTCCTAAACGAACTATTCGAACTTATCGAAAATTTCTGTGGCGTTCATAGACTTATCAATCAGTCCATCCATAGCTGATTGTGGCGTCCTCACATACCAAGACTTATCAATCGGTCTCTCCATAGCTGATTGTGGCGTCCTCACTTACCAAGGTTCGAGCTTCTTGTTGGGCATTGGGTCGCTAGTTCCAATCAAAACCGGTTAGAAATTTGATCTTGGAAACCAACTTTGGTTAGGGTCGCGTCAGTTCTTGGCGTGGTTCGTATCACTTGACGCTAAACGCAATGGGTAAATTTTATAGACATGATAGATTTTTGTTTCGGGAGAATAAGCTTTGTGTGCCTAATTGTTCTTTGAGAGATTTGTTAGTGAGGGAATCCCATGGTGGCGGATTGATGGGGCATTTTGGAATTGCTAAAACTTTAGCTGTTTTGCTGGAACACTTCTTTTGGCCACACATGAAAAGGGATGTTGAAAGGATATGTAGTAGATGTGTCACGTATAGGCAAGCTAAATCGAGAGCACAACCCCATGGTTTATACACACCTTTGCCAATTCCTAGTGAGCCTTGGACTGATATTTCAATGGACTTTGTGTTAGGTTTACCTAGGACCAAACGTGGGATGGATAGTGTGTTTGTGGTTGTAGATCGGTTTTCTAGGATGGCACATTTTATTCCCTGTCATAAAATTGATGATGCATCGCATGTTGCTGAATTGTTCTTTAGGGAGATTGTGAGAATACATGGCATGCCTAGGACAATTGTTTCAGATAGAGATGCTAAGTTCTTGAGCTACTTTTGGAAGACTTTGTGGAGTAAGTTAGGTACTAAGCTGTTGTTTTCAACTACTTGCCACCCACAAACTGATGGTCAAACTGAGATAGTAAATAGGACTTTGTCAACCTTATTAAGAGCAATCATCAGTAAGAACATTAAATCATGGGAAGACTGTTTACCACATGTTGAGTTTGCATATAACCGCTCTGTCCATTCTGCTACTAAGTATTCACCTTTTGAAATTGTTTATGGTTTTAATCCTTTATCACCATTGGATTTATCCCCACTACCTGTTTCCGAGCGTGTTAATTTAAATGGCAAAAGGAAGGCTGACTTTGTTAAACAGATTCATGAGAAAGCAAGACTCAACATTGAGCGAAGAACGGAACAATATGCAAAGCAAGCCAACAAGGGGCGACACAAGCTGATTTTTGAACCTGGAGACTGGGTGTGGTTGCACTTTAGAAAGGAGCGTTTCCCAGAACAAAGAAAGTCAAAGTAGTTACCACGTGGAGATGGTCCATTTCAAGTCCTTGAAAGACTTAGGGAGCTCAAATGCATGGAAGGCGGTTGACCCAATACAAGTTCCTGCTAGACCAGTCACAAGAGCCCGAGCTAAGAAATTCAAGCAAGCACTAAATGGGCTGATTCAAAAAATCTGGAATCAAGAAAATTTGTGCAAGCCCATTGACCCAAGCCCACGTCAACCACAATGGTGTGTCAATTTGATCCAAGTTCTAGAAGAATCCAGATGAGTCAAGCTTGAAATCAGCTCAAATTTTGCAAGATCAAGTCAATGGAAGAATTTGGAAACTTTCCCATTTTGGCACATATGCGGATTAATTGCACTTTCCTTTAACTGTTGGGCATGTAAATGGCCAAAAATCAGCCATTAAGACTTTCCTTTCTTTTGGTTTTTATTTTAGGCTTAGTAATTATGTTTGAATTTGTCAACTTTTCTTTTTGGGCAACACTTTGTAATTTTGGCCTATAACTAGGCATTTCCAAGGTTAATGAAAAGGATGAATGTTTATTTTCTGAGAGAAATAATTCTTTCTTTGGTTCTTTGACGAACTGCACGAACTCTTCGGATCAATCTGAGCGTTCAACCCCGACTTATCAATCAAGCTTTCCATCCTTGATTGTGGCGTCTACGATATACCAAGGTTCTTGCTTCGATATAAGCAACGGGTCGCGATGACTTCCATCCAAATCTGAGTAGAAACGAACTTGGCGCCTTCTTATTGATAATGGGTTTCGTTAGTATATTGGCGAGGTTCTTATCACCTTGAGCACTAAATACAAAACCAAGAAATACAAGCTTATCCATGCAAAAGGTACACTTTTTAAGATTAGCATACAACTTTTCCTTCCGTAAAACATCTAAAACAAGTTTCAAATGTTCAATATGATCATCCAAATTGCTGCTATAGATCAGGACATCATCAAATTAAACGACGACAAATTTCCCAATAAAAGCTCGCAAAACATGGTTCATTAAACGCATAAATATGCTAGGCGCATTGGTTAAACCGAAACGCATTACCAACCACTCACACAAACCTTGTTTTGTTTTGAAAGCTGTCTTCCACTCGTCTCCCTCTTTCTTGCGAATTTGATGATATCCACTTTTCATATCAATTTTAGAAAATACACAAGCACCATGGAATTCATCTAACATGTCATCCAAGCGAGGAATGGGATGTCGATACTTTAGCGTGATGTTGTTGATGGCTTGACAATCAATGCACATCCTCCAAGTCCCATCTTTCTTAGGCACAAGTAAAACTGGTACAACGCACGGGCTCATCCTTTCTCTCACGTACCCCTTCTCCATCCACTCACTTAAATGTCGTTGGAGTTCCTTTGTCTCCTCGGGATTACTCCTATATGCTAGTCAGTTTGGAATTGTAGCTTTAGGTATGAAATCGATTTGATGTTCAATCTTGTGGATTGGAGGTAAACCTTACGGTGTTTCCTCAGGAAAGATATCCTCATATTCCTGCAAAAGAGAAACAACAGAACTATTCAAGGTGGAATCAAGATCGTTAGTGTTTAATAATGCCTCCTTGTACATGAGTAAAATCATCAGCTGATTAGAAAACAAAGCTCTTCTCACATTACTCACTCTTGCATAAAAAGTTTGTTTTTCTCTCTATTTTTACCTCATTGGCTGAATCTTCTTTTGTATTGGCTCTCTCAATTTTCTCTCCTTCTCTCTCCTTTTTCTCGACCCCTTTATCTTTTTTCCCTCTCTGGCCGAACACTCTCTCTGCACTCCAACACTCATTTTTTTCACTCCATTTCTCTCTCTTTTTCTCATTCTCTCCTTTTTGTTCACTCTCCTTTTGTGACCACACTTGATCTCCATGAACTTGTTTAGGTGTCAGTGGTATGAGATTGAATGGTCTCTGGTTGTGCACAAGAGAATATTTATTGGTGTAGCCATCATGTTTGACTCGACGATCAAATTGCCATGGTCGACCTAGTAACAAGTGCCCAGCTTGCATTGGGACTACATCGCACAAAACTTCCTCTTCATATCTACCAATGCGAAATGAAATTAATACCCGTTTAGTTACCTTCACTTCACCACTATTATTCAACCATTGCAACTTGTAAGGTCGAGGATGTTTGGTCATTGGCAGCCCTAATTTGTCAACCATAGAAGTGCTAGTAACATTCGTACAACTCCCTCCATCTATTATCACACTACATGCCTTGTTCCGCACGTGGCACCTAGTATGAAAAATGTTCTCACGTTGCTCTTCTTCTTCCTCTTTGCTTGCACACTAAGGGCTCGTTGAGTGACCAACAATTCACCTTGGGCAGCATACTCCTCCTCATCCACGTCCTCCAATGGTGGCATGGAGTCCTCGTCTGATTCATCGTCCGTAACAACCTCTCTATCGTCCTATAGCACCATCACCCTTTTGTTTGGACATTGGCTTGAGATGTGACCCCTGCCTTGGCATTTGAAACATTTAATATCACGGTATCAAGAAGTGGATGAATCATGTTTAACTTGGTTTGAAGGGCTAGCCTTGGCTGGTTTTGAAGGTCCCGAGCTAACATTCGCATGTGAATTACCTCTCCTCTTGAGCTACCGTTCTACCGTGACGGCCACGTGCACCATGTCTTCTAATTCTACGTAGTGTTGCATCTCCACCCTATCTTGAATATCCGGATTTAGCCCTTGCAAAAATCTTGCCATGGTTGCTTCTCGATCTTCTTCAACATTGGCTCATATCATGGCTATTTCCATTTCTTGATAATATTCCTCCACACTCTTGTTTCCTTGTCTAAGTCCTTGTAGCTTTTTGTACAATTCCCGATAGTAATGGTTGGGCACAAATGCTTTCTCGTCACTGTTTTCATCTCCTCCCATGTCTCAATCGAGTGTTCTCAGTTCCGTCGCTTATTCATTACCAACTGATCCCACCATATAGTCGTATAATCGAAGAACTCAATTGCAGCAAGCTTAACTTTCTTTAACTCTGAGTAGTTATGGCTATCAAACACTAGCTCCACTTTCTTCTCCCACTCTAGGTAAGCTCCAGGGTCATTTTTCCTTTGGAATGGCAAAATCTTCATTTTAATACCTCCCATATTATTGCCTTCCCGGTCCCTAGATTCTCTATTCCCATTTCCATGCTTAAATCTACCCCTATTTATCAGTGGTTCCTCCAACTCTTCTAATTCATCTTCCTCCGAAAGAACACATCCACCCCTCCGCCTGTTTTGCATGTTTTGTGGTGGCCTATTATGTGTTCTGGCATCAACCTCATCTAATCTTTCCTAAATGGGCTCTAGCGCTCACATCAACAACCATTCCATTTGCCTCATTAATGCCTGCAACTGAAGATTTGGAATGTTTTGTTGTGGAAGGTCATCTTCGGCTTCTCTTTCTTAATTCGGATTCATTTTTTTTTAATCTTGCAAAACAACGTTAGATAATAAAGGACCTCACTTCTCTCCCTCAAGTGTTTCACTCTATCACTGGTCACCCAATTCACTCGTGTTTCACTCGAATAATTGGTTTTTACCCTCAAATGTTCTCACCACTCTTGCCTTTTTTTTTAAACTCGTTTATTCTCTCTTTCGGTTCTTTTGAAATTAGACAAACGACAATCAAATCTGTCTGGCAACAAATTCAGCAACATGTTTTGATACGTTGTTCAGAATGAAGCAAAAAGGTCAAGAAAGTCTATCCAAATTTTTTCCACATACAAGCAAATTTTGAGAAAGATTTTCGCACTATGAGGTGAGGTCAAATTCGGACTCCTAGACACTCAAACAATGGAAAGGAAACAAAAAATTTTAAGGAGGGTCTCCAGACTCTTTTTTTTTTTGGATCCTCTTGATTTTTCTTTTCTTTTCTACTTTTTTTTTGTTATGACATTCGGCAAGAACAAAGACTAATAGACCAAGAAACACAAAAACAAGAAGCTGCAACCTAAACTTGAAGCCCAAGACACTAGTTACCTAAAATCAAAACTAACCCTAGCAGCCCTAGGTGAAATTTTGGCTAACACTAAGTTCTTTCCCAAACAAGAATTCACAAAACAACCTAGAATAGAATTTTAGATTTGACCTTGTCAACAAAACAAAGAAAGTTCAAGAAACACAAACGAGGATGCAAGAACCCTATGAATTTAACAAACTCAAAATATTTTATTTTATATTTGAAAGGAATAGAACCTTAGTAATAAATAAGAATTCAAAAACAAATAAGAATAGACAAACCTGAGGCTAGAACCTCACTTTGATAGCAGATGATAAGAACCTCGCAAATATTATCAAAGAATCTCTTTTTGGAATCGCCTATTTATAGGCCAAAATTACAAAGGAAAGTTGACAAATTCAAACATAACTACTAATCCTAATTTAAGCCTAAAATAAAAACCAAAAGAAAGGAAAGTCTCAATGGCTGATATTCAGCCATTTACATGCCCAACAATGAAAGGAAAGTGCAATTAATGCACTTCAACAACTTGCACAAATGATTAGCCACATGTGTGCCAATAATGGGAAAGTTTTCGAAATCCTTCCATAGACTTGATCTTAAAAAATTTGAGCTGATTTCAAGCTTGACTCATCCGGATTCTTCTAGAACTTAGATCAAATTGATGCACCTTTGTGGTTGACGTGGGCCTGGGTCAATGGGCTTGCACAAATTTACTTGATTCCAAATTTTGTGAATCAGCCCATTTAGTGCTTCCTTGAATTTCTTAGCTTGGGCTCTTGTGACTGGTCCAACAAGAACTTGTATTGGATCAGTCACCTTCCTTGCATTTGAGCTCCCCACGTCTCCATCACTTTTCATATGGTTGATTTTAAACATGTTTAGCATTCATACTTGTATTGGGTTAGTCACCTTCCTCGCTCTGAATCTCATTGATAAAGAATCTCTTATTTATTGAGAGCTAACCATGTTTAAGTAAATGAATGCCTAATCCTTAAGTGAGAATAAGTTCTAAGATAGCAGGCATTTGACAATGTTATAACAGGGCAAGGTTAACATAATACTAGATGATTCTTAATAAAAGTACTATTTTCAACGGTTTCTACTCTTAAGACTTTGAAAGGAATGTTTTGACGCTATGGTACTTCCACTTAAGTATTGTTACACTCATTCTTTTGAAAAAGAAGCATTTTAGGTCAAGTGCTTTTGGGATTAATTTTATCGCTTAATTATTTGTGATTCATTTTATGTTTATAGCGACTGCTAGGACTTAAAGAATAATACTACACACAGGGCAAGGGACATTATTGAGGTTCTATGTCACATAGAGAGTAAAGCTAAGATAGAAATTGGATAGTCATGTTCTTGCTTAGGCCTTGGGATGAAGTAAGGGAACTCAATAATCTAAGAATTGATATTATCAATGATTTACAAAAAACAAAACAAAAAAATTAAAAAAAATGCTTATGTTATTTGAGTTCAAAAGAATTAGGGTTTCAAGGTGTGAATGAGATGGACTTGTTGATTTTCAATCATTTTGTTTGTCTTTTCTGAAGCTGTTTCTTTTGTTTCACTTTCATAGTTAGATTATGTACCTTTTATTTTTATTTTCCTTTTTTTTTTGAGCTATTTTGTAGGTGTAATCACTTAGAGCATCTTCAATGCAGTGCTACATTGATCAGCCAATGCCAAATTTTAGTGTTTGAGTGCAAAAAATATTCTCCACTACAATGCTTCATTTGTACCAAATTTGAAATATGCTAAACTTGATAGTTCCAATTAGTTGATATATTAACTTTTTTTAAATCATTACAACATTGTCACTTCCAATGTATTTTGAATATTAAAGGTTTGCTTTTACAATTCAAGGCTTAATAATTATGCCAAAAGGTAGACATAGCATAAGAAATAGCATTATAGAATTAAGCGCGACGCAAAATAGCACATCAAATGTGCCATTCTAACACTTTTTTTGTGGCAAATATAGCAATGATATTGACATCTGCGTTGAAGATGGTTTTAGAATGTGCCAAGTTTATTTATTCTAAAAGCATCTCTTATTCAATCGTAAATTGATGTGCTAATGGCAAATTTGACATTTGAGTTTAAAATAATACTCTCCAATATGATATCATTTTTAATGCCAAATTTTCCATTTCATTCATATTGGTTGATAGATTAACTATTTTGTTGTGATAATTATAGCATTTTTGCTTTTTAATTATTTTAATGTTAAAAGTTTACTTTTACAAGTTTCAAGATTTAATAATTATAACAATAAGGTAAATAGAACATTTCAAATAGCATTATGCGTTGTAGTGAGATATAAAAATCAAATGTGCTATTTTACCGCTTTTTGATGGCAAACATAATATTGACATTGACAATTGCATTGAAAATGGTCAAAGGGTCTATTTATGACAGCTTGTGCTTTTACTTTTAAGTAATAGAAGAAGAAAAGCATGAACATAGGCTTTTTAGATAGTGTTTAAATAATATATCGAAAAGAGCGTTTTTAAAGAGCTTTCAAAACTGTTTGATTAAATAAATCAAAAGCTCTTATTGGTATAAAAAGTAGTCTAATTTAAGGATATGGATGAAATTCCTCATTTGTTATACTTAAATATTTTACAAGTGGTCCTAAAGTTTACCGTTAGTCTTAGTTTATCAAAAGTCCTGTTTTGGTTCTTAATCTTTTACTTTGTTTCAATTTTGGTTCCTTCATCAGTTGGGTTTTAAATATTTAAGGGAATATTCTTTGTGTCTCATGTCCCAGTTTATTACTTTATTTCACTTTTAATATTTAATCTATTACTTTGTTTCGTTTTTGATCCTTCCATTAGCAATATATTATTAAGGATCGAAACTAGAAAAAGCCTAAAGTCAAAAACTAAATACAACGTTTTTTATTTATATAACTAAAATAAAAATAAATTAATCATATTATTTTTTAAACGAGATTTAATTTTTTTAAAGGTAAATTTGAATACTTAAATGCTACAATAAAAAATTTGACTTATTTTTTCAAAGTGTAAATTGCTCCAATAGTCCCTAATCTTTCACAAAAGTAAGCCTTGGGTCTCTAACCTTTTTTAGTTTAACCGACCTTAACCTTTGATTTTAGTTACTAAGAAGCCAATTTTACAAATGTTTGTTAAAAAGAGAGTCATGTGAGGTGTACACGACCTCTTTAATGAAGGCATTTTAGAAAAATTATTAATATTATTTTTATGAAATTAAAAAATAAAAGCCTACTAAAGAAAAAAAATAAAAACATAAATCAATTTTCTTTTCCTTCAAAAAAGAATTATATGTTTTCTTCTACTTCTGCTTCAGTCTTCCATTCTGGCCTCTGTCTATAACCAACCCCCCACCCTTTTCAACCAACTTTCAAGCTACTCCTTTATATTGAAAAACTTGACAGAAATGGAAGTACATGAACCCAACCTCTTTCCTGCCATGATTTCCTCAAATTCTCCAAAAACTTCAAAATCACACCAAATCACACCTAACCTATGTGAATCCCACTTTGGACTTGCCCAGATAAAACTCAAGGCTAAAAAACAAAACAAAGGTCTTCTACTTACAAAATAACTTCATCTCTCTGTCAAATATTTAAATAGATAAAAGAAAAAATCCATCTTTTTGTCAAGTAGTTATAGTCAGAGCTAATCCATTAAAATAAAGAATCTAGACCCAAAAAAGAAAAAGAAAAAGAAAAAGTCTCAGTTATAGTAGAAGCAAAAAAAATGGGTAAAAACCAAAATCAGAGAATAAGAAAGATCTAAATCAGATCCCACCAAAACAAAGCCTAGAAACCCAAAAAATAAATAAATAAACCCAAAAGGAAAATTAATCCAACAAATATAACAAATAAAAAAAACAAATTTCTAAAAATTTAGTACCTTTCAGACATAAAGAGATTAGGGCCCAACTCGATGAAACTCCATGCACTTTTTCAAACAAACAAAAGTGAAATTCCATCATGACTCTCCAATACTACTCGTCAGCGTAAAATTTCAACACCCAGACACCTCTACACACAAAATCGACCCTTTGTTGGTCACTGAACATCTTCCATTGCATGATAGTGGAAACCCTACACTAGACCTTAGACCTAACCTTCAGGTGTTAGAAAAATGAGTACGTAGCAGAATTTTAAAAATTTTAAAATCTGAGTATTTTCCAAAATACAAGTTAGAAATGCTATATACATAAATTAATGACAAATCTTACTATCCTTTTGTATACCGAAGTAGGCTTGAATCTATGTAGAAAAGAACGTTCCAAAAGAGCCTCAACTAACTAGTCTTTTTTGCTATTCTCTATCATGATTAGAGTGTGGGTGGTCACATGTTGTACAGCTTTTCCTCTAGTGACTCTCCTTCCAACCACTTGAGAAGACTTAAATCTAAAGTTCATGATGTTAAATAGTAGTTCCCAGGGAGTTTCAGAGTTTCCCAGACAAGAGTTCTCACTCTATGCTTCTCAACTGATCTGAATAATTGAGAAATCTCATCCCTATTTGTAAAGGTCAGACCTAGGGTTAATCATTATCAAATAAGACCTCAAAATTTGTATCAGGATCAGTTTCAAAGTCAACAATGTGTAATCAGATTCTGACTCTAACTGCCATGGTTGACTATACCTAGTATATCGCGGTCGACCGCACCAACGCAATAGTGGAGTTTGAATCTTATTCGAATTCCTCAAGTTGATCCGATAGATCAAATCACAACTAACTGGATAAATCCTATCTTATTTGATCTAGGTATCCTTTATAGAGCCTCAATTTTAATTCAAATAACCCAATAAAAAAGCTATTTGATTAAAATAGTCATATATAGATAAGCCCATACAAATAAAATGTTATCCACAATAATTCAACATGTTTATCTTGAATTATTTAACAAACTTAATTCAACTGATAAACAAACATAAATTATTAAATCCAATTAACTCGAATTTTAGCTAATCTAATAATTTAACATAAGTCACTAATTTGTAGGAAAAACATGTTGTATCATTATAGGATTTATTATGAGCTAGTAAAGGGGACCTGATGGACCTATATAGTTCAAGCTCCTCTAATTATAAAATAGAATATCCCATATATATATTTTTTAATTATCAACTCCAAAGCTAATCTATTAAAAGCATGGACCTGCACTTTCGAACTACATAAAATTACGAAGCATCAAGTAAGCTAACCATCCATGACATATCATAACGTGCCACATCCCCATAGGATATTCATAATTAGCTTAAGGATGAATTATGTTTTACCTTCCTGATTATTTTTATCTTACATTCTATTTTCATACCATTAGAAAACTTACTATCTAAAGATAATATACCATTTGATTACACCTATGTATCTAAATGGTTGAGCGCTTCAGTCTTTTAATTACAGGATAACGCATATAAGAAAATATTATTAACTTTACAAAAAGAGCTATGGATTCCATATCTATTAATAACAAGTCTACATAATCAAGAGTCATGTCTACAACGTACCGGTATGCATACCATCACCCTTTAGTACATCAAAAGGCATAAGTCAAGAATACAGGCCCATTAGTCATTTCAGGATTAGGACACAACACATATGATTGTCTAAAGTGAATTAATGTGTACAAATGGAATTATTAACCAAATCATTTCAACTTTTATGTTCCTGACCTAATACATCGTCACCTATGACAATGCACTAATGTTTCTACTTACGGAGTCCCAATCTGATGATCAAGACAAGCCATCTCCCATTAGGGATTTAGATAATATAACAATCTTAGTGTGAATAGAGCACCCAACTTTATTCCTTCAATTGTGGATCTTATGATTTAGACCATCACCTATAAGATTCATGTCTTTCACATAATCTGTTCATCATATGCACGATTCTTAAAGGTCCGACCAACAGTTTTTGACTTTTGTTTGCTTATCATACATTCAACAGAAATAAACATAAAGAGGACAACATTTGGTATATGAATAATAAATAAACTCTTTATTGATAAAATGCCTCCAAAAAATATATTACAACATTTTACAGTGTTGTTTGTCTTTTCTTTCTATTGATCATGTGTTTTGTTATTGTATTCCTACACATGATGACTGTTCAAACCTACACATTGTGTTCCACTGCTATACAAAAACATGTGTTGAAAGTCATTACTTACCATTATAGTATAGTAAAACCCATGGTTTTATTTGAAAAAGAATTCAAAATTTTAGGTCGTTTTGAAATTTTTAATAACTTTGGGGTAGGAAATTTATTCTTGAAGGTTTTTTTTTCAAAAAAAAAATAATTAAAGATCAGATTTGATCTTTATTCCTGAATCCCCCCCATTTTCTTTTTCTCCCTTTTTCTTTTCTTCTTTTTTCTCTTTCCCTTTTCTCTTCTTCTTCTACATGTCCAAACGAAGCTGCACCAGCCCACTCTTGCTGACCACCCTTTGGAGCACCATCACTTGAAAACTCTAGAGCTAGAGTGCTGCCCCGGCACCTACTCATCTCTGGTAGCCTAGAATGGAGCCAAATCCACTGTGCTCCTATGGGCTTTTTTGGGAGATTGTAACGTTGTCCGGTTCCCTCTTTGCTAGCAAGTACACCAACAGATTCCACTCATGAAGAGAAGTAAGATCCACCTGACCTCAAGCTCGATTGTCGCCAGAAAATCCAAACCGTCGTCACCCCTTCGGTTGGTTTTGCTACCTTTTTTGACAAATCGAGCCTTGTTTTGAAAACCAACCTTGGAACGGTGATTTTTGCATCGAAAGGTTCGTTTTGGTACTGATCTTTGCCACTACTTCATTGGTCAATGACAGTCAATAGTTGACCCCGACCACCAAATCAGAAAAGAAGTCATTTTGGCCTATTTTTGACATTTTGTACATATTTGTGAAATCAGATTTGAAAGATGAAATTTCAAAGGCTAGGTTTGGTTTCAACAGATGACATCATTTCAAATCTTTTTGCTGCTATATGTCGTCTACTAAGTCCGTAGGAACTCTATTACTTATTTTTTATGATATTTTTATTTAATTAGGTAGGAATTTGGAATTAATTATGTGGATTTCAATATACTATTATTGTTGTTGTTGTTGTTATTGTTGTTGGTTCTATCATTGTTGGTGTTGTTGGCATTGTTATTGATGTGTTGTTGTTGTTCTTATTATTATTATTATTATTATCATCATCATTATTTTATCATCAACATTATTATTATTATTATTATTAGTATTATCTAAAATTTGTTATTGAATTGGTTTTATGAGCATTTTGATTTTGAATAGGTTTTTATAGACGTATTGAATACCTATATGTTTATTGTTGATTTAGGGTTAGGATCAATTATATTATATTTGAGCTTGGTCATGTAAAATTTATGGTTGGAGTGAAATGCTTACTTGACTCAATATAAATTGCTCTGGGTGGTGCGTCTTGTACTTATGGTACACCACACTATATTTGTAGCTTATTTTCTTGCAAGTTAAATTTTGGTTTTAAGAAAAATAAGCCGTTATGTCGCTGAAATTTTGTCAAAACTGACTAACATGGGTAGAATAATTTAGGATGGGTTATATCCAAATCAAATATATATGTTGAGACCTTACACGGCATCGTCAGATAATTCTTAAGGCCATCCAGAGTATTCTCCAAAGTTATATCCCACGAGGTGCTCATTTGTTAAGCACAATGGACATCACATATTTTTGGTACCATCATTGCTATATGGCCTATCTTGCGGAGTGCTCATTTAAGGCACAACAGAACTTATTATAATCTTTCTTTCTTTCTTTTCTGTCATTAACAACCTGGGACATGTGTGAAAGAATTTGAGTGGCGATTACAAATTGTCAGTTATTGATTAGTTTGATAAATTGCAAACCTGATGAATTTTTCTTACATTGATATGAGAATTTGTTTATTAACTTCATAAGGATTTAATATATAATATACGAATAGTAAGAAAAACCAAGAGGTGAGTAATAGATTTTCTATTGGGCATTGTGAGCTCACTCCCCCTGCTTTTGTTTTTAGGTTAGTCAATTGATACTTGAAGTCTTGAATTGTCATTAAAGCTCCTTGCCATTTGACTGGTATATTGTCCTATATTTTTATTGGTGCATGGAAGATACATGAAATGAACACTTGTAGTAGATGATTGATTATTATAAACTTTGTTTTGTTTGTTATTTGAATTTATTTTTATTTATTTTCACTAAAGCTGTGCAGTTGTATTTTTACTTATACTATAAACATTCTCTTAAATTTTGTATATTTCCATTTTAAATTTTCTATTTGTATATTATCTTTTTATTTCACATTAAAGACACCAGAGTAAACTTGAGTTACTTTTGTAATTTTTGGGCCCAACTATAGTTTCCATTTTTTTTGACTTTTTAAATCTTCAAAAAGTATTTCTTTCAATTTAGTTACTACCTCTGATTTTGAGTCATGACAAATACAAACTTTATTTCTTCTTTAATATATAAAGTGAAAAAAAAATGGCATCTTCAGCTCAAGAGAACTCTGGAGCTAGCCGTACTTGTGGTAGTCGCTGGCTTTTCAAGGCCTTGCCTAAGAAGTTGTGGAGGAAAGGAGAAGAGTTTGCAAGAAAGATAAAGAAACTAGGACAAGATGACTCGAGAAGGATTATTCACTCTTTGAACATAGGTTCAGTTCTCACATTTGTGTCCTTGTTTTACTACTTTAAACCAATCTATGATGGCTTTGGCGTTGCTGCCATATGGGTTGTTTCATCAGTTGTTGTTGTATTTTGGTTTTCTATAGGTGAGCTTTTTTTTTGTCTAAACATGCATTGCTAATGAAATAACATTGTAGTACTAGCTACTTGAATCAAGCTTCGTAATTAACTAACTAGATTTTTTTTATTTTTTTCAGGAGCAACACTAGGAAAGGGTTTAAATAGAATGTTGGCAACATTACTGGCCGATGTCTTGGCCTTGGCGCTCATGATTTAGCTACTCTTTCTGGGGAGAAAGGAGAGCCTATACACAGTGCAGTATTTGTCTTTATAATGGGTATAAAAAATATATTAAATTTTGAAACTTAATCACTTCATCTTGGGAACATGCGCGTGGCAACTGCCAACTTCTTAGAATAATTGTTATTTTTTATTTTTTATGCCTAATCACAATGGTAGAACCTGCACAACTTTTGAAATTTCAATTTTTTATTCCGTTCAAATTAAAAATTATATCGAGGTAGTCACTGAATGCCAGTGTTAATTTTTAGAAGCTAAGGCATTTAACAAAATTACTATAACGTCACTTTGTTTATATTTATGTTGTTGTGGTACCTTATTAGATCCGACAAACTAATAGAAGTCTTTCTCATATGTGCGGCTGCAATAGTAACCTTTTCAAGATTCTTACCCAAATGAAGGCGAGGTACGATTACGGGCTGATGGTATCCATATTGACCTTCTATTTGGTGTTGGTTACGGGCCATCATGCCGACGAAGTTATTGTTACACCCAGATTTTAATTAAGTGAAATTAATAAGTAAATTGGTGTATTAGTGTACCTAAATGTGATTTGAACTTTGCTTATTTTGTGGTATTTTTCAATTTATGATATGAACCCACCTAACTCCACCCCAAAAGCTAGCTCGTGAGGGGAGGATTGTAAACCCATGTATATAACATCCAAGACCACCCTCTCTAACCGATGTGGGACACATCCTTAATGATGAGGACATCGTTAGCACAAGCAAGAGCACGTGGGATGAGACATATTCAGATCCAATTCAAGTTCCTATTGGTCCGGTTACGAGAGCTCATGCAAAGAAGTTCAAAGAAACGCTTATTGGGCTTATTTAAGCAACTTGGGCTCAAGCTATTGCATGGAGGCCCATTGAGGGAATTGCATGTGACATATAGACCAACAAATGCATGATTCAAGTTCTAGAAGGGACCGAGTAATTTCCATTTCAGTTACTTTCCCGTTTTGAGGTGACAAGTGGCGAGAAGAATCAGCTATTTACCTTTTTAATGTCTAGTTTCCTTTTTCTTTTAGAAACATGCGTTTGTTTTATTTCTATTATTATAAGGCTTGTAAGCCATTAAGGGAACTTACCTTATTTGCTTTAGATTGGACGTTTTGGTAATTGATTTGCCCGAAATTCCATGGGCAATTAGGAGCTGAAAATTCGCATAGGAGAAACCACTATATATTGTAATGAATTTCATTCAATGGAGAACAGTTTTTAAAACACAATTTGAGGTTTGATTCTCTTCGGTTCTTAGATGAACTATTCGAACTTATCGGAAAATTCCGTGGCGTTCATAGACTCATCAATCAGTCCATCCATAGCTGATTGTGGCGTCCTCACATACCAAGGTTCGTGCTTCTTGTTAGGCATTGAATCGCGGTTCCATTCAAAACCTATTAGGAAAATTGATCTTGGAGACCAATTTTGGTTAGGGTCGCGTCAGTTCTTTGCATGGTTCGTATCACACATAGTATTGACAATAATTAAATTACAACCACAATCCAAACATGAAGGAAAGGATTAAAATATTACATGCCTTAATTAAATACATAAATAATCTAAATAGAGTCTCTACTGCTCCCGAGTCCACTCAGTAGACTCCCAATTGGCCCTATGCTGTAGTCCACCTAAAAGGGGGTAAAGTTTAAAACAAATAAAAGTGTGAGCGAAAGGCTCAGTAGGACTATGCTTTGGAAAAAAATTAATTTAAATATAAAATTTATCATTTCAAGAAAATATGTTGAAAACATAATAAATAAATCCAATTTTAATCATTCTTACTAAAATAGTCATTCATTCAACTGATAATGAATTCATTATCTTATCCTGGACAAACCATTAAATATCATCACTGCAATGGTCTAGCTGGGTTTGGGATTTGCCTCCAAGGTCGTTCTCTATACGACCCAATCTCTAAATATGGCATCATTCTCTAATGTATAAATCATTATTAAAATCTCATTTTACCAAGTGAGTTCTTTTACATTTATTATGTAGTTCATTACGAATATCACGTCATTCAACAGTTTACGAAAAGAACTCATAAAAATTATTCTCAGTCATTTATTGAAAACATTTTGAAAGAATGTACTTTGAGGCCAAAACCATTTAAAAGCATGGTTACCAAAGAAGGGGCAAAAGACCTATGTCGATGTCTTGCACCATGACTCAACACCGTAGTTCCGATCCGCTATATGTTAGCTCCACAGAACCATAAAACTAGGTTCGTTAATATCTGTCTTATATTATTCTACATCACAATGCTATCCTATGTGTCTTAGTGTGCCTTTAAAGTTCACAAAATCTTACTACCATGTCAAAGTCTTTATCTACATTCAAAATAGTAAAAATGGGTGAAAAAAAATCAAATTCTATGAAGCTCAGTCGTTCTACAAAACTTCCTATACTGGCCTTCCAAACTCTACAATTCGACCTACCGACATGCAAAACTGGCCTGCCGAACTGCTCCAGGTTCAGCTTGCTGACGATATGAGTGTGAAATGCCAAACTCATGACTCTGGTTTATCGATGCTTAAGATCGGCTTACCAAATTGGGAAAATCTTGAAATTTGTAGATTTCGAGTCTCGGCCTTCCCGAGCTTAAAATCCCATTTCCAACCTATTTTTCAATATATATAATGTTCATGAATGATAGAAAAACATTATAGAACACATTTAAACAACTTTAAACAAGTTTTACATAGATATTTTCAAGGAAATCCAAAAATGAGGAAAAAGAGAAAAACTTGATTTAATCTGATTTTCGTCCAATCAAGCCTAAATTCTAGATGATTTAAGTTCCACAACTTAGATAGAAGGGTTTCTAAGCAAAAAGGAACTCAGATTTCAACATACAAAGAGAATTGGAAAATTTAGGAAAAGTTTCAAATTTGAGAAATAGAGTGACTAACCTAAAATGAGCTTTGATTTGAGTTTATGGAACCCCAATCGTGCTTCTAAGCTTCCAATCTAGCTATGGAACAAGACTTGAGCTCAAATTTTTTTTTTGATTCAAGGTGAGAGAGGTAAGGAGAGAAAGGAAGAGACATTGAGAGAGAGAAGGAGAGTCTAAGAGAGAGTGTGAGAGTGAGTGAAAGCCAGAGTGAGAGAGGGAAATAAATAGAGAGGGAAGGGGTGGTTTTGTAGAGTGAAAACCATGTCCCATACATGGTTTTCCAAATAAGACTTGTTTGAAATTTGACAAATTGTTTTGTGTTTTTAAAAAATCAAAGTAACAATTAAAATAATAAAGAGGTGAAATAAATTGATGTGTCCCACATGATTAGAGAGGGTGGTCTTGGGTGTTATATATATGGGTTCACAATCCTCCCCTCACGAGCTAGCTTTTGGGGTAGAGTTAGGTGGGTTCATATCATATGGTATCAGAGTCGAACCTCTGTTAGTCGGTGGGTGCTTGTACAAAGGTTCCCTATCGCTCGTGTGGGTTAACGATGGAGTTGGCACAATGACGTGCAGTCTAAAGGGGTCGGGAATGATGTGTCCCACATCGGTTAGAGAGGGTGGTCTTAGGTGTTATATATATGTGTTCACAATTCTTCCCTCACGAGCTAGCTTTTGGGGTGGAGTTAGGTGGGTTCATATCAATGTGTGTGCACTAATGTGGGTCCAGTAACACCCAACTTGTGTTTATCTTTTCTCATTATTATATCTCATCTTATTGCATTAAATAAGGGGTTTAAATTTAAAAAGCTTTAAATCCATCATGGTTTCATAATTAACTTAATTCTTTATTTAGTAATTTTTAATTAAAAACTTGATTTAATTAACCTAATTAACCTGCCATGTCACCTCCCAGGTTTTGGGATGTGACAGAATGATAAGAACCTCGCCAATATACTGACGAAACCCGTTATCAATAAGAAGGAACCAAGACCGTTTCTACTCAGATTTGGATGGAAGTCACCGCGACCCGTTGCTTATATCGAAGCAAGAACCTTGGTATATCGAAGACGCCACAATCAAGGATGGAAAGCCTGATTGATAAGTCGGGGTTAAACGCTCGGATTGATTCGAAGAGTTCGTGCAGTTCGTCAAAGAACCAAAGAAAGAATTATTTCTCTCAGAAAATAAACATCCATTGATTCTCCATTAACCTTGGGAACACCTATTTATAGGCCAAAATTACAAAGTGTTGCCCAAAAAGAAAAGTTGACAAATTCAAACATAATTACTAAGCCTAAAATAAAAACCAAAAGAAAGGAAAGTCTTAATGGCTGATTTTCAGCCATTTACACGCCCAACAATAAAAGGAAAGTGCAATTAATCCTCGTCAACAATTTGCATAAATGATTAGCCGCGTGTGCCAAAATGGGAAGGTTTCTGAAAGTCTTCCATTGACTTGATCTTGCAAAATTTGAGCTGATTTCAATTAGGCTTGACTCATCTGGATTCTTCTAGAACTTGGATCAAATTGATGCACCGTTGTGGTTGACGTGGGCCTGGGTCAATGTGCTTGCACAAATTTTCTTGATTCCAGATTTCGTGAATCAGCCTATTTAGTGCTTCCTTGAATTTCTTAGCTCGGGCTCTTGTGACTGGTCCAACAGGAATTTGTATTGGGTTAACCACCTTCCATGCATTTGAGCTCCCTAAGTCTCCATCATTCCCCTCCTCTTGAAAAGGATTTGTCCTCAAATCAGACTCTGCATCGAAAGGACTCAAATCAGAAACATTGAAGGTAGCACTTACATTATACTCACCTTGCAAATCCAACTTGTAAGCATTGTCATTAATTCTTTCAAGGACTTGAAATGGACCATCTCCCCGTGGTAACAACTTTGACTTTCTTTGTTCTGGAAAACGCTCCTTTCTAAAGTGCAACCACACCCAGTCTCCAGGTTCAAAAATCAGCTTGTGTCGCCCCTTGTTGGCTTGCTTTGCATATTGTTCCGTTCTTCGCTCAATGTTGAGTCTTGCTTTCTCATGAATCTGTTTAACAAAGTCAGCCTTCCTTTTGCCATCTAAATTAACACACCTAGAAACAGGTAGTGGTGATAAATCCAGTGGTGATAAAGGATTAAGACCATAAACAATTTCAAAAGGTGAATACTTAGTAGTAGAATGGACAGAGCGATTATATGCAAACTCAACATGCGGTAAACAGTCTTCCCATGTTTTAATGTTCTTACTGATGATTGCTCTTAATAAGGTTGACAAAGTCCTATTTACTACCTCAGTTTGACCATCAGTTTGTGGGTGGCAAGTAGTAGAAAACAACAGCTTAGTACCTAACTTACTCCACAAAGTCTTCCAAAAGTAGCTCAAGAACTTAGCATCTCTATCTGAAACAATTGTCCTAGGCATGCCATGTATTCTCACAATCTCCCTAAAGAACAATTCAGCAACATGCGATGCATCATCAGTTTTATGACAGGGAATAAAATGTGCCATCTTAGAAAACCGATCTACAACCACAAACACACTATCCTTCCCATGTTTGGTCCTAGGTAAACCTAACACAAAGTCCATTGAAATATCAGTCCAAGGCTCACTAGGAATTGGCAAAGGTGTGTATAAACCATGGGGTTGTGCTCTCGATTTAGCTTGCCTACACGTGACACATCTACTACATATCCTTTCAACATCCCTTTGCATGTGTGGCCAAAAGAAGTGTTCCTGCAAAATAGCTAAAGTTTTAGCAATTCCAAAATGCCCCATCAATCCGCCACCATGGGATTCCCTTACTAACAAATCTCTCAAAGAACAATTAGGCACACAAAGCTTATTCTCCCGAAACAAAAATCCATCTTGTCTATAAAATTTACCCATTGCGTTTTTCTCACAAGCTCGATACTCCTCACTAAAATCTTGGTCTAAAGGGTATAAATCCTTAATATGCTCAAAACCAA
Source organism: Artocarpus heterophyllus (assembly GCA_025403435.1). Lineage (NCBI taxonomy): Eukaryota > Viridiplantae > Streptophyta > Magnoliopsida > Rosales > Moraceae > Artocarpus > Artocarpus heterophyllus. The sequence continues at coordinate 35,797,781 of CM046337.1, forward strand.
GTAGTTTAGCGTCAAGGATAGAAAGTAATGCGTACCTGCAAGAAAGTACATCCGCAACAGCATTCTCCTTACCTTGCTTGTATCGAATGACATAAGGAAATGTCTCGACGAATTCCACCCAGCGGGCATGCCTCTTGTTCAACTTTTGTTGTCCCTTCAGATGTTTCAATGACTCGTGATCAGTGTTAATCACGAATTCCTTGGGCCATAGGTAGTGTTGCCAAGTCTTTAATGCTTGAACCAACGTGTACAACTCCTTGTCATAAGTAGGGTAATTTAGTGTTGACCCACTCAATTTTTTACTGAAATACGCAATTGGTCGTCCTCCTTGCATTAGCACGACACCTATACCTACACCAGAAGCATCACATTCAATTTCAAATGTTTTAGAAAAATCAGGTAAAGCAAGTAAAGGAGCATGAGTAACCTTATGCTTAATCAGCTGAAACGCCTTCTCTTGTTCTTCTTCCCATTTAAACCCAACATTCTTCTTGATTACTTCTGTAAGTGGTGCAGCCAAAGTACTGAAATCCCTTACAAACCGCCGGTAAAAGCTAGCAAGTCCATGAAAACTCCGTACTTCTCCAACGCTTTTGGGATTTGGCCATTCTTGGATAGCCCTAACCTTTTCTTCGTCGACCTGTATACCTTGAGCACTAACAACAAAACCAAGAAAAACAAGCTTATCCGTGCAAAAGGTACACTTTTAAAGATTAGCATACAACTTTTCCTTCCATAAAACATCTAAAACAAGTTTCAAATGTTCAATATGATCATCCAGATTGCTGCTATAGATTAGGATATCATCAAAATAAACAACAACAAATTTCCCAATGAAAGCTCGCAAAACATGGTTCATTAAACGCATAAATGTGCTAGGGGCATTGGTTAAACCGAAAGGCATTACCAACCACTCATACAAACCTTGTTTTGTTTTGAAAGCCGTCTTCCACTCGTCTCCCTCTTTCATGCGAATTTGATGATATCCACTCTTCAGATCAATTTTAGAAAATACACAAGCACCATGCAATTCATCTAACATGTCATCCAAGCGAGGAATGGGATGTCGATACTTTACCGTGATGTTGTTGATGGCTCGACAATCAACGCACATCCTCCAAGTCCCATCTTTCTTAGGCACAAGTAAAACTGGTACGGCGCATGGGCTCATGCTTTCTCTCACGTGTCCCCTCTCCATCAACTCACTTACCTGCCGTTGGAGTTCCTTTGTCTCCTTAGGATTACTTCTATAGGCTGGTCGGTTTGGAATTGTAGCTCCAGGTATGAAGTAGATTTGATGTTCAATCCCGCGGATTGGAGGTAAACCTTGCGGTGTTTCCTCAGGAAAGATATCCTCATACTCCTGCAGAAGAGAAATAACAGAACTATGCAAGGTGGAATCAAGATCGTTAATGTTTAATAACGCCTCCTTGTACATGAGTACAATCATCGGCTGATTAGAAAACAAAGCTCTTCTCACATCACTCTCTCTTGCATAAAAGTTTGTTTTTCTCTCTAATTTTACCTCATTGGCCAAATCTTCTTTTGCACTGGCTCTCTCAATGTTCTCTCCTTTTTTCTCCTTTTTTTCGGCCCCTCTATCTTTTTTCCCTCTCTGGCCGAACTCTATCTCTGCACTCCAACACTCATTATTTTCACTCCCTTTCTTTCTCTTTTTCTCATTCTCTCCTTTTTGTTCACTCTCCTTTTGTAACCAAACTTGATCTTCATGAACCTGTTTTGGTGTCATTGGCACAAGAGTGAATGTTCTCTGGTTGTGCACAAGAGAATATTTATTGGTGTAGCCATCATGTTTGACTCGACGATCAAATTGCCATGGTCGACCTAGTAACAAGTGCCTGGCTTCCATTGGAACTACATCGCACAAAACTTCATCTTCGTATCTACCAATGCAAAATGAAATTAATGCCTGTTTAGTTACCTTCACTTCACCACTATTATTCAACCATTGCAACTTGTAAGGTCGAGGATGTTTGGTCGTTGGCAGTCCTAATTTGTCAACCATAGTACTGCTAGCAACGTTCGTACAACTCCCTCCATCTATTATCACACTACATACCTTGTTCTGCACGTGGCACCTAGTATGAAAAATGTTCTCACGTTGCTCTTCTTCTTCCTCTTTGGCTTGCACACTGAGGGCTCTTCGAGTGACCAACAATTCACCTTGGACAGCACACTCCTCCTCATCCACATCCTCCAATGGTGGCATGGAGTCCTCGTCCGATTCGTCATCCGTAACAACCTCTCCGTCATCCCGTAACACCATCACCCTTTTGTTCGGACATTGGCTTGAGATGTGACCCCTGCCTTGGCATTTCAAACATTTAATATCACGGTTTCGAGAAGTGGATGAATCATATTTACCTTGGTTTGAAGGGCTAGCCGTGGCTGGTTTTGGCTCAAACTTTGGCCTAGCAACCGATTTCTCTTCTCTCTTCCCATAATTTGGCTTCCATGAAGAAGGTGCCGAACTAACATTCGCACGTGAGCTACCCCTCCTCTTGAGCTGCTGCTCTACTGTGATGGCCATGTGCAACATGTCTTCTAACTCTACATAGTGTTGCATCTCCACCCTATCTTGAATATCTCGATTTAGCCCTTGCAAAAATCTTGCCATGGTTGCTTCTCGATCTTCTTCAACATTGGCTCGTATCATGGCTATTTCCATTTCTTGATAATATTCCTCCACACTCTTGTTTCCTTGTCTAAGTCCTTGCAACTTTTTGTACAATTCCTGATAGTAATGGCTGGGTACAAATCGCTTTCTCATCACCGTTTTCATCTCCTCCCATGTCTCAATCAGGTGTTCCCGGTTTCGTCGCCTATTCATTACCAATTGATACCACCATACAACCGCATAATCAGAGAACTCAATTGCAGCAAGCTTAACTTTCTTTAACTCTGAATAGTTATGGCAATCAAACACTAGCTCCACTTTCTTCTCCCACTCTAGGTAAGCTCCAGGGTCATTTTTCCCTTGGAATGGCGGAATCTTCATTTTAATACCTCCCATATTATTGTCTTCCCGGTTCCTAGCTTCTCTATTCCCATTTCCATGCCTAAATCTGCCCCTATTTATCGGTGGTTCCTCCAACTCTTCTAATTCATCTTCCTCCGAAAGATCACATCCACCCCTCCGCCTATTTTGTATGTTTTGTGGCTGCCTATTGCGTGTTCTGGCATCAACCTCATCTAATCTCTCATGAATGGGCTCTAGCGCTCGCGTCAACAACCGTTCCATTTGCCTCATTAATGCTTGCAACTGAAGATTTGGAACGTTTTGTTGTGGAAGATCATCTTCGGCTTCTCTTTCTTGATTCGGATTCATTTTTTTTTATACCTGCAAAACAACGTTAGATAATAAAGGACCTTACTTCTCTCCCTCACGTGTTTCAGTCTATCACTTGGTCACTCCGTTCACTCATGTTTCACTCGAATAATTGGCTTTTATCCTCGAATGTTCTCACCACTCCTGCCTTTTTTTAACTCACTTATTCTCTCTTTCAGTTCTTTTGGAATTACACAAACAATAATAAAATCTAGCCGGCAACAAATTTAGCAACACGTTTTGATACGCAGTTCAAAATGAAGCAATTTTTTTTTTTCACTATGAGGTGAGGTCAAATTTGGACACCTGGACACTCAAACAATGGAAAGTTAACAAAAAAAAATTTTAACGAGGGTTTCCAGACTCTTTTTTTTTGGATCCTTTTGATTTTTCTTTTCTTTTCTTTTCGTTTCGTTTTTCTTTTCTTTTCTTTTCTTTTCTTCTTTTTCTTTTCTCTTTTTTTTTGTGAAATTCGGTGAGAACAAGAATAATAAACCAAGAAACACAAAATAGGAAACTACCACCAAAACTTGAAACCCAAGATACTAGTTACCCGAAACCAAACTAACCAACTTTTTTTTTTTTAACGGAATAGAACCTAAGTAATAAATTAGAATTCAAAAACAAATAATGATAGACAAACCTGAGGCTAGAACCTGGCTCTGATACCAAATGATAAGAACCTCGCCAATATACTGACGAAACCCGTTATCAATAAGAAGGAACCAAGATCGTTTCTACTCAGATTTGGATGGAAGTCACCGCAACCCGTTGCTTATATCGAAGCAAGAACCTTCGTATATCGAAGACACCACAATCAAGGATGGAAAGCCTGACTGATAAGTCGGGGTTAAACGCTCGGATTGATCCGAAGAGTTCGTGCAGTTCGTCAAAGAACCAAAGAAAGAATTATTTCTCTCAGAAAATAAACATCCATTGATTCTCCATTAACCTTGGGAACGCCTATTTATAGGCCAAAATTACAAAGTGTTGCCCAAAAAGAAAAGTTGACAAATTCAAACATAATTACTAAGCCTAAAATAAAAACCGAAAGAAAGGAAAGTCTTAATGGCTGATTTTCAGCCATTTACACGCCCAACAATAAAAGGAAAGTGCAATTAATCCTCGTCAACAATTTGCATAAATGATTAGCCGCGTGTGCCAAAATGGGAAGGTTTTCGAAAGTCTTCCATTGACTTGATCTTGCAAAATTTGAGCTGATTTCAATTAGGCTTGACTCATCCGGATTCTTCTAGAACTTGGATCAAATTGATGCACCATTGTGGTTGACGTGGGCCTGGGTCAATGCGCTTGCACAAATTTTCTTGATTCCAGATTTTGTGAATTAGCCCATTTAGTGCTTCCTTGAATTTCTTAGCTCGGGCTCTTGTGACTGGTCCAACAGGAATTTGTATTGGGTTAATCACCTTCCATGCATTTGAGCTCCCTAAGTCTCCATCACAGAATGGATCAGAGCCTTAGGTTTATGAACCTTGTGAATTGTGCACACACAGGTTTGATAATGAAATATGACTGATAGTCTGAATTTGTTTTCAGAATTGAGAGAATGGTACCTAAGCATCATCTAGCTATTGCTAATGTGAATCCAACTAATAAGGAAGCCATGATAGGGGTGATGTTTGCTGCTTTTGGTAGATAATAGTGAGGGCTAGGTGAGAAGATTCGAAGGCGGGTAGCCGGTATGAGTGCTTCACAGAGTTTTAGCACACATCTATTATAACTTTTGATGGAAATAAGGATCCGCAGATGTCCAAACATTAGTTTGACTTAGTGGTAAAACATCTAAATACCTTTGGTGTACCAGTGGAATATCGAGTGCAATTTAAGGACTATGAGTTAGAAGGAAGTGTGAACACTTGATGGAACCAGACGAAACACATTAAGAACAATAGGAATATTGATTGGGACCAATTTGAAGAATTATTCTATGAGTGATATTTTCCGTAGGGATATAGGGATTAGAAGGTTGCCAAATTTTATTGATTGGAATAGGGTGATATGATGGTTCAGGAGTACGGGGCAAAGTTTACTAAATTCGCCAGATTTACTCCATCTGTTGTGGCTTCTAAGCAGGAAAAGTATATTAAGTTTTAGGAAGGGCTAAAAGCATCCATTTGACGACAACTGGCTGCCCTACGAATCTAGAATTATGGTGAGTTAGTATTGTCAGCTTTATCTATGGAAAGAGGTATACTCTCTATTGCGAGAATCAGGCCAAGACATCAAGAAGACCTCAGAGGACTAACAGAAGGGGCAATAACAACCAATAAACTTAGGGGAAGAATCAGCAAGGCAACATTAACAGTGGAAGTAGCAGCTCTTCAAGCAACAGGTGTAGCAATCCTTACAACTTCCGTTGCCATTATTGCCAGCAACCGGGACACATCAAGAGAAACTGCCCAATAAGGAATACTTGACAAGGACTTCAGCCTAGAGAAGGTGTAAGCCATCAACCTCAACCTTAGCAAGTCCCTTAACTATAGTTTCATCAATTCGCTCCTCAACAGCGATAGTACCCAGCGTAAGGATATCAGCCGTAGAACTTTCAGTGTAATGTCTCACAGTATCGAGCACCCAGTACGGCTAGTGTGTAGTCTCTTCCATGAGAACAATATCGCTCGACCAACCCTAAACTTAGCAATGCAAATAGAGGAAAAAGGAAGGCTCTAGCTGAAGTACATACCATGACTTCAAGGAGTTCGCATGCTTAGACCAGCAACGCGACTGTCAATGGTATGGTTTTGGTTTCTCAATCTCTAGCACATGTTTTATTTGATACTGGTGCCACTCATTCTCTTATTTTGAGTTCATTTGTACATGCCTTGGGGTTAGGAATAGAAGAATTTAATGAGCCTTTGATAATTATCTCACCCTTGGGACGGGTGTGTGTGAATTGTATACGTAAATCTTATAAAATAATGATTAGGGTGAGACTCTAAAGAGTAATTTTATTATAATCCCCATGAGTTCATATGATGTAATCTTAGGAATGAACTGGTTGTCTAGGTATACCACTATTGCAGATTGTGATACGAACCCCGCCAAGAACTGACGCGACCCTAACCGAAATTGGTTTCCAAGATCAAATTCCTAACTGGTTTTGAATGGAACCGCGACCTGATGCCCAACAAGAAGCACGAACCTCAGTATGTGAGGACGCCACAATCAGCTATGGAGGGACTGATTGATAAGTCTTAGTATGTGAGGACGCCACAATCAGCTATGGATGGACTGATTGATAAGTCTATGAATGCCACGAAAATTTCTGATAAGTTTGAATAGTTCGTTTAGGAACTAAAGAGAATTAAACCTCAAAATTATGTGTTATTACTTGTCTTCCATTGAATGAAATTCGTTACAATATATAGGGGTTCCTATGCAAATTTTCAGCTCCTAATTCCCATGGAATTTCAGGAAAATCATTTACCAAATGTCAAATCTAAACTAAATAAGGAAAGTTCCCTTAATGGCTTAAAAGCCTTACAATAATAGAAATAACAAAAATGCAAAAAGGAAACTAGACATTAAAAGGTAAATAAGCTGATTCTTCTCGCCATGTGTCACCTCAAAATGGGAAAGTAACTGAAATGGAAATTGCTCAATCCCTTCTAGAGCTTGAATCACGCATTTGTTGGTCTGGTTGTCGCATGCAATTCCCTCAATGGGCCTCCATGCAATAGCTTGAGCCCAAGTTGCTTGAATAAGCCCAATAAGCGTTTCTTTAAACTCTTCACACGAGCTCTCGTAATCGGACCAATGGGAACTTGAATTGGATCTGAATATGTCTCCCAAATGCTCTTGCTTGTGCTAATGATGTCCTCATCATTCCCCTCCCCTTGAGAGGGATTTGTCCTCAAATCGTCGCCTGCATCAAAAGGACTTAGATCAGAAACATTAAAGGAGGCACTTACACCATACTCACCTGGCAAGTCTAGCTTATATGCATTATCATTGATCCTTTCAAGGATTCGAAAAGGACCATCCCCTCTAGGCAACAGCTTGGATTTCCTTTGTTCCGGAAACCATTCCCTGTGTAAATGCAACCACACCCAATCGCCGGGTTTGAAGACGAGCTTGTGACGCCCTTTGTTGGCTTGTTCAGCATATTGTTTAGTCCTTCACTCGATGTTGAGTCTTGCCTTCTTGTATATCTGCTTAACAAGATCAGCTTTTCTTTTTCCATCTAAATTCACATGCTCAGACAAAGGTAATGGCATTAAATCCAAAGGAGTTAAAGGATTAAAACCATAAACAATTTCAAACGGTGAAAATTGTGTAGCAGAATGAACAGATCGATTATAAGCAAACTCAACATGTGGTAAACACTCATCTCATGTTTTGATGTTCTTTTTAATGACAGCCCTCAACAAAGTAGACAAGGTTCTATTCACAACTTCTGTTTGACCATCGGTTTGAGGGTGACAAGTAGTTGAAAACAATAGCTTAGTCCCTAACTTAGCCCACAAAGTCTTCCAAAAGTAGCTTAAGAACTTGGTGTCCCTATCAGAAACAATTGTCCTAGGCATACCATGAAGTCTCACAATTTCCCTAAAGAACAAATCAGCAACATTGGAAGCATCATCTATCTTGTGGCATGGAATAAAATGAGCCATCTTTGAAAACCTATCCACGACCACAAATATTGAGTCTCTTCCCCGTTTAGACCTAGGCAAACCTAGCACAAAATCCATCGAAATATCAATCTAGGGTTCACTAGGTATTGGTAAAGAGGTGTACAAACCATGGGGCTGCACTCTTGATTTAGCCTGCCTACAAGTTACACATCTACCACAAAGCCTCTCAACTTCTCGTTTCATATGTGGCCAATAAAAGTGTTCCTGCAACATAGCTAAAGTCTTCATTACTCCAAAATGTCCCATCAATCCTCCCCCATGGGATTCTCTCACTAGCAAATCTCTTAATGAACAATTAAGCACACATAATTTATTCTCTCGAAACAAGTATCCCTCATGCCTAAAGTACTTACCACTAGCAAGTCTCTCACAAGCTTGATACTCAGTACTAAAGTCACAGTCATCAGCATATAACTCTTTAATGTGTTCAAAACCCAGTAGTTTAGCATCAAGAGTTAAGATTAAGACATACCTGCGAGAAAGTGCATCGGCAACGACGTTTTCCTTGCCTTGCTTGTAGCGAATGACATACGGAAACGTCTCTATGAATACTACCCAATAAGCATGCCTCTTGTTCAGCTTGTGCTGGCCCTTCAAGTGTTTCAGGGACTTATGATCGGTGTAAATCATGAACTCCTTAGGCCATAGGTAGTGCTGCCACGTCTCTAATGCCCGAACCAATGCATACATCTCTTTATCATAAGTTGGGTAATTAAGAGTTGCCCCATTCAGCTTCTGACTGAAATATGCTACTGGTCTCCCTTCCTGCATTAAAACAGCACCAGTTCCAACACCTGAAGCATCACATTCAATCTCAAAAGTTTTGGAAAAATTAGGTAAAGATAACAATGGAGCATTTGTCAACTTCTCCTTGAGTAGCTGAAATGCCTTTTCTTGCTCTTCTCCCCATCTAAACCCAACGTTCTTGTTGATCACTTCAGTCAGTGGTGCGGCTATAGTATTGAAATCTTTCACAAACCGTCGGTAGAAACTAGCAAGTCCATGAAAACTTCGTATATTTCCCACACTAGTTGGACTCGGCCACTCCTGGATGGCTCGCACCTTTTCTTCATCAACCTGTATACCTTGAGCACTAACAACAAAACCAAGAAACACAAGCTTATCTGTGCAAAAGGTACACTTCTTGAGGTTAGCATACAACTTTTCCTTTCTAAGCACATCTAAAACAAGTTTCAAATGTTCAATATGATCATCCAAATTGCTGCTATAGATAAGGATATCATCAAAATAAACAATGACAAATTTCCCAATAAAAGCTCGCAAAACATGGTTCATTAAACGCATAAATGTGCTTGGCGCATTGGTTAAACCGAAAGACATTACCAACCACTCATACAAGCCTTGTTTTGTTTTGAAGGCCGTCTTCCACTCGTCTCCCTCTTTCATGCAAATTTGATGATATCCACTCTTCAAATCAATTTTAGAAAACACACAAGCACCATGCAATTCATCTAACATGTCATCCAAGCGAGGAATGGGATGTCAATACTTTACCATGATGTTGTTGATGGCTCGACAATCAACGTACATCCTCCAAGTCCCATCTTTCTTAGGGACAAGTAAAACTGGTACGGCGCATGGGCTCATGCTTTCTCTCACGTGTCCCTTCTCCATCAACTCACTTACCTGCCGTTGGAGTTCCTTTGTCTCCTCGGGATTACTCCTATAGGCTGGTCAGTTTGGGATTGTAGCTCCAGGTATGAAGTCAATTTGATGTTCAATTCCACGGATTGGAGGTAAACCTTGCGGTGTTTTCTCGGGAAAGATATACTCATATTCTTTCAAAAGAGAAACAACAGAACTATGCAAGGTGGAATCAAGATCTTTAGTGTTTAATAACGCCTCCTTGTACATGAGTAAAATCATCGGCTGATTAGAAAACAAAGCTCTTCTCACATCACTCTTTCTTGCATAAAAGTTTGTTTTTCTCTCTATTTTTACCTCATTGGCCAAATCTTCTTTTGTACTGGCTCTCTTAATGTTCTCTCATTTTCTCTCCTTTTTCTCGGCCATCTCTTCCTTTTTTCTCTCACTGGCCGAACTCTCTCTCTGCACTCCCACTCTTGATTTTTCTTCGCTCTTAATTTTTTTATCACTTTCTCTTTGTAGGCTCACTTGGTCTTCATAGACCTGTTTTGGTGTTAACGGAACAAGAGTGATCGTTTTTTGCTTGTGAACAAATGAGTACTTGTTGGTGAAACCATCATGCTTAACTCGTTGATCAAATTGCCATGGCCTGCCTAATAACAAGTGCCCAGCTTGCATCGGAACCACATCGCACAAAACTTCATCTTCATATCTTCCAATGTGAAAAGAAACTAACACTTGCTTATGCACCTTTACCTCACCAGTATCATTTAACCATTGCAATTTATATGGTCGAGGATGCTTAATTGTTGGCAGCCTTAACTTCTCTGCCATGGTTGTGCTAGCAACATTGGTACAACTCCCACCATCAATAATCACACTACATACCTTGTTTTGGACATGGCACCTAGTGTGGAAGATGTTTTCCCGTTGCACCTCTTTATCTTCTTCTTTGGCTTGCACACTTAAAGCTCTCCTTGTAACCAACAATTCTCCTTGGACAGCGCACTCCTCATCGTCGGCATCCTCTAATGAAGGCATAGAATCATTGTCTAAATCCTCATCGGTTTCAATCTCTCCATTGTCCTGTATCACCATAGCTCGTTTGTTCGGACATTAGCTTGCTATGTGACCCCTGCCTTGACATTTAAAACATTTAATATCACGAGTCTGAGTAGTGGAAGAATCAGATTTACCTTGATTCCCATGGCTGGCCACCTCTTGTTTTTGCTCGATCTTTGGCTTGGGGTTGGATTGCTTCTCATCCCTCTTCCATTGGTTCATTTTCCAAGCCGATGTACTCGGGTTTTGGCTAGGACGTGTGTTACTGCCCCTCCTCATAAGTTGATTCTCAATTTTAATAGCCATGTGCCCCATGTCCTCCAACTCCACATAATGTTGTAACTCAACGGCATTATGACTATCTTAGTTCAAACCCGCCAAAAACCTTGCCATTGTAGCCTCCCGATCCTCCTCTATATTAGCCCGAATCATCATAACCTCCATCTCCTTATAGTGCTCCTCAACACTCTGGTTGCCCTGCTTAAGGTTTTGTAGTTTGTTGTACAACTCCCGGTAGTAGTAAGTTGGTACAAATCGCTCCCTCATCACGGTCTTCATCTCTTCCCATGACTCAATAGGTCGCTCTCTATTTCGTCTCGTATTTATAACAAGCTGATCTCACCAAGTAATAGCATAATCAAAAAATTCAATTACAGCCAGTTTTACCTTCTTCGCCTCAGAATAGTAGTGGCAGTCAAAGATGAACTCCATTTTCTTCTCCCATTCTAGGTACGCTTCTGGATTGGATTTGCCTTGAAATGATGGTATCTTCATTTTTATGCCTCTCAAACTATCATCTTCCTGGTTCCTAACTCCTCTATCCTGTCCAAATCTTCGGTGACTACCCGCTGAATCTTCTTCTTTGTCAAACTCTTCCCCATCAATCCTATAGTAGTCATCAACCTCTCCTCTAACCGGAACCCTTTCTCGCCTACGCGCATGAGGAACATGTTGTGGCTGTTCCACACATGCATTTTCTATCCGGTCTATCCTCTCATGAAGCTGTCCTAACGCTCCCCTCAACAATCGCCTCCTCTCCCCCATCATCGCTTCCATAAGAAGTTTTGGGTCTGCCGCACCCGAGGTACCCTCAATAATGTTCTTGCTGTTGTTTGACATTTTGCAAAGGACCTTACCACACTCCCTTACGTGTTTCACTCGTGAAATGGTTCACTCAATTTCACTCGTGTTTACACTCAATACTTTCAGCTTTTGTCCACTCTAATGCTCTAGCCTCTATGCCTTTTTCCACTCGTTAATTCTCACTCAGTTCCTATAAAACTAGTCAAATCAATATCAAAATTTCCTTGACAATTCACAAATAGATTACCAAAGAGACAAGACTATAACAGGAACAAAGAATTTAGGCTTTTAGAATCACACCCAAAAGGAACAAAATTTGAGCAAAAAGTTTTGGTCTATGCAGGGAATTCAATTTTGGATTCCTTAAATGATGAATAACAAGAATGTAGAAAAAAAATTTAAGGAAGGTTTCCAGTGTTTTTTTTTTTTTTGGATTCTCTTGTTTTTTCTTCTTTTCTTTTTTTTTTCTTTCTTTTTGTTTCTTTTCTTTCTTTGTTTTCTTTTTGGATCTTTTTTTTTTTCAACCGATTTTGATAATGGAAATCAAAACTCATGAACAACTGAAACAAACATAAACTAAGAGAACGGATAAGCAAAACCTGATAAGAACCTTGCTCTGATTACCAAATGATACGAACCCCGTCAAGAACTGACACGACCCTAACCGAAATTGGTTTCCAAGATCAAATTCCTAATCGGTTTTGAATGGAACCGTGACCCGATGCCCAACAAGAAGCACGAACCTTGGTATGTGAGGACACCACAATCAGCTATGGAGGGACTGATTGATAAGTCTTGGTATGTGAGGATGCCACAATCAGCTATGGATGGACTGATTGATAAGTCTATGAACGCCACGAAAATTTCCAATAAGTTTGAATAGTTCGTTTAGGAACTAAAGAGAATTAAACCTCAAAATTATGTGTTATTACTTGTCTTCCATTGAATGAAATTCGTTACAATATATAGGGGTTCCTATGCGATTTTTTAGCTCCTAATTCCCATGGAATTTTGGGAAAATCATTTACCAAATGTCAAATCTAAACTAAATAAGGAAAGTTCCCTTAATGGCTTAAAAGCCTTACAATAATAGAAATAACACAAATGCAAAAAGGAAACTAGACATTAAAAGGTAAATAAGCTGATTCTTCTTGCCATGTGTCGCCTCAAAACGAGAAAGTAACTGAAATGAAAATTACTCAATCCCTTGTAGAGCTTGAATCACGCATTTGTTGGTCGAGTTGTCGCATGCAATTCCGTCAATGGGCCTCCATGTAATAGCTTGAGCCCAAGTTGCTTGAATCAGCCCAATAAGCGTTTCTTTAAACTTCTTTGCATGAGCTCTTATAATCGGACCAATGGGAACTTGAATTGGATATGAATATGTCTCCCAAATGCTCTTGCTTGTGCTAACGATGTCCTCATCAGATTGTCACCTTAGGAAAGTAACCCTAGTGTCTAATAGGAGACAACAACCACTTACCAAGGTGCTAATGATTGAGTGATGAGTGAGCATCTCATGAAGACATGTCTTAGAGAATGAAGGAATCTGGCTTGTTATGCCTTTCTTATGAGTCTAGAGGAAGATTCTTGTGCATTAGGGAGAAATATAGTGATACTGATTGTTGATGACTTTGATGATGCTTTCCTCAATGAGTTACTAGGATTGCCATGGCATTAGGAAATCGAGTTTGATATTGAGTTACTTTTGGGGACTGCTTCGATTTTCGTAGCATTGTATTGGATGGCACCGACAAAAATGAAGGAATTGAGAAAACAGCTTCAGGAGCTTGCAAACAAGGGGTATATTTGAAATAGTACATAATGTGGGGTGTGCCGGTTTTGGTCACCAAAAAGCATGTTGGAGCACTCAGATTATGTATTGATTATCTATAGTTGAATTGAGTAACCGTGAAGAATAAGTATCCATTGTTGAGGATTAATGAGTTATTCGATCAGCTAGGAGGTTCCTGATACTTTTCAAAGATAGACTTACGATTTGGATATCATTAGCTTAGGATTAAGAATGAGGATATTCCCAAGACAACCTTCAGGACCCGGTATGGACATTTCAAGTTTCTAGTCATGCAATTTAGGTTGACGAATGCTCCAGCAACTTTCACAGATTTGATGAATAGGAATTCAAGGCCTTATCTATATCAATTTGTGATCGTGTTCATTGATGACATACTAATCTATTCTAATACTTGGGAAGAGCATAAGCAACATCTAAGGAACTTGTTTTAGACTTATGGGAGCACCAGCTACATGCCAAGAAGGAAAAGTGTGAATTTTGGTTGACCAAGGTTAACTTTTTGGGACATATTATTTCTGAACAAGGTATTTCAGTGGATCCTTCAAAGGTAAAAGCCATAGTGTAGTGAGAACGACCGAGGAATATGGCAACGATTTGTAGTTTCTTAGGACTCACAGGGTACTACAGGAAGTTTGTGAAGGATTTTTCAATGATAGTGGTTCCGTTAATACGATTGATTAGGAAGAATGTCAAGTTTGAATGGGATGAAGAATTTGAGTTCGCCTTTCAAGAGTTAAAGAATCAGTTGACCACCGCTCCACTATTAATTATCGTAAGTAGTGACGAGCCGTACGAATTCTATACTTCTGCCTCGGGACATGGACTTGGATGCATACTAGTGCAACATGGACGAGAAGTGGCATATGGATCATGACAGCTAAGGCCTTACGAGTAGAACTACCCCACTCACGACTTAGAGCTCGACACAGTGATTCATGCGCTGAAGATTTAGAGATGTTATCACTATAGGGTGATGATGAGACTGTAAAAGTATACATTTTCTAAGGCTTAAATCATTTATTTACGCTTTTATTTCTCATTAAATCCTCTACTTAATAGCATTTTGTGTTAATAAGTATTTTTGTGTCTTAGTGTGAAAATATGTTTAAAAATGCGTTTTAGTGTGTTTTTATGTTATTAGTAATTTTTAGAGTCATTTTGGCGTGTTAAATGTATGCTTAGTTTGTAAATAGTTAAAACCGTAAAAGTAATACGGTTATTTTATTTTGAGTTCTAGTGTATTTGATAGTGTGTTTTAAGTTTATAAATATGACTTATTATATTTTTAGTAATTTTTAAAAATATTTCCAAGTCATAAAAATTATATATGTGCTAAACCGTAAGAGACTAGAAATTTTAGGATTTTTTATTTAATTTTGTGTGTTTTAATGTAAAATAAATATTTTTAATATTTTTATAAATATTATGTTTCTAAAATAATTAATATTAGTGTGATTGTGATTTTAGATTTGAAATCTGGAGGAAAAACGGAGCAAAACAACACCAAAATGGATAAAATCGAACATCAAATGCATTAAAAAGATAAAGAAAATTGAAATTTAAATTAAATGGGACACGTGGCGTAATAAGGACCGTCAGATTCACTGCCGAATTAATCTCAACCGTCCGAGGAAAAGACGCGTGTCAACACATCATCCGGTGCATCAGCGGAATCTCGTAGTGCTGTCCACGTGTAGAGATATGGTTGGAGCGTGCATCACACGCGCCAACAAAGCTGCAGCGTGTCTTAGAGGGTGCAGCAGGCATGTTCGATCTCGTGCGGTCGTGTCCACGTGCATCTGTTCTCTATACTGTCAGATCTGAATACTTTGACTCATCCATCGGCCTTAAATCTCGATCCTACCTGGGCCCAATTTGTGAGCGTCTGACAGCCGTTGGATCTGGCATTTGACGGTTAAGATTAGCCCATTCCAATACTATCAGCTGCCGCATCACACAGGCTCTCAAAGACAAATTCGCATTCTCACGAAAGCAGATCAGCGTGAAAGAAGGAAGAAAATAATTCGAATTGGTCAACTTTCAACAGGAAAAAAAGCATTAATGGCAAATGGCCGTTAGTAAATCCAATCCCCTATAAATACCGAGGCATTTGCCTCAGTTGAAGGAACCCCTCTCATAGTATGGAAATACTGTTGTATTAGTTATAGTCCAGTTTTTATTCTAGTTTTCAGTCTAGTTTCTTGTAAAATATTTTCTAGTTTATGTTGTAAAAATTATGCTCAATAATATTAGTAGTATTTTATTAATTATGTCTTTTTAAATTTCTTTTTAGTTGAGGGGAGAGGGGAAAATTCTGGCAAAATTATCTTAAATATTTTTGGTTTTTCTTAGTTTTCTAAGCTGTTGTAATGCCAAAATATTTTCTTAGAAAACTTAGAATTTCAATATTTTCTTAGCTAGAACTCTACCAAAATTACGGTTCTAGTTTATCGACGACATAGACTGGCACGGATAATGCTTGGGAGGACCTTGATTACTCATAGACAGAGAATGACTCGGTAAATGCTTAATTTACTATCATGGTTGTTATTTTAGTTAAGTTATGTTGAAATGCTGCTTATTTATTAAGTTGTGTTTTTGCTACATTATAGACATGGAATGGCACAGTAAATGCTTAGTAAATCTTGATTTATTGTCGACATAGGATGGTATAGTGTACACTTAAATCAACTAATAAATAAAAAGTGAAACTAAAATATATTGAAGATAATTATTAGAATAGAACCTTTGAACCTCGGTCCTGTTATTATTGTTAAATTGTCGTTATTATTGTTGTTACTCTACTTAAGTTATTATTTGCATTTCTTGTTATTAAAGTTCCAAATTATCAAAATTTAAAAATAAAAAAATGTTGTAAAAAATGTGTAAATATTGTAAATACATTCTGTGAATAATAAATATTAATCCTCAAATTTTTCAGCTTAAATAAAAAGAAAAGGTTAATATAATACTTGTACTGGAACTGAATAAATCCTTGTGGGTTCGACCTCGGATTCACCGAGTAAATATTACTTGAGACAACCTTATACTTGAGGTTAGTTTAGAATGCGTAAATAGACGCGAGACCAAGTTTTTGGCGCCGTTGCCGGGGACGGTATTATTTTTAGTGCAGTATAATATTGTGTAATATATTTTCTTTTTCTTTTTATTTTTCTTTTATATATTACTAACTCTTCTTTTCTTTTGTTTTATTTCTTTTCTTTGGTTAATATCTTCTGTTTTGCAGGTATTAAGTACTGTTCACGTAGGAATCTGCATGCATTTTCTATAAGTTACTATTTGTAGTAGTTTCTATTCACGTTACTATTTTAATATTCAAGAAAAAATTTAAAAAATATATATAAATAAAAAAATCAAATATAATAAAAAAATTTCTGTAAAATATTTATTTTGCTAGTTTTAGGTTTTTGCCTTAGAAATAAAACTTCATGAAATTTTACATTAGGTTTTCCATAATACTTAATAAACAAATTGTGTTTTTGTGAAAAGTATTTTTTGAGAAAGTTTTGTTTGGGGACTGGTACTGGTTCAGAATTCTTTCCCATAACCGGTTCACTTTTGGAGATTCTCCTAACACCAGTCATTCTTGGAACGTTGTTTTGTCAAGGAAATTGGTTCTTAAGGAGCCTTAGCACCACCAATCTTTCCTGGAAACATTCTTGAAAAATATAATTCACAACTTCACAAAATCGATAAGGCAGATACTTTTCATTCACTACTCTACTCTCCCTGAGTGGAGAAAAGCTTAGTATTTGTCTATAAAATTTTGTAAATATTTAAATAATTGTATGCCAGTTTGGTTTCATGAGTCTAATAGTCGTAGGTTAGTTAGGAAAAGTTTAGAATCACATTTTGTCTCTGTTTTGTCTTCAAATTCACCAAAAATGGCTGATGATGAAAGTGTTCATAATGAAAATATTGTTAATCAACAAATCATCAATCATGTTGTTCACTCAATGAGAGATTATTTGCAACCACCCCGTGAATCCACTCCATCATGTTTGATTTTTCCTCTCAATGCTCATCACTTTAGGTTTAAACCTGCAATGATCAACTTGCTTCCCAATTTTCATGGCTTAGAATTTGAAAATTCATATCTACAGCTTAGAGAGTTTGAAGATGTTTGTGCTACCTTCACTGACTAGGAAGTTTCAAATGAAATTGTTAAGCTTAAGCTTTTCCCTTTTTCTTTAAAAGACAAAGCTAAAACTTGGCTTACTTCTTTAAAACCTAGGTCAATAGGTACATGGCAAGAAATGCAAACTAAGTTTCTAAAAAAATTATTTCCAACACATAAGACTAATGCTTTGAAAAAACAAATTCAAAATTTTTCCCAAAATGCAAAAGTAGTTTATTTCCAATGTTGGGAACGATTTAAAGATTTGTTGAATTCTTGCCCACATCATGGTTTTGAAAAAATGACGTTACATTAGTTTTTTTTATGAAGGCTTAACTCCTAAAACCCGTCAATTTGTTGAAACAATGTGTAATGGAGAATTCCTTGATAAAGAACCTGATGAAGCATTAGATTTCCTTGATAATTTGGCTGATAACTCTCAATACTAGCAACATAGTAATTCTGAAGGCTCAATTAGAACTAATCTTGCTAATGCTCAAAGAGGTGTCCATCAACTTAGTCAAGAAAATGATCTAAGTGTTAGAATTGCATGTTTGACTAAAAAGATTGAGGCCATGGAACGAAGGAATGTCCAAGAACCTAAAACTAAAATTTTGTGTAGTGATTGCCAAACTCTAGGACACTCAACTTATGAATGCCCAATTTTTAAGGAAGAGTCCCATGAACAGGTGAATTACACAAATCAATTAGACCCACCTAGAAAGCCATTTCCATCCCCACATTTTGACACATACAATTCACAATGGAAAAACCATCCCAATTTTAGTTGGAGGAATGATCAACCACAACAGCAATATCAACCACCACCACCATTTCCACCACAAAACTCTCAAGGCCGTCCACCATTTCTATCAAATTCTCAAAATTTTCAAAGGCCTCCATAAAATTTTTCTGAAAATCTCCAATCTCGAGTCAAAACTCTTGAAGACACTTTGCAAACTTTCATTCAGGCTCAAAAATCATTCATTCAAAAATAGGAAGTTCATAACACTCGCACTTCTCAAGACATTCATGAAATTAAAGAATCCATTTCTAAACTCACTTCTTCCCTTCACATTCAAGAAAAATACAAATGTCCTGCTCAACCTGTACATTATCCATCTGCAAATGAGATTGCCTCTTCTAGTTCACAGTCATAATAAGAAACTGTTAATTTTGTTACAACTCTTCAAAGTGGAAAAACTGTTGATAAAATTAATCTTTTAAAAGATCAGAAAGTTAATTCAACTTTGAAAAGTGGTGATCAAATTAATAGTGATAAGGAAAATTCTAAAAAAGAAAAGAGTGTTTCAAAAGAGAAATTTGTTCCAAAGATTCCATTTCCTCAAGCTTTGCTTTCAAAAGAGAAGTTTGACAAAAACGCTAAAATTTTTGAACTGTTCAAACAAGTCAAAATTAACATTCCACTTTTAGATGCAATCAAACAAGTCCCATCTTATGCTAAATTTTTGACAGATTGTTGTACAATTAAAAGAAAGCATAATGTGACTAAAACTGCATTTTTAGCTGAGAATGTTAGTTCCATCATTCAACATGATTCATCATTGAAATACAAGATCCTGGTTGTCCCACAATTTCTTGCATCATCGAAAATACTCAAATTGAATATGCTTTGTTAGACCTTGGTGCTAGTGTCAACCTCTTACCTTATTTTGTTTATCAACAATTAGGTCTAGGTGAACTAAAGCCAATTTTTGTCGCACTTCAACTAGCTGATCGATCTGTAAAAATTCCAAGAGGTGTTGTCGAGGATGTGTTAGTCCAAATTGATAAATTTTACTACCTAGTGGATTTCATTGTTTTGGATACACAACCTGTCACAAATTCAAATGTTCAAATTCCTGTCATTTTAGGTTGTCCATTTCTTGCAACTTATAATGCTTTGATTAATTGTAGAAATGAAATACTAAAATTGTCTTTTGGAAATATGACCTCAGAGTTCAACGTTTTTAACATGGCACAATCACCCTTTGGAAAATGTGAAGTGAACTTTGTTGAGAGCAATACTTCTGGAACGTTTGTTGATCCCTTGGCCGATTTGGCTAATTCTTTTGATTCGAATATTCCACCCAAAGTTGATAACCATCCTGTGAATATTTTTGACCAATGTCCTGAAGCTAAAAATTTGAATTTTGAAGCTGAATGTGAAAATGAAGTTTTTGGAGAAGAACCTGAGGATGAGGGGATGGGTGACACTATGGATGACCTCATGTATGATCTCATGGATGAAGAAGAATTTCAACAAAGATTCTTTGCAGCTGCTGGCAACTTAACTTTTTAGGAGTGCCATCTTTTGAGAAGGTTTAGAGTAACTCTTCCAACAGTCATCAACATTGACGATTCTGACTCTGAACCAAAAATCAAAATCATAGTTATAGATTAATGTTTATATTGTATTTATGTTTTTGTATTTGATTGTTGTATCTTTATTTTCTTTGTTTTTCCTAAAAATCAGAAAAATAATTTCAAAAATTCATTAAAATGGCAAAAATTATGGAGGTTATAATCAGCACGATTAGTTGGTATTTTTGTATCAACGGCCTCTAGAAACACATTTTAATGAAATAATTTTCAATGAATTTTTCTAAATTTTAGATCTTTGTTAAAAAAAATGAAAAATCTAAAACACAAAAAATATTTTCATTTCTAAGTAATCTATTAGGTTACCTTTCTTTAGCCCATTTTAGTTCAGCCCATTATTCCCGCATGCATTTGAATAGTCTTCCCCATGTCTGAACAAAAGTCTACCCCTTGTTTATAAAATTTGTTATTGTGCATCTAAGCTCAGAAATCTTTGTTCTTTCTCTTTCTAAATTTCTTGTTCTCTCTCTTGAATTCTCTCTGTCTTCTCGCTAAAATTCTAAGAAATTCTTCAAAACTCTTTCAAAGTTCTTCAATCTTTCAAAGACCTTTTCCAGAAAATCTTCAATCTCCTTTTCTTCTGCTTCCACAAAAATCTTCACAATTCTCTCTCAAACTCTCTCTTAAAGCTTTCAATTCACTCTCAAGAATCTCAATTCCTCAATCATAGATCCGAAATATGAGCACTTAAAGAAATATTTCCCTTCACTTTCTCAAAGAGAAATCAGAAAGAAGTACAAAACTAGAGTCACTCGTCTTTGGGTATTTTCATGTTTTAAGCTTCCTACTGATATTAAGATGTACATAGAAGGTCTTGCTCATTCAAGTGATGTAAATAATGTAGGTTTGCCTGGTATGGGTACAAGTCTGTGTGCTAGAAAAAGAAGAGCTCATCGTATGGAGTCAAAATGTCATAAATGTTCTCCTCAAACTTGTTCTGGAAAATGTCCCTCACCTAGTTTCGTATCTAGAAATAGGGAAGATAAAATTCAGCTCTGTAAAAATGGTCTTAGGAATGAAAACTTAAAAGATTTTCGAGTTTCTCTTGAGTCCTATCCAAGTGGATGCGTTTGGGGGGCTATGAAACAACTCTAGCCTCAATTTCATGAAGAAAAAGAACGTCTTGGGAATCTGACGCTAAAAGACCCAACTGTTCAGTTTGCAAGAATGTTAGATGGAAAACAGACTCAAGATCCTTCTACTTCAGAACAAGGTCTGTAAAGTATTTTTCTTTGTTTCTTTGTATGTTTGTCTTAAAAAAAAATTGAAAATTTATTCGAGGTATGATCATGGTTTTAATGAAAAATCATCAAAACGGCTGAGTAATGGAGTTTTTGGAAATGCGTTTTGATGAACAAAAGTTTTCTTCCAACTCATTCTCGAATAAAATTTCATCAACAAAAAGATTTTTATTTTTGTGATTTATACAGTTGTTGTTTAATAATTGTGATCATACCATTTATCTTATAATAATAATATCTTGACTTTTCTTCTTTTGTCAGATGAATAATTTTCTTCAGTAGGTATCTTGTGTGTCGTGTAAGATAAGCTTTGCTTTGAATTTTAAAATTTAGTCCCATTTGTCAAAAGTTGTATAGTAAAGTCTAGTTTGTCAAAAGGTTAATAGTGTTGTCAGGTACAAGTTGTCTGTAGGTGTGTCACATTTATCTGTCCTTTTCTGTCATCACAGCTATCTTTATTTAATTTTACCCAATGTTCTCTTTAGGTGTTTATAAAATCCTTTTAGTTCTTAAGTTTTTCTCAGAGCGAATTTGTAAGATAGAGTCAGTCCAAAAAAAAAAAGAAAAAAGAAAAAAAAAAGAGTCTTAGTCTTAGTAATTGTCATGGATTCCTCGTCCCAGTCATCTTTAAAGTTCAACAATATCTGTGTGTTTTGTGGTTCTAAATCAGGAAAAGGCATTGATTACATAGAAACTGCATTTCATTTAGGCTATGTCTTGGCTAAGAAAAAGATAAACCTTCTCTATGGAGGAGGTAGTCTAGGTTTAATGGGAACTGTCTTTGCTGGAAGACGCTCTGGAGGTACTAGAGCTTTAGGTATTATTCCAGGTGTCCTCGTTCAAAGTCGTTTATGTCGTCCTACCATTGGTGTTGAAAAAATAGTTGCGCTTGAGCGAATAAGAGACATGGAGTTTGCTTTTGATGCTTTCATTGCTTTACCTGGAGGTTTAGGAACTCTAGAAAAACTTTGTGCCAGGATCAGGGAATTATGTACAAATTACAAGAAGACCCCTGTAATTTTTTTTCTCTTATTTTTTATGGGTTGTAATTTTAATTATCTAAAAGAACCCAGTCAAAAATCCATTGTTTATTTTCATGCTTTATTTTTATGTGATGATTGTGATAACATGTTCATACATTATAACATGTCATCTAGAAAAGCGCCCACTTATAGTTATTATAACATGACATGAATACACTTGCATATTATTTTTTTTTTTATAAAAGTGTTTATAAAATGATTTAATATGTGTTAGAATTAATTTAATGAGATTAAATTGATTGGGTTGGTTTTATAGAATCTTAATTTATTAATCGACCAAATGATGTAAATTTAGCTTTAATAGTTAAAACTTGATAAAATTCACATTAATTCTAAGTTATCTAATTTTAAATTGTTTAATATTCTACAACTTAGACAATTCATAATAAATTTAGATTTTTAGAAAATCTAGTAATTTATTTAAGTGTAAATAGAATGAGATTCTATTAACACATAATATAAACTAGTAATTAGAAATTGTTTTTATTTACTAGAGTTATGAAACAAGTTATGTTTTATAAGATAAAACACATCTTTTAAAATAATGAGTGGGAGAAGGTAATATGACAATATAACCTGTAGTCTGCACTATTAGTACAACACCATAAGATTTCAGTGGCGTCTTGCAATGCTTTGATTTCATCCTCCCTACAGAAGGTGTCCATTTAAATCAATAACAAGGTTGGCTCCCAAGAGATAGGATTTTACAATGTATTTCAAAGTTGACCTACCCTACGGCGGCAATTTTGAGTTAAGTTGTTAAAATATGAAATAGTGGGTTGCACTCATAAAGATATAATTAAATTGTTAATTATATCTTGACCAAAATAAACGGTTATTAATAAATATAGAAAATATGAGATATTTTGAATATATGTCTCAATTCAATTCATAAATAATTTGACCTATCCTACAACGACACTTTATTTTTTAAAATTGAATAATCGTGGAATTAGTAAAATATTTTTGTGTTTTCCATATGCATCATGCATCACGTTTACTATTCCAAAACATATATTTATGATGTTTATGCAACCATTTAATTTGTCATTTTATTTATTTATTACAACAATAATGTCTAATCCAATCATCGCTATTCTCTCAAATGAAAAATTAACCGGAGATAATTTTGTCAAATGGAGGAGCAACATGAATATAGTACTAACCTGTGAAATTACAAGTTTGTCCTTAAGGAGGAATGTCCTCCATCGCCTGCTGCCAATGCCCTTCGTAATGTACATGCAGCATATGATCGTTGGATCGAGGCAAACAACAAGGCCCGCTGGTTCCGTTTGGCTGGCATGTCTAACGTGAATAGTATGAAAGACAAAAGCATGGAGACCGCTTATGAGATAATATAGTCTCTACAAGACATATTTGGCAAACCTTCTAAAAAGCCATGCCATGAAGCCGTTAAGGCAGTAATGAATACCAAATTGAAGGTAGGGATCTTGGTTAGAGAACATGTTCTCAACATGGTTAACTATCTCTATGAGGCCGAAGTGAACGGGGCGGTGATAGATGAAGCCACATAGGTGGGGATGATTTTGGAAACCCTTTCCCCTGCATTCCTTCAATTCAAAAGCAACTATTTCATGAACAACCTGAAATATAATATGATTGAGTTGCTTAATGAGCTACAAACCTTCGGGTCTATTTCAAAAGAAAAGACTAAAGAGGCTGAGGCAAATGTTGCAGAAGCTCAACCCTCATCTTCTGCTCGAAAGAATAAGAAGAGGAAGAGAACTGAAGGAAGTGGTAAGGCTAAGAATGTAAGGCAACCTAAGAAGAACAAAAGCAACAACAACAAAAAAAGCACAAAGCAAAAGAAGCCCAAAGGAAAATGTTTCCACTGCAGCATAGTTGGGCACTGCAAGAGAAACTACACGAAGTATCTTCAGGAGCTCAAAGAAAAGAAGAACAATGGTAAATCAGATTTACTCATTTTAGAAGCTTGTTTAACTGAAGATGATACTTGACCTTGGATAATTGACTTAGGGGCAACTAACCATGTTTGTTCTTTTTTGCACATGCTTAGTTCTTCAAAGGAGCTTGCTGCAGGGAACAAACGATGAGAGTGGGAACGAGAGAGGTTGCTTCGGCAAGAGCAATGGGCGTTGTCAAACTTTATTTTAGAAATAAGTATTTAATGTTAGACAATGTTTATTACATTCCAAGTTTTCGTAGAAATTTGATTTTTGTTTCTATGTTGTTTGAACAAATGTTTAATGTTTCTTTTAATAATATATGTTAATATTTATAGAAATGGTTTGGATATTTGTTCTGCGCATCTGGAAAATGGGCTTTACACTTTGAGGCCCAACAAAAAATCACTGCTCAATACCGAAATATTCAAAGTTGAACAACCAAAACCCAAGAAGCAAAAGGTTTCTTCTAATAATGAAACATACCTATGGCACCTTAGATTAGGTCATGTTAACCTTGACAGAATTAACAGACTAGTAAAGGATAGTCCTTTAAAAGAACTAAAAGTTAGTTCTCTACCAGTTTGTGAATCCTGTCTTGAAGGTAAAATGACTAAGAGGCCTTTCTCTGCAAAAGGCGAAAGGGCCAAGGAACCACTTGAGCTAATACATTTGGACGTCTGTGGTCCATTGAATGTACAAGCACATGGTGGTTACGAATATTTCATCACATTTATTGATGATTATTCGAGGTATGGATACATGTACCTAATGCAAAGGAAATCTGAAACTTTTAGAAAGTATAAAGAATTCCAAGTAGAAGCTGAAAAGCAATTAGTAAAGATGGTGAAGACTCTTCGATTTGATCAAAAAGAGGAGCAACTTGATACTGAATTCAAGGACTATATGATAGAGCATGGTATTCTATCATAACTCACTGGACTTGGAACACCACAACAAAACGGTGTTGTAGAGAGAAGAAATCGGACGTTGCTTGATATGGTGAGATCCATGCTCAACTACTCATCATTAACCACTTCATTTTGGGGATATGCACTACAAACTATAGTATATCTTCTAAACATAGTTTCATCTAAGTCTATTCCAAAAACACCTTTAGAGTTATAGAATGGTCGCAAACCTAGTATGCGACAAATTCGTATATAGGGGTGTCCAGCACATGTGTTGAAAGGAAAGACCGGGAAGTTGGAACCACGTTTTGAAGTATGCTTGTTTGTAGGATACCCAAAGGGAATGAGGGGAGGTTTGTTTTATAGTCCACAAGAAAAGAAGGTATTTGTATTGACAAATGCCACTTTTCTCAAGAATGATTATATGACAAACTATAAACCTCGTAGCAAAGTTGTACTTGAAGTGTTACTTTTTAATCAGATCAAACCACAACCGACAATAGTTGTCGAAGGACAAAATGAGAAGACCACATCTCTAGATCAGAATGTCATACCACCTCAATGTAGTGGGAGGGTTATGAGACTGTTAGACATGTATGCTCTAAGGAGTAAAAATGTAATACATTTTTGGAGACATTTTTATCAATAAAGAGTTTATTCATTTATATATACCAAATATTGTCCTCTTTACGTTCATATTTGTTGAATGTATGATAAGCGAACAATAGTCTGTGACTGTCAGTCTAAACCTTAAGAATTGGGCATATGATGGGATGATTATGCGGAAGACACAATTCTTAGGGTGACGGTCTAAAACATATTATCCGCAATCGAGGGAATAAAGTTGGGCACTTTATTCATGTAAAGATTGTTATGTTGTCTATATCCCTTTTGGGACATGGTTTGTCTTGACCATCGGAGTTGGACTCCATGAATAGAAACATTGGCACGTTATCATAGGTGACGATGTGTTGGATCGGGACATAAAGTGAATTGATTTGGATTAATAATTCTGTCTTGGCAAATCGATTCACTTTAGACAATCATTTGTATTGTATCTTAATCCTGAGATGAATAATGGGCCCGTTGTCTTGACTTGTGTCTTTTGATGTACCAATGGGTGACTCCCACATTTCTATAGTGGCATGCTTGCCGGTACGTTGGAGGCATGACTCTTGATAGTGTAGACTTGTTATTCATAGATATAGAATCCATAGCTCCTCCTTAGGAGTGATGATATCCTCTTATATGCGTTGTCCTGTAATTGGAAAACTGGAGCGCTCAATCATTTGGATACATAGGTGTAACCGAATGGTATCCTATCTATGGATGCTAAGTTTTCTAATGGTGAGACAATGGAACGTAAGATAAAAATAATCGGGAAGGTAAGACAGAATTTGTCCTTAAGCCGATTATGGATGATCATATGGGGATGCAATACACTATGATATGTCATGGAGACTTAGCTACACGAGCTTCGTAATTCTATAAAGTTCGAGAGTGCAGCTCCAAGCTTTTAGTGGAGTAGCGTTGGAGTTGATAATTGTGAAATGTATATCTGGGATATTGGGTTTCATAATTATCACGAGCTTGAACTTTATAGGTCCATTTTGGTCCCCTTTGCTAGCTCACAAAATCCTGTAACGACACGGCGTGCTTTTCCAATAATTGGTGACTTATGTCAGATTTATCAGATTGGTTTAAAATTTATAAGAATCAAATAATTCATGTCTGTTTATCGGTTGAATTAATTATGTAAGAAAATTAGTTCAAGATGAACTTGTTGAATTATTGAGTTCGGGTAATTCTTGTCTGTTTATCGGTTGTTTTAATTTTGGACAATTAGAACAAGATAAACTTGTAGAATTATTGTGAATTGATTTATTTTCTTAGAGATTATCTTGATAAAGTTTGTTTTGATCAGATATCTTTTCTATTAGGCTATTTGAATCAAAACTGAGACTTTATCCTTTAGAATCTCGGGTGGAAAATAAAAGATTCGCAGAGATTTTTTCTCGACAGTTTGGCCTGCCGGATGAGGTGTTCGGCCTGCCGAAATGGCTTGTTCAGCCTGCCTATCAGACAGTTCGGCCTACCTATCAGCGAAGATAAGATTACGCGTTTTCACGCGTATGTTATCAGATATTGATCCGAACTTGATTCTGTTTCAATTTTTTGAGACCTAATCTGATATGGACTGACCCTAGGACCAATAGGTATAAAAAGGGAGTGAGTCTAATGATTTACTCAGATCAATTTGAGAGATTAAGAGTGATACTCTTCTAGTGAGCATCTGAAAACTCCCTGAGAGCTTTTGTTCACAAATCATGAACACTAGCTTTGGGTTCTCTCTGTTGATTGGAAGGAGAGTCACCGGTGGAAGAGCTGTACGTGTGAGCCCACACTCACTCTGGTTGTGGATAGAGAATAGCAAAGAAGACCAGTTAGTTGTGGCTCTTCTGGAACGTTACTTCTCTACACAGGTCGCGGAGGTTCTTCGGCACACTGAGGTTTGTAAGATCTGTTTAATTTATACATATAACATGTCAAACTTGTGTTTTGAAAAATACTCTGATGAAAAATTTTTAAAATTTCGCTGCGCACTTTGTTTCCAACAATTGGTATCAGAGCCGAGGTTTTTACATAAATTTGCAAGTTTGTGATCATGTTATATGCATAAATTTTGTGATCTTAATCTCTCCAATGCTTGAATTAAATTTTATTGAGAGATGGCACTCTAGGTTTCTATATAATATATATGTTGTCATGGATTATGTGGTGAATGTTTATTAATTAATTATGGTTGATTAAATTGTTGTTTAATTATTTATTAATTAATTAATACCGGTTATGGTTCCTTAGAGGTTAGAATGTGTATCTAGGTTTTTTATGTAATTAGATGGCGGACTATCATCTCCGTCTAGGAATTGTTATTTGTTTTTTAATTTTTAAGAATTTTGTAATTAAATAATTATTCGGAGAAGACGGAACAAGAAGTCGGATCTTAAAGATTGATGATGGCGCCTCCAAGTATTTCTTGAGTCTCTAATTTTATGTTTTTGAATTGTGAAAATAAAATTGATGAATTGCATTAAAATTGTATTTTCTGGAATGTGCGTTTTCTGCTCGGTCGGCATGCCGGACCTCACAGTTCGGCAGGCCGACAGTGGGGTAGAAATTTTGGTGCTCTGCCGGCAGGCCGAACCTCCATGATCGGTAGGCCGATCACCTAGATCGGCTTGCCGACCGAGAACTACCAAATGTCCAGAAAAGGTGTAATTTTTCCAATGCAGTTTTAATTTTATTTTTGGGACGATTCTGAGAAACATTAAATTTGGATATGACCGGAAATATGAAGTGTTCGATTCATACGGGATTGAGGACTTGAAGATGGATATTACATGAAGAAGGATACAGCTTGAGGATTCAAGGATGAAGAATCGATAAATGTCTCGATTATTCTCTTGTAATCTTATTTTTCTATTCTCTAGGGTGGAACCATAATATTACGGTTATTATTATTATGCTTGTAGCTTTGCTTGATTGCTTTGCTTGTCTGCATTATAATATGATTTACCATGTATATTGATAACATGTCATATAGAATAGGGAGTGCCGCTCATATTAAAATTGTTCATGCATGTTTTTAAAATAAAACCTTGACTTCAAAAGATTGAGTGGGAGAAGGTTTTCGAAGAGAGAACCTAAGGCCTCCATCGTTGGTCCATAGGAAGAATATGGTGGTCCTGACCCCTAGGAAGGGATTTCTATCATGTACCAGATTGGATCTCTGAAAGGATAAGGTATTTTAGTATGATTTATGGTTGCACACCTCTAGGTAGTGATTATAAATCATAGATAAAATATTGAAACGGTGGTTATTATTAACCTCCCCTAGGAGCTCTGTTAATAAAATTAATGGCCAAAGAAACAATTATTAGTATATGCTGGATCATACGGGTCTTGGATGGCATATATTAATCAGGAGGGGATCCGTATTCCTGATTGAATTTGGCATGACTCCCCTAGGAGCTTGTTGAATTCTGAGTTGGGAATTATCGTTGTAAGGTTGTGATATTTTCAAGGTTTTGACACATAAACACATTTGTATGATTTTACATGATTGTGTTATCTTACTAAATTATTATATATGTTTGCTTATGTTTGGTATATGATTCTTTATTGTAGATTGAAAATGTCTAAATACGCTTTATCATCGATACTTGACAAAAACCAATTAACCGGTGAGAACTATAATGATTGGAAACAGAACCTGGACATTGTCCTATCCTTTGAGAAACTGAAATATGTACTGACAACTCCTTGCCCTCCCGAGCCTATGGGTGACTCAAGTAATAAGCAATTCCAAGCGTACGACCGCTGGAAAGATGCTAATGATCAGGCCCACTGCTATGTTATGGCTAGCATGAACAACATGCTGCAGGCTCAACATCAGGATTATGAGACTACGAAGCAGATCTTGGATAATCTTGAGGACATGTTTGGAGGCCAGGCCATAACAAAGCGACAAGGGGCTCTTCAGAAACTCTTAAACTGTAGACAGAGACCGGGGACATTTGTAAAGGAGCACATGATGTTGGTCATGGGTTACCTCGCTGAGGCACAAACCAATGGAGCCGACATCGATGCTGAAACTCAGATGACTATGGTCTTTGAGACTCTGTCTAAGGAATTTATTCTGTTTAGAGCTACTTTTAATCTAAGCAATAGACGGGATATGACATTAACAGAACTGATGAAACAGTTACAGGAGTTTGAACTGCTGATCAGGGAGTCTCTTGCTGGTGGAGAGGCCAATATGATAGCTGCTTCTGGTTCCAATCCTAACTCTGGGAATGGAAAGTTGCAACGGGCCAAGAGTGGCAAGTCTTCTATTCCTCCTGCAATCAAGAGCAAGAAGAAGAAGAAGAAGAACCCAAAGAAGCTTAAATGCTTCTTCTGTGGTAAGGTCGGGCATATAAAGAAGCATTGCAAGGACTTCCTTTCCAAGGGAGGTAGGTGTGATCTTCTATATTTAGAAACTTGTTTGGTTGAGGAATCCAATGACATCTGGGTCATAGATTCCGGTGCAACTAATCATGTTTGTGTTTCTCTGCAGGGATTCAAAGAAACGAGAAGTCTACTTCGTAAAGACTTAACACTTCAGATGGGCGATGGATCCTTGGTCTCAGCGGAAGCAGTGGGAGATGTCCATCTTTATTTTGATAATTATAGGAATTTAATTTTGCGAGATTGTTTTTATGTTCCTAAATTTAAAAGGAATTTAATTTCTGTATCTTCTTTATTTAAAGACTCCTACGTGGTATCTTTTAATAAAAAAGTGGTGATTCGTAAAAACAAATCTTTTATCTGTTCTGGATGGATGCAAAATAATCTATATTTTATCAAACCTAAGATGGACTTATTGCTTAATGCTGAGATAAATGATAATAACTCTAAAAGACTTAAAACTTCTCACTCTAATAAGACTTATCTTTGGCATTTGTGCCTTGGCCATATTAACCTGAATAGGATTCAAAGGTTGGTAAGGGATGGACCTTTAAGTCACTTAAAGGTGGAATCTATACCTCAATGTGAGTCTTGTTTGGAGGGTAAAATGACCAAAAGACCATACGGGTCTAAGGGCAATAGGGCTGAAGGGGTTCTAGAACTAGTGCATAGTGATGTTTGCAGACCGATGAACATCCGGGCACGAGGAAGGTATGAGTACTTCGTCACTTTCATTGACGATCACTCAAGATATGGGTATGTGTACCTAATGCACCACAAAAGCGAAACTTATGATAAGTTCAGGGAGTTTCGGGCTGAAGTGGAAAAGCAATTGGGTAGACCCATAAAGGCACTTCGATCTGATCGAGGTGGGGAATACCTTTCTGATGAGTTCTTGGGACACTTGTTAGAGAATGGGATTTTATCCCATTTAACTGCGCCGGGTACTCCGTAGCAGAATGGCGTAGCAGAGAGAAGGAATAGGACTTTGTTGGACATGATTCGGTCCTTGATGAGTTACTCATCATTACCTTTATCCTTTTGGGGATATGCACTACAAACCGCATGTTATCTTTTGAACAATGTGCCTTCAAAATCGGTCCCTAAAACTCCTCACGAGTTGTGGACAAGATGGAAGACATCCTTAAACCATATTCGCATATGGGGATGTCCAGCTCATGTCCTGTTTAAGGATCCGAATAAGTTGGAAGCACGTTCAGAAGTTTGCGTGTTTGTAGGATATCCAAAAGGGACTAAAGGGGGTTATTTTTATAACCCAAAGGTAAATAAAGTCATGATTTCAACTAATGCAACTTTCCATGAGGAGAGTTACATGAACGACTTTAAACCTCGAAGTAAAGTGGTGCTTGAAGATTGAGGGTGATCCGTTTACTCTGGAGGTTCCGAATGAAACCATTCCGATCAGTGTAGAAAAACCAAACAAACTTGAACAACAACCTCAGGGGCTTCGGCGTAGTGGGAGGATCGGGCGTCAACCTGAGAGGTATATGTTCAATGGGGAGGTCTTTTTGGCTGAACCGGATGAACATGACAGGGATCCTTATACTTACGCAGAAGCTATGGAGGATGTTGATTCAAGACTCTGGACAGAGGCCATGAACATAGAGATGAAGTCTATGGAGACTAATCGGGTCTGGGAGCTTGTGGATCTTCCCGAAGGGGTAAAACCCATAGGGTGTAAGTGGATCTACAAGAGGAAAAGAGGAGTGGATGGAAAGGTCGAAACCTTTAAGGCTAGACTGGTAGCTAAGGGTTATGCGCAAAAGGAAGGAATCGATTATGAGGAAACCTTTTCGCCTGTAGCCATGCTTAAGTCCATCCAGATTCTCTTGTCTATAGCTGTCGCTCTCGACTACGAGATTTGGCAAATGGATGTCAAGACGGCTTTTCTAAATGGCTATCTTGATGAGTCCATTTATATGGAACAACTAGACGGGTTCAAGGTCGCAGGTCAAGAGGGTAAGGTTTGTAAGCTGCTAAAGTCTATTTATGGACTTAAGTAGGCTTCTCGTTCTTGGAACATAAGATTTGATCAAGTGATCAAGACTTATGGGTTCTCACAAAATGTGGATGAACCATGTGTTTACAAACACATTAAGAATGGGAAGGTGGTTTTTCTACTACTCTATGTAGATGACATTCTGCTAATTGGCAATGACGTTGGGGCATTGTCATCGGTAAAATTATGGTTGACCAAGCAGTTTGACATGAAGGACTTAGGTGAGGCTAATTTTGTTCTCGGTATCCAGATCTTTTGGGATAGGAAGAACAAAATGATAGCTTTGTCATAGGCCAGCTGCATAGATAAAATTCTCAGGAGGTTTGCAATGCAGGATTCCAAGAAAGGTGGGCAACCATCTAGGTCTGGAATTACTCTTTCTAAGAAAGACTCTCCAAAGTCTTATGAAGAAAGAGAATACATGAAGAAGGTGCCTTATGCTTCGGCAGTGGGTAGTCTCATGTATGCCATGCTTTGCACTCGACCGGATATTAGCTATGCGGTTGGGATTGTGAGTCTATTTCAGGCGGATCTAGGACCGAACCATTGGGTTGTGGTAAAGCATATTTTCAAGTACCTGAGAAGGACTCGAGGGTATATGCTTGTGTATTCGGGTGAGGATTTAACTCCTCTAGGATACACTGATTCAGATTTTCAATCCTGCCTGGATTCTAGGAAATCGACTTCGGGGTTTGTGTTTACTCTGGGTGGCGGTGCCATCAGTTGGAGAAGTACGAAGCAAGATTGCACTTCGGATTCAACGATGGAGGCCGAGTATGTGGCGGCTAGTGATGCTTCGAAAGAAGCAGTGTGGCTCTGCAAGTTCCTTGGGGATCTTGAGGTAGTTCCTGGTATGGATAAGGCGGTATCACTGTACTGTGATAACAGTGTGGCGGTAGCTAATGCTAAGGAACCAAGATTTCACAAGAAGAGTAAGCAGATTGATCGAAAGTATCATGTGATAAAGGACTTCGTTGAGAGCGGATATGTCACGGTGTGCAAGATCGCGTCAGAGGACAATTTAGCTGATCCATTCATGAAGACACTTATTGGGAGAGTCTTCGAGAGGCATGTGGAAGCTATAGGGATGCGAAATTTGCTGTATTTACTCACTTAGTGCAAGTGGGAGATTGTTAGATATGTATGCTCTAAGGAGTAAAAATGTAATACGTTTTTGGAGACATTTTTATCAATAAAGAGTTTATTCATTTATATATACCAAATATTGTCCTCTTTACGTTCATATTTGTTGAATGTATGATAAGCAAACAATAGTCTGAGACTGTCAGTCTAAACCTTAAGAATTGGGCATATGATGGGATGATTATGCGGAAGACACAATTCTAAGGGTGACGGTCTAAAACATATGATCCGCAATTGAGGGAATAAAGTTGGGCACTTTATTCATGTAAAGATTGTTATGTTGTCTATATCCCTTTTGGGAGATGGTTTGTCTTGACCATCGGAGTTGGACTCCATGAATAGAAACATTGGCACGTTGTCATAGGTGACGATGTGTTGGATCGGGACATAAAGTGAATTGTTTTAGATTAATAATTCTGTCTTGGCAAATCGAATCACTTTAGACAATCATTTGTATTGTATCTTAATACTGAGATGAATAATGGGCCTGTTGTCTTGACTTATGTCTTTTGATGTAACAATGGGTGACTCCCACATTTCTATAGTGGCATGCATGCTGGTACGTTGGAGGCATGACTCTTGATAGCGTAGACTTGTTATTCATAGATATGGAATCCATAGCTCCTCTTTAGGAGTGATGATATCCTCTTATATGCGTTGTCCTGTAATTGGAAAACTGGAGCGCTCAATCATTTGGATACATAGGTGTAACCTGTTGGAAACAAAGTGCGCAGCGGAATTTTTAAAAATTTTTCATCAGAGTAATTTCTAAAACACAAGTTTGACATGTTATATGTATAAATTAAACAGATCTTACTAACCTCAGTGTGCCGAAGAGCTTCCGCGACCTGTGTAGAGAAGTAAAGTTCCAGAAGAGCCTCAACCAACTGGTCTTCTTTGCTATTCTCTATCCACAACCAGAGTGAGTGTGGGCTCACACGTACAGCTCTTCCACCGGTGACTCTCCTTCCAACCAATAGAGAGAACCCAAAGCTAGTGTTCGTAATTTGTGAACAAAAGCTCTCAGGGAGTTTTCAGATGCTCACTAGAAGAGTATCACTCTTAATCTCTCAAATTGATCTGAGTAAATCATTAGACTCACTCCCTTTTTATACCTATTGGTCCTTAGGGTCAGTCCATATCAGATTAGGTCTCAAAAATCGAACAGAATCAAGTTCGGATCAATATCTGATAAGATACGCGTGAAAAACGTGTAATCTTAACTGTCGCGGTCGGCATGCCGAACTGTGTGATAGGCAGGCCGAACTGGCCAGTTCGGCAGGCCGAACACGTCATCCGGCATGCCGAACTGCCGAGAAAAAATCTCCGCGAATCTTTTATTTTCCACCCGAGATTCTAAAGGATAAAGTCTCAGTTTTGATTCAAATAGCCCAATAGAAAAGATATCTGATCAAAACAAACTTTATCAAGATAATCTCTAAGAAAATAAATCAATTCACAATAATTCTACAAGTTTATCTTGTTCTAATTGTCCAAAATTAAAACAACCGATAAACAGACAAGAATTATCCGAACACAATAATTCAACAAGTTTATCTTGAACTAATTTCTTACATAATTAATTCAACCGATAAACAGACATGAATTATTTGATTCTTATAAATTTTAAACCAATCTGATAAATCCGACATAAGTCACCAATTATTGGAAAAGCACGCCGTGTCGTTACAGGATTTTGTGAGCTAGCAAAGGGGACCAAAATGGACCTATAAAGTTCAAGCTCATGATAATTATGAAACCCAATATCCCAGATATACATTTCACAATTATCAACTCCAACGCTACTCCACTAAAAGCTTGGACCTGCACTCTCGAACTTTATAGAATTACGAAGCTCGTGTAGCTAAGTCTTCATGACATATCATAGTGTATCGCATCCCCATATGATCATCCATAATCGGCTTAAGGACAAGTTCTGTCTTACCTTCCCGATTATTTTTATCTTACGTTCCATTGTCTCACCATTAGAAAACTTACCATCCAAAGATAGTATACCATTCGGTTACACCTATGTATCCAAATGGTTGAGCGCTCCAGTTTTCCAATTACAGGACAACGCATATAAGAGGATATCATTACTCCTAAAGAGGAGCTATGGATTCCATATCTATGAATAACAAGTCTACGCTACCAAGAGTCATGCCTCCAACGTACCGGCATGCATGCCACTATAGAGATGTGGGAGTCACCCATTGGTACATCAAAAGACACAAATCGAGACAACGGGCCCATTATTCATCTCAGGATTAAGATACAATACAAATGATTGTCTAAAGTGAATCGATTTGCCAAGACAAAATTATTAATCCAAATCAATTCACTTTATGTCCCGATCCAACACATCGTCACCTATGACAACGCGCCAATGTTTCTATTCACAGAGTCCAACTTCGATGGCCAAGACAAACCATCTCCCAAAAGGGATATAGACAACATAACAATCTTTACATGAATAAAGCGCCCAACTTTATTCCCTCGATTGCGGATCATATATTTTAGACCATCACCTTAAGAGTCGTGTCTACCGCATAATCATCCCATCATATGCCCAACTCTTAAGGTTTAGACTGACAGTCTCAGACTACTGTTTGCTTATCATACATTCAACAAATATGAACGTAAAGAGGACAATATTTGGTATATATAAATGAATAAATTCTTTATTGATAAAAATGTCTTCAAAAACGTATTACATTTTTACTCCTTAGAGCATACATGTCTAACAATCTCCCACTTGTACTAAGTGAGTAAATACTGCAAATTTCGCATCCCCATAGCTTCCACATGCCTTTCGAAGACTCTCCCAGAAAGTGTCTTCGTAAATGGATCAGCTAAATTGTCCTCTGACGCGATCTTGCACACCGTGACATGCCCGCTCTCAACGAAGTCCTTTATCACATGATACTTCCGATCAATATGCTTACTCTTCTTGTGAAATCTTGGTTCCTTAGCATTAGCTACCGCCGCACTGTTATCACAGTACAGTGATACCGCTTTATCCACACCAGGAACTACCTCAAGATCCCCAAGGAACTTGCGGAGCCACACTGCTTCTTTCGAAGCATCACTAGCCGCCACATACTCGGCCTCCATCGTTGAATCCGAAGTGCAATCTTGCTTCGCACTTCTCCAACTGATGGCACTGCCACCCAGAGTAAACACAAACCCTGAAGTCAATTTCCTAGAATCCAGACAGGATTAAAAGTCCAAATCAGTGTATCCTAGAGGAGTTAAATCCTCACCTGAATACACAAGCATATACCCACGAGTCCTTCTCAGGTACTTGAAAATATGCTTTACCGCAACCCAATGGTTCGGTCCTGGATCCGCCTGAAATCGACTCACAATCCCGACCGCATAACTAATATCTGGTCGAGTGCAAAGCATGGCATACATGAGACTACCCACTGCCGAAGCATAAGGGACCTTCTTCATGTATTCTCTTTCTTCATAAGACTTTGGAGAGTCTTTCTTAGAAAGAGTAATTCCAGACCTAGATGGTTGCCCACCTTTCTTGGAATCCTGCATTGCAAACCTCCTGAGAATTTTATCTATGTAGCTGGCCTGTGACAAAGCTATCATTTTGTTCTTCCTATCCCGAAAGATCTAGATACCGAGAACAAAATTAGCCTCACCCAAGTCCTTCATGTCAAACTGCTTGGTCAACCATAATTTGACCGATGACAACGCCCCAACGTCATTGCCAATTAGCAGAATGTCATCTACATAGAGTAGTAGAAAAATCACCTTCCCATTCTTAATGTGTTTGTAAACACATGGTTCATCCACATTTTGTGAGAACCCATAAGTCTTGATCACTTGATCAAATCTTATGTTCCAAGAACGAGAAGCCTGCTTAAGTCCATAAATAGACTTTAGCAACTTACAAGCCTTACCCTCTTGACCCGCGACCTTGAACCCGTCTGGTTGTTCCATATAAATGGACTCATCAAGATAGCCATTCAGAAAAGCCGTCTTGACATCCATCTGCCAAATCTCGTAGTCGAGAGCGGCGGCTATGGACAAGAGAATCCGGATGGACTTAAGCATGGCTACAGGCGAAAAGGTTTCCTCATAATCGATTCCTTCCTTTTGCGTATAACCCTTAGCTACTAGTCTAGCCTTAAAGGTTTCGAACTTTCCATCCACTCCTCTTTTCCTCTTGTAGATCCACTTACACCCTATGGGTTTTACCCCTTTGGGAAGATCCACAAGGTCCCAGACCCGATTAGTCTCCATAGACTTCATCTCAATGTTCATGGCCTCTGTCCAGAGTCTTGAATCAACATCCTCCATAGCTTCTGCGTAAGTATAAGGATCCTTGTCATGTTCATCCGGTTCAGCCAAAAAGACCTCCCCATTGAACATATAACTCTCAGGTTGACGCCCGATCCTCCCACTACGCCGAAGCCCCTGAGGTTGTTGTTCAGGTTTGTTTGGTTTTTCTACACCGATCGGAATGGTTTCGTTCGGAACCTCCGGAGTAAACGGATTACCCCTCAACTCCTCAAGCACCACTTTGCTTTGAGGTTTAAAGTCGTTCATGTAACTCTCCTCAAGGAAAGTTGCATTAGTTGAAACCACGACTTTTTTTTCCTTTGGGTTATAAAAATAACCCCCTTTAGTTCCTTTTGGATATCCTACAAACACACAAACTTCTGAACGTGCTTCCAACTTATTCGGATCCTTAAACGGGACATGAGCTGGACATCCCCATATGCGAATATGGTTTAAGGACGTCTTCCGTCTTGTCCACAACTCGTGAGGAGTTTTAGGGACCGATTTTGAAGGTACATTGTTCAAAAGATAACATGCGGTTTGTAGTGCATATCCCCAAAAGGATAAAGGCAATGATGAATAACTCATCATGGACCGAATCATGTCCAACAAAGTCCTATTCCTTCTCTCGGCTACGCCATTCTGCTGCGGAGTGCCCGGCGCAGTCAAATGGGATAAAATCCCATTCTCTAACAAGTGTCCCAAGAACTCATCAGAAAGGTATTCCCCACCTCGATCAGATCGAAGTGCCTTTATGGGTCTACCCAATTGCTTTTCCACTTCAGCCCGAAACTCCCTGAACTTATCATAAGTTTCGCTTTTGTGGTGCATTAGGTACACATACCCATATCTTGAGTAATCGTCAATAAAAGTAACGAAGTACTCATACCCTCCTCGTGCCCGGATGTTCATCGGTCCGCAAACATCACTATGCACAAGTTCTAGAACCCCTTCGGCCCTATTGCCCTTAGACCCGTATGGTCTTTTGGTCATTTTACCCTCCAAACAAGACTCACATTGAGGTATAGATTCCACCTTTAAGTGACTTAAAGGTCCATCCCTTACCAACCTTTGAATCCTATTTAGGTTAATATGGCCAAGGCGCAAATGCCAAAGATAAGTCTTATTAGAGTGAGAAGTTTTAAGTCTTTGTGAGTCATTATCATTTATCTCAGCATTAAGCAATAGGTCCATCTCAGGTTTGATAAAATATAGATTATTGTGCATCCATCCAGAACAGATAAAAGATTTGTTTTTACAAATCACCACTTTTTCATTAAAAGATACCACGTAGGAGTCTTTAAATAAAGAAGATACAGAAATTAAATTCCTTTTAAATTTAGGAACATAAAAACAATCTCGCAAAATTAAACTCCTATAATTATCAAAATAAAGATGGACATCTCCCACTGCTTCCGCTGAGACCAAGGATCCATCGCCCATCCGAAGCGTTAAGTCTTCACGAAGTAGACTTCTCGTTTCTTTGAATCCCTGCAGAGAAACACAAACATGATTAGTTGCACCAGAATCTATGACCCAAATGTCACTGGATTCCTCAACCAAACAAGTTTCTAAATATAGAAGATCACACCTACCTCCCTTGG
Organism: Artocarpus heterophyllus; assembly: GCA_025403435.1. Taxonomy (NCBI): domain Eukaryota; kingdom Viridiplantae; phylum Streptophyta; class Magnoliopsida; order Rosales; family Moraceae; genus Artocarpus; species Artocarpus heterophyllus. Next base: position 35,837,070 of record CM046337.1, read on the forward strand.
AAAGGAAGTCCTTGCAATGCTTCTTTATATGCCCGACCTTACCACAAAAGAAGCACTTAAGCTTCTTTGGGTTCTTCTTCTTCTTCTTCTTGCTCTTGGTAGCAATAGGAATAGAAGACTTCCCACTTTTGGCCCGTTGCTTCTTTCCATTCCCAGAGTTAGGATTGGAACCAGAAGCAGCTACCATATTGGCCTCTCCACCAGCAGGAGACTCCCTGATCAGCAGTCCGAACTCCTGTAACTGTTTCATCAGTTCTGTCAAGGTCATATCCCGTCTATTGCTTAGATTAAAAGTAGCTCTAAACGGAATAAATTCCTTAGACAGAGTCTCAAAGGCCATAGTCATCTGAGTTTCAGCATCGATGTCGGCTCCATTGGTTTGAGCCTCAGCGAGGTAACCCATGACCAACATCATGTGCTCCTTTACAGATGTCCCCAGTCTCTGTCTACAGTTTAAGAGTTTCCGAAGCGCCCCTTGCCGCTTTGTTATGGCCTGGCCTCCAAACATGTCCTCAAGATTATCCAAGATCTGCTTCGCAGTCTCATAATCCTGATGTTGAGCCTGCAGCACGTTATTCATGCTAGCCATAACATAGCAGCGGGCCTGATCATTAGCATTTTTCCAGCTGTCGTACGCTTGGAATTGCTCATTACTTGAGTCTCCCATAGGCTCGGGAGGACAAGGAGTTGTCAGAACATATTTCAGTTTCTCAAAGGAAAGGACGATGTCCAGGTTCCGTTTCCAATCATTATAGTTCTCACCGGTTAATTGGTTTTTGTCAAGTATCGATGATAAAGCGTTTTTAGACATTTTCAATCTACAATAAAGAGTCATATACCAAACATAAGCAAACATATATAATAATTTAGTAAGATAACACAATCATGTAAATTATACAAATGTGTTTATGTGTCAAAACCTTGAAAATATCACAACCTTACAACGATAATTCCCAACTCAGAATTCAACAAGCTCCTAGGGGAGTCATGCCAAATTCAATCAGGAACACGGATCCCCTCCTGATTAATATATGCCATCCAGGACCCGTATGATCCAGCATATACTAATAATCGTTTCTTTGGCCATTAATTTTATTAACAGAGCTCCTAGGGGAGGTTAATAATAAAATTAACGTGAGTGTATAACCACCGTTTTAATATTTTATCCATGATTTATAATCACCACCTAGGGGTGTGCAACCATAAATCATACTAAAATACCTTATCCTTTCAGAGATCCAATATGGTACATGATAGAAATCCCTTCCTAGGGGTTGGGACCATCATGTTCTTCCTATGGACCAACGATGGAGGCCTTAGGTTCTCTCTTCGAAAACTTTCTCCCACTCAATCTTTTGAAGTCAAGGTTTTATTTTAAAATTATGCATGAACAATTTTAATATGAGCGGCACTCCCTATTCTATATGACATGTTATAAATATACATGGTAAATTATATTATAATGCAGACAAGCAACGCAATCAAGCAAAGCTACAAGCATAATAATAATAATAACCGTAATATTATGGTTCCACCCTAGAGAATAGAAAAAAACTAAGATTACAAGAGAATAATCGAGACATTTATCGATTCTTCATCCTTGAATCCTCAAGCTGTATCCTTCTTCATGTAATATCCATCTTCAAGTCCTCAATCCCGTATGAATCGAACACTTCATATTTCTGGTCATATCCAAATTTAATGTTTCTCAGAATCGTCCCAAAAATAAAATTAAAACTGCACTGGAAAAATCGCACCTTTTCTGGACACCTGGCAGCTCTCGGTCGGCAGGCCGATCTAGGTGATCGGCCTACCGATCATGGAGGTTCGGCCTGCCGAACATGAAGGTTCGGCCTGCCAGCAGAGCACCAAAATTTCTGCCCCACTGTCGGCCTGCCGGACCGTACGTCCGGCCTGCCGATCTGTGACCTTCGGCCTGCCGAACTGTGAGGTCCGGCATGCCGACCGAGCAGAAAACCCTCAATCCAGAAAATACAATTTTAATGCAATTCATCAATTTTATTTTCAACAATTCAAAAACATAAAATTAGAGACTCAGGAAATACCTGGAGGCACCATCATCAATCTTTAAGTTCCGACTTCTCGTTCCGTCTTCTCCGAATAATTATTTAATTACAAAATTCTTACAAATTAAAAATTAAATAATAATTCCTAGACGGAGATGATAGTCCGCCATCTAATTACATGAAAAACCTAGATACACATTCTAACCTCTAAGGAACCATAACCGGTATTAATTAATTAATAAATAATTAAACAACAATTTAATCAACCATAATTAATTAATAAACATTCACCATATAATCCATGACAACATATATATTATATAGAAACCTAGAGTGCCATCTCTCTATAAAATTTAATTCAAGCATTGGAGAGATTAAGATCACAAAATTTATGCATATAACATGATCACAAACTTGCAAATTTATGTAAAAACCTCGTCTCTGATACCAATTGTTGGAAACAAAGTGCGCAGCGGAATTTTTAAAAATTTTTCATCAGAGTAATTTCCAAAACACAAGTTTGACATGTTATATGTATAAATTAAACAGATCTTACTAACCTCAGTGTGCCGAAGAACCTCCGCGACCTGTGTAGAGAAGTAACGTTCCAGAAGAGCCTCAACCAACTGGTCTTCTTTGCTATTCTCTATCCACAACCAGAGTGAGTGTGGGCTCACACGTACAGCTCTTCCACCGGTGACTCTCCTTCCAACCAATAGAGAGAACCCAAAGCTAGTGTTCGTAATTTGTGAACAAAAGCTCTCAGGGAGTTTTCAGATGCTCACTAGAAGAGTATCACTCTTAATCTCTCAAATTGATCTGAGTAAATCATTAGACTCACTCCCTTTTTATACCTATTGGTCCTTGGGGTCAGTCCATATCAGATTAGGTCTCAAAAATCGAAACAGAATCAAGTTCGGATCAATATCTGATAAGATACGCGTGAAAAACGCGTAATCTTAACTGTCGCGGTCGGCATGCCGAACTGTGTGATAGGCAGGCCGAACTGGCCAGTTCGGCAGGCCGAACACGTCATCCGGCATGCCGAACTGCCGAGAAAAAATCTCCGCGAATCTTTTATTTTCCACCCGAGATTCTAAAGGATAAAGTCTCAGTTTTGATTCAAATAGCCCAATAGAAAAGATATATGATCAAAACAAACTTTATCAAGATAATCTCTAAGAAAATAAATCAATTCACAATAATTCTACAAGTTTATCTTGTTCTAATTGTCCAAAATTAAAACAACCGATAAACAGACAAGAATTATCCGAACACAATAATTCAACAAGTTTATCTTGAACTAATTTCTTACATAATTAATTAACCGATAAACAGACATGAATTATTTGATTCTTATAAATTTTAAACCAATCTGATAAATCCGACATAAGTCACCAATTATTGGAAAAGCACACCGTGTCGTTACAGGATTTTGTGAGCTAGCAAAGGGGACCAAAATGGACCTATAAAGTTCAAGCTCATGATAATTATGAAACCCAATATCCCAGATATACATTTCACAATTATCAACTCCAACGCTACTCCACTAAAAGCTTGGACCTGCACTCTCAAACTTTATAGAATTACGAAGCTCGTGTAGCTAAGTCTCCATGACATATCATAGTGTATCGCATCCCCATATGATCATCCATAATCGGCTTAAGGACAAGTTCTGTCTTACCTTCCCGATTATTTTTATCTTACATTCCATTGTCTCACCATTAGAAAACTTACCATCCAAAGATAGTATACCATTCGGTTACACCTATGTATCCAAATGGTTGAGCGCTCCAGTTTTCCAATTACAGGACAACGCATATAAGAGGATATCATTACTCCTAAAGAGGAGCTATGGATTCCATATCTATGAATAACAAGTCTACGCTACCAAGAGTCATGCCTCCAATGTACCGGCATGCATGCCACTATAGAGATGTGGGAGTCACCCATTGGTACATCAAAAGACACAAATCGAGACAACGGACCCATTATTCATCTCAGGATTAAGATACAATACAAATGATTGTCTAAAGTGAATCGATTTGCCAAGACAGAATTATTAATCCAAATCAATTCACTTTATGTCCCGATCCAACACATCGTCACCTATGACAACGCGCCAATGTTTCTATTCACGGAGTCCAACTCCGATGGCCAAGACAAACCATCTCCCAAAAGGGATATAGACAACATAACAATCTTTACATGAATAAAGCGCCCAACTTTATTCCCTCGATTGCGGATCATATATTTTAGACCATCACCTTAAGAGTCGTGTCTATCGCATAATCATCCCATCATATGCCCAACTCTTAAGGTTTAGACTGACAGTCTCAGACTACTGTTTGCTTATCATACATTCAACAAATATGAACGTAAAGAGGACAATATTTGGTATATATAAATGAATAAATTCTTTATTGATAAAAATGTCTCCAAAAACGTATTACATTTTTACTCCTTAGAGCATACATGTCTAACATAACCGAATGGTATACTATCTATGGATGGTAAGTTTTCTAATGGTGAGACAATGGAACGTAAGATAAAAATAATCAGGAAGGTAAGACAGAATTTGTCCTTAAGCCGATTATGGATGATCATATGGGGATACGATACACTATGATATGTCATGGAGACTTAGCTACACAAGCTTCGTAATTCTATAAAGTTCGAGAGTGCAGCTCCAAGCTTTTAGTGGAGTAGCGTTGGAGTTGATAATTGTGAAATGTATATCTGGGATATTGGGTTTCATAATTATCATGAGCTTGAACTTTATAGGTACATTTTGGTCCCCTTTGCTAGCTCACAAAATCCTATAACGACACGGCATGCTTTTCAAATAATTGGTGACTTATGTCGGATTTATCAGATTGGTTTAAAATTTATAAGAATCAAATAATTCATGTCTGTTTATCGGTTGAATTAATTATGTAAGATAATTTGTTCAAGATGAACTTGTTGAATTATTGAGTTCGGGTAATTCTTGTCTGTTTATCGGTTGTTTTAATTTTGGACAATTAGAACAAGATAAACTTGTAGAATTATTGTGAATTGATTTATTTTCTTAGAGATTATCTTGATAAAGTTTGTTTTGATCAGATATCTTTTCTATTGGGCTATTTGAATCAAAACTGAGACTTTATCCTTTAGAATCTCGGGTGGAAAATAAAAGATTCGCGGAGATTTTTTCTCGGCAGTTCGGCCTGCCGGATGACGTGTTTGGCTTGCCAAACTAGCCTGTTCGGCCTGCCTATCAGCAGAGATAAGATTATGCATTTTCACGCGTATCTTATCAGATATTGATCCGAACTTGATTCTGTCTCGATTTTTTGAGACCTAATCTGATATGGACTGACCCTAGGACCAATAGGTATAAAAAGGGAGTGAGTCTAATGATTTACTCAGATCAATTTGAGAGATTAAGAGTGATACTCTTCTAGTGAGCATCTGAAAACTCCCTGAGAGCTTTTGTTCACAAATCACGAACACTAGCTTTGGGTTCTCTCTGTTGGTTGGAAGGAGAGTCACCGGTGGAAGAGCTGTACGTGTGAGCCCACACTCACTCCAGTTGTGGATAGAGAATAGCAAAGAAGACCAGTTGGTTGAGGCTCTTCTGGAACGTTACTTCTCTACACAGGTCGCGGAGGTTCTTCGGCACACTGAGGTTAGTAAGATCTGTTTAATTTATACATATAACATGTCAAACTTGTGTTTTGGAAAATACTCTGATGAAAAATTTTTAAAATTCCGCTGCGCACTTTGTTTCCAACAGAGACCACTTGCTCGCTATAGAAAAATTGGAAAAGCACATGTTACTATCTTTGATAATGGTGAGGATGATCTATTGACATATCATGATGCAATGGAAGATTCTAAGAAGGAGAAATGTCTGGAGGCTATAAACTTTGAAATGGTGTCTATGTACCCCAATTCAGTCTAGGAACTTATAGATCTACCTAAAGGGATAAAACCCATAGGTTGCAAATGGATTTACAAGTAGAAAAGAGGAGTGGATGGGAAAGTTGAGACTTTCAAAGCTAGGCTTGTGGCAAAGGGTTATACCCAAAAGGAGGGAGTTGACTATGAAGAAACTTTCTCACCTGTAGCTATACTTAAGTCCATTTGAATTCTTTTATGCCTTGTTGCATATCTTGATTATGAGATATGACAAATTGATGTCAAGATTGCCTTTTTCAATGGTTATCTTGAGGAAAACATCTACATGGTGCAACTAGAAGGGTTTATAGTCAAAGGTCAAGAGCAAAAGGTTTGCAAGTTGCAAAGGTCTATCTATGGACTCAAGCAAGCTTCAAGATCTTGGAACCTAAGATTTGATGAAGCGATCAAGTCTTATGGGTCGATCAAAATATTGACGAACTTTGTGTATACAAGTACATCAAAGATAAGAAGGTGGTCTTCTTAGTTCTTTATGTAGATGGCATCCTACTAATCGGGAATGATGTAAGGATATTATCTAATGTAAAAAAATGGCTCGCCAACCAATTCCAAATGAAAGATTTGGGAGAAGCAAGTTATGTTCTTGGAATCCAACTCATAAGAGATCGCAAGAACAAACTGTTGGCGCTATCTCAGGCATCGTATATCGATAAGGTGCTTATCAGATTTTCAATACAAAACTCTAAGAAAGGTAATTTACCTACACGTCATGAAGTTTATCTTTCAAAAGAGCAGTGTCCTAAGACACCTCAAGAGGAAGAATACATGAGACGGGTGCCCTATGCATCTGTAGGGGGAAGTGTAATGTATGCCATGTTGTGTACAAGACCTGACATTTGCTATGCGGTGGGTATAGTCAGTTGGTATCAATCCAACCTAGGATTAGATCATTGGGCAGCGGTTAAACATATTCTCAAGTATCTTAGGAGAACGAGAAGCTATATGCTAGTATATTCCGATGAGAATGTGATTCCCATTGGATACACTGATTTTGATTTTCAATCAGACAAAGACACACGTAAATCTATGTCTAGATCAGTTTTTACTTTTGGTGGTGGAGCCATAGTTTGGAGAAGCACTAAACAATCGTGTATTGCTAATTCGACTACGGAAACTGAATAAGTGGCTGCTTGTGAAGCAGCTAAAGAAGCTATTTGGCTCTGTAAGTTCTTAAGTGGTATGGAAGTTGTTCCAGGCATGGATAAACCACTCACACTGTATTTGACAACAGTGGTGTAGTGGCAAATTCAAGAGAACCTAGAAGCCACAAAAAAGGAAAGCATATAAAGAGAAAATATCATTTGATCAGAGAAATAGCACAACGAGGTGATCTTGAAGTTGTGAAGATAGCTTCAGATAACAACTTTATCAACCCTTTTACCAAGATGCTACCTACAAAGAGCTTCAAGGCACACTTGGAAGGCCTAGGTCTTAGGGACATGTCCCACCTGCCTTTGGGCAAGTGGGAGATTGTTGGGTTTGGTGCCCTAAAAGCTGTGACATTGTACATATTGTAAATAAATAACTAAAGTGACATTTATAATTATTTTGGTTGCTTATGTGTTATGAATACATTTATAAACATCAAAAAAATTTCATGATTATTTATGTGACTATAAATTTAGCATATAAGTGTTAAATGCTTAGGGATAAAATTTATATATAACAATCTAAATAGTTTGTAATAATTAATTAAAGTTTAAGATCTTTAATTAATTATTACAAGTACGGTCCAATCTCATTTAGAATGAAATAGTCATTATTCGGACTATTAATGTAGAGACATTGGATTGGAGGTACTTTATATAATGAGATTATATAAGACTAGACCAGATAAATTATTAATCTCGAATAATCATCTTTTACAAATAGAGTATTCAAATTTATTACTATGATGGTCGTATATTAGACAGTCGTAATCCTGAGTATTTTTTAGACTCATGTTTATGACATTATGTTTTTTGATTTGCTTGGTAAGATTTATTTTAGCACAAATCATAACTTGGCATCTTGGAAACTTAATGTAATAAATGGCTGGGAATAATATTATACAGATATGGAATCCATTCCTTCCTTATGGAAGTTAGAAAAATAGTTCTCTTGAGTAATGATTCGAGGTTTGAATAGTAGAGCGTTCATTTATAATAAGATTATGAATTAACTATTCATTAGAGAATTATTAGAACTCAAGGATAAAGATATAATAAGAGAGTTAAACAGAAATTCAACCTAGCTTTTATTATGAACTATTTATGAAGGACTGACTTATATGTGATGATTATATCAATGGACTACTTGCTAATTTTCTTTAAGTAATTTTACTATAATCTTAAGAGTTCAATTTCAGGTTTTTTGTGGAGTAACACTGAAACTAATAAATTTGACACATGAATTAAAGAGTTTGATTAATTGTCAAATTTATTGGAGCTTGGGTTATAGGTCCATGGGTCCTCAATGCCACCTCTATGACACTATATTGGATGTAATGCATTGAATGAATTATACATATTTAGTTTAGAATTATTGAATTCAGAATTAATTATTTCACACTAGAATTATTAATCTGACACAGAAAAATATTCTATGTGACATAGTGTAATTTAATAAATGTTGTCACATTTAACTGAGCATTAGTTGATTAATTGATTGATTATATTTAACTAATCAGATTAGTTAAATATGGTTTTTAAATTAATTAATTAATAATATTTGAATAATGAGATTGTTTGAATATAATTTTAATTTTGTATGTGACATATGTGTGGTGGGACCACCTTTTGTCTTTTCCTAAGTGGACACAAACTTAAATAATTAATTGATTAATTTAAAAATCTAATTTTAAATAAATGTGGTTTATTATTGAATTTAGATATATATAATATATATATGGTTTTGAACCCAATCTTATATTTATATATAAAATATTTTATTATATATATGAAAGAACGTTTAGTAAACGTTCTTTGCATAATAAAAAAAAGGTAAAGTAAACGTTTACATTTACATAAACTGTGCGTGTTTTATATATATATATAATATATTAATTAGAATCATATCTTTATTCGGATTAAAAAAAAAAAGAAGGAAAAGGTAAGAATTATGTAGAATATATCCTTTACCTATATATCTGATATGGTAGTTATTTCAAATTTGAAATTCATTAAAAAATTACTAATTGCTCAGATATAAATAGGTAGAGATAACAGTTATCCCTATAGATCTATCATTCACGTAACTTTCGCAGAGACAAAAAAACTGAGAGTTCTTTTCTAAAAAAAAGTCAGCTATCTTATGTGTTGAGTAAATAGTAGATTCTAAAAAGTGTGAGAAAAATTCATTCTTGCAGTTTGATGCCCACTCATCTTTCCATTGGTATGGAGGCCTAGATTGAAAGATCGTGGTGTTAAAGAGGAAAGCTAGGATATTTTGATATTCTTCAAAAAGGTTGGTAAAAAAAACATTCCCAAAGCTTTCTATTATTAATTAAATTTATATAGCTATTCCTGATGAACAAAGTTTTTAGAAAATTTTTGTTTGTCAACAATCCGTTCATTCCACTATGTTTCACATTTTATTCCAACAGTTAGGTCTTAGTTTCACTGGTGGTCTTCTTTACCAGATTTCATCTTGTCTTGCTTGCAAGAGATATGCCCCCCCTTCCTTTTAATATTGTTTTACCACTGTTCTCAAATGATAGACTTCACTATGGTTGGACTAGGTAGTGAAAGTTCTACTATGCAACTATTTTTCTAATTCTTTTACCATTTTTTTATTGCAGCTTGGCAAGCATATGTGCTCTTTTTCTTTTGTTAGGTTTTTCCCATTAGGTTTAGTGGCAAGGTTCTTAATAAAGCCTATCATAGTGATAGATTTTCAAAGGCATGGTTACAATTCCATAAAATATACCAATACCCCAAAATTTGAAAACCTCTCAACTAGCAAACACATACGTCAAAAGGATGAGCGAAAACTGCTCATTTGAAAATCAGAATCTCTTATAGACATCGGCCATTGGAAGAAAATTGATATTAAGGAAGAGAAAACATATATTGTAAACAAACTGGGAGAGAAAACTAGGCATAGACTACTGGTAGAAGATATGATCGTTACGTAAAGTAAAAGAAGCAAGTTTATTTGCCACATATTTTTGCTAACAAAAAATTTAAACCTACACGTTGAGGTCATCCACTAGCCAAAGCACTTTAAGCTGTCTATCTATAAATGTCATGCCCCGGAGTATGTGAGGTGACGTGGTAGGTTAATTAAGTTAATTAAGTAAAAATTTAATTAAAACACAAGTTTAAGAATTTATTTCATTAAGAAAAAGATAATAATTTTAAAACCCTTTTTTTAAACAAACATTTATAATGATTAAACAAATAAGATAAAACAAAATAATGAAATAAATTAACAAAGAAAGGGAAAACATGCATTGGGTCCCACGGACCCGCAATTTTTGCATACACATAGTATCGACAATATTTAAATTACAACCGCAGTCCAAAATAGAGAGATTAGAATAATAGATGCCTTGATTAATTTGTATAACAACCTACCCAGATCTTCTACTTGTCGCAAGTTCGATTTGTGGACCCTTTATCAATCCTAAGCTATATTCCACCTAGGGGGAATGATTTAAAAACAAATAAAATGTGAGCGAAAGGCTCAGTAGGACCATACTTTTAAACAGGTAAATAATTTAAATATAAAATTTATCTTTCAAGGAAATAATTAGAAAACAAAGTTAAATAAATGAATTCATTTAAATAAATCTCATTAATATAGCTTGTCCAGAAAGTACCTTTTTATCTTTTTTGAGCAAACTATAGTTATCACCACCAAAGTGGCCCAGCTAGATTTCGAGATCTACCCCTAAGGTCGCACGCTACATGACCTAATCTCTGATATGACATCACTCACGTCTATATATTTCTATAGTTATTAAAATCTCATGTTTGCCATGTATTTTCATTTACAATCATTATATGGTTCATTATGAAATTCACCTCAATCCCCTATTTGTGAAAATAACCAATAAAAATCCTTTTTTCAATCAATCATTGAAAACATTTTGATAAAAATCCTTTTGAGGCCAAAATCATTTAAAAACTTAGCTACCAAGGAAAGGGGTAGAACTCCTATCTCAATATTCGTGACGATGTCAAACACCGCAGTCCCGATCTGTTATACGTTAGCTCCATGGAACCACGAACAACCTTAAATAGGAACTAGATTTATCAGTATCTAGCTTAAAATATCCTATGTTTCTAAACTGTCCAATGGCATCCTAGCATGCCACTTGTGTTTATAAAATTATACTACAAGATTAAAATCTGAATCAAGGTTCAGAACAGTGAAAACAAATGAAAAACGACAAATTTCCATGAAGCCCGATCGGCCTACCGGTTCCCTTGGTCCGACCAAACTTTTCCAAGTTTGGCCTACCGAAGGTATGAGTCTGGCCTATCAAAATGGGAAAATTTTGGAATTTTTCAAGCATGGGTTTCGGCCTCCCCAAACTCAAATCCTTATCTTCAACCTGTTTTTCTTAAATCTCAGGCATATATAATGATCATAATTGATAGAAAAACATAGTAGATTACTTTTTAACACATTTAAACAATATTTACACAAAGATTTTTGAATAAACCCAAAAATGGGGAAAAAGGAGAAAAATAGAAAATCTTAATTTAAATTCGCTTTTAATCAAACCAAACCTATATTCTAGATGTTTTAAGTTCCACTAACTTAGACTAAAGGTTTTCTAAGCCTAAGGAAGCTTGGATTTCAAAATACAATGAAAATATAAAAATTTAGAAAAGTTTGAAACTTGAAAACTAATCTTGGATTTGAGCTTTGAATTGAGTTTATAGTTGCTTAATCACTTTTCCAAGCTTCCAATTTAGCTGAGGAGCAAGGTTTGAGCTTAAGTTTTGAATCAAATTTTGAGAGAAGGAGAGAGATAAAGAGAGACCATGAGAGAGGCAAGAGAGAGAGAGTATGTGTGAGCATGAGAGTGAGGGAAAGAGAGAGAGAGATAGAGATTAAATAAAGGAAAGGAAGGGTAAAACCAGTGAAGGAAAACTGTGTGTGGCACGCGGATTTCAAATAGGACGTGTTTGGTACTTGACAAATTGTTTTGTTCCAAAATTTGAAATAACAAATAAAAATAATTAATAGTAGTTAAAATCATTACAATAATTAAAAATAGCATTAATTTAGAAATATCTCGAAATAGGCAAATTTAATTTAAGAATACACCATGGCACACTAATTCACTATTTTGCACACTAATATCACTTAATTAATTTCGGGGCATTACAGCTCTCCACCCTTAAAGGAAATTTCATCCTCGAAAATACAAATCAATTTAGAAACAAAATATATGCGGATATAACTCATGCATAGTCGATTCTAACTCCCAGGTGGCTTCATCAACCCCGTGATGCTGCCACACGACCTTTACTAATGGTTTATCAACAAGATATGCTGGAAGGAAGACATTGCTATCACCTTTACTAAAGATGAGGTGGACAAGCTTATCCACCCAATGACAACCTAATGTGCGAGCTCCAAATTGCAAACAACATAGTTCAACGAGTGCTAATTGACAACGACAACTCGATAGACATCTTGTTCAAATAGGCTTTTGACAAGTTAAATATTAGCAATGTGATGCTCGTCCTAGTACGAAATCCCTTGTATAGCTTCTTGGTAGAGTGTGTCCGAGTAGTGGGCAAGATCTTTTTGCCAGTCACTTTTAGCAAAGATTGCACTTGGGTCACACGGTTGGCCTATTTCCTGGTGCTTGACAATCCATCCCAACATAGCATCGTCATCAGGAGAAAAACCAGAAACACCTTGAAAACCATGGTCTTCACTTACCTTCTGGTGATGAAGTTCCCCATAGAGAACTGGGTCAAAGTGATAAGGTCAAAGGAAAAATTCATCAGTGACTATTATGTTAAGGGCATAAAAGAGGCAACATCTTGGCATATGAATGTCTCGGCCATTTACAAAGTAGATGAGATCGAGTTCAATGTTAAGGAGGAAGTGAAGATGTTGCCTGACATAGAAACGCGGCTCCTGGAGGAAGAAGTATGAGCAATCCTCATGGAATATCTTATCCCATTTAACCTGGACCCCAAGCATCCTGACCGAATGATCATGCTTGATTCTCAGCTAAAGCTTGAGATCCAAGCCAAACTAGAGAAATTCCTATCGAAATATCGGGAGGTGTTTGCTTAGTCCCATGAGGACATGCCTAAGATTGACCTAAGCATTATTAGCCATTGTTTAAATGTGAACCCCGAGCACAAACCTATTATCTAGAAAAGAAGAGCTTTTAACCTAAAAAGGTACACCAACATAAATGAGGAGGTCTAGAAGCTGCTATAAGCCAAGTTCATCCAAGAGGTCACCTATCCTAAGTGGCTGGTGAATGTGATTCCAGTCAAAAAGGCCAATAGGAAGTGGCAATTCTGTATTAACTTTATAGACTTAAACAAAGCCTGCTCAAAGGACTGCTTCCCCTACCTCAGATCGACCAGTTAGTAGACGTGACTGCTGGCCATGAACTGTTGAGCTTCATGGATGCATACTTTATACTTATGATACAGTCGGATAATAATGGCTAAGGAGGACTAAGCTAAGCTACTATCACGACTGATTAGGGGCTGTTTTGCTATGTTGTTATGCCATTCGAGTTGAAGAACATTTGGGCCACGTATCAACACTTGGTGAACAAGATGTTTGCTCAGCAGATTAAGAAAACCATGGAGTTATACGTGAATGATATGCTCGTGAAGTCAGTCTGGGCAACTAATAACATTGTCAATCTCCAAGATAGCTTCAACATTCTTCGTGAGCATAAGATGAGGTTTGATCCTGCCAAATACGCATTCGGAGTGGAATCTAGGAAGTTCCTTGGGTACATGGTCAATCACAACAGCATTGAGATCAACCCAACTAGGTCCCAAGTACTTGTAGATATGCACTCCTCCCGCACCATCAAAGAAGTCCTAAAGCTCACCAGAATGATCGCTACCCTATCAATGTTTGTCTTCCGATCTACTGACAACTGCCAACCTTTTTTTAGGCACTCCAATGGAGGTTTGAGTAGAGCAAAGAGTGTGAGGAAGCATTCTAAAGTCTTAAAAGGTACCTAACGACACCTATGCTCCTATCTAAACCTCTATCAAGGGAAAGGCTTTATGCCTATTTGGTAGTATCTAAGAAGGCAGTCAGCTCAGCCTTGGTCTGGGAAGAAAAAAAATCAAAAGCCAGTCTACTACACCAGTAAAGCCTTCTAAAGAATGAAGGAGAGATACCTATCATTGGAAAAGCTTGACTTGGCCCTTATAACTTTGTTGTAAAGTTCCAACCATACTTTTAAGGGCACACCATCTGAATCCTGACCAAGTACCCCTTGCACCAAGTCTTCCAAAATCTACAAATTTCTAGTTGGGTGGCCAAGTTGTCGATTGAGCTTAGGGGAGTCAAGATACAATTTGTGCCTTGGATGGCCATTAAAGCACAAGCTATGGCCTACTTTATAGCCAAGTTCACGGGGGCAAATCAAGCAGCCTCTTTAGTTGAAAAGGCCCCCGTGGAAGACCCTAACCCTGCCAGTAGTAGTATAAGCGAACATGAGCCTGAGTGGAAATTGCTTATAAATGGATCATCCAATTTAAACAGATTGGGTGCCAGATTCATCCTCATCAGCCCAGATGGCTACAAAGCTAGTTATACATTGTGGTTTGATTTCAACGCCTCCAACAGTGAAGCTAGTTTGAGGTGTTAATAGCCAGTCTTTAAATTACATGGAATCTCAAAGTATACCATATCCATGTTCACAGCGATTCCATGCTCATGGTCTAGCAAGCGATCAGTGGATTCTAAGCCCGAAATAAATGTATGGTAGCATATCTGAATGAAGTTAAAACCCTAGTCAGGCAATTTAATAGCTTTTTAGTCACACAAGTTCCCACAGTCGAGAATGCAAAAGGCAACGTACTCACTCGGCTAGCTTTAGGCCTCAAAGATGGCAACTTGATGTTGTTACCAATTGAGAGGCTAGCCCAGTTGAGCATAAAAAGAATAGAATTAGTGAGTAAAGCTACTGAACAACTAGAACATGGATGGACCAATCATCTCATACTGACTATAGCTTAACTAGACCAAAAAGAAACCTGGCGTGTTTGCAATAGCTCAGCCCCATATTCCATGATCAATAGAAGACTTTACCAATGCAGCTACTTATCACCCTACTAAAAATGTGCTGGAATATTGAAAGTTATGTATCTCATGGAGAAAATGTATAGCAGGCTGTGCAGCAACCACATGGATGGACATTCCTTATCCCCCAAGTGCCTCCACCAAGGGTACTATTGGCCGACCATGGATCAAGATTGTAAAGAATATACCCGTAAGTGCTTCAAGTGCCAACATTTCCTTGGGCAATCAGACATCACCCTAAACTGCTCAACTCAGTCATGTGTGCTTGGCCCTTCACTAAATAGGCCATCGATCCTATAGGACCTCTCCCTCACAGTTCAAGTATTGCATTGTGGCCATTGATTACCTCACAAGTCATCAGCAATGCCAAATAGTTTGAAGCAGTAGGCCTCTTGAGAATGTATGAGCAGCTCAGCATTAAGAAGGTCTTTTCTTCACCAAGATACCACCAAATTAATGTGTAAGATGAGGCTACCAATAAACTATCAAGGACAACCTAAAGAAGAAGTTGAAAGGCCTCAAAGACACTTGGATCAATGAGCTTCTAAAGGTCCTCTAGGCATACTACATGATTCTTTGAACTACCACAAGACAGACTCCTTTCTCCCTAGTCTATAGAGCTAAAGTAGTAATCCCAGCAAAGATTAGCTTACTAAGCTACAAAGTGGAACTCTATGAAGAGTAGAAGAATGTTGAACTCATGATTGCCAAACTTGACTTTGTGGAAGAGAAGCAAGATATTGCTTACATCTGAACAGCTACTCGGAATCAAGTTGTGGCTTGATACTATACTAAGCAGGTGCAACCGAGGAGCTTTAGAGTTGGAGACTTAGTTCTGAAGAAAGTGATTGTCCAACATCTCAGGGTTGAATCTCTTGGGCCTAAATGGGATGGACGATTCGGAGTGGATGGCATCATCTAGCCAATATCACACAAGATTTTTGATATCAAAGGAAGCATGCTCACTTACCCACGGAATGCCAGGTACCTGAAGAGATTCTATTATTGACCTAAAAGCTAGATCTCTTTTGGACCTCTAGCTCTGATAGATATTCTTTTTGTAAAGATCTACCAACCAAGGAGTAAACAAATGTACATCGAATAGACATCAATGAATGAACACACATTCAAGAGTTCTCTAAAAAATATAACAAAAAATAGACCAAGATGACAACACGAGCTAGCAGCTCGACCCCAAGAGGCCACTTTAACTCCTAACTTGGGGGGGGGGGGTGTGGGGCGCATTTTAACTCTCAATTAGAGGGCTAGTCAGCATAAAACTTGACCATAGGCAAACTTGATATATGAAGTTTACTAGTCCAATTAAATTGTAGGCTACCTAACCATAACTAGACCTGTAGAATTCCCAAGGGACTCAACAAGTCTAGGGGTATAGGGGTATCATGACATCATACCCCAAATCTGAGCCGTATAGGCTTAAAAAATATATATATAAATAATAATAATAAAATATAAATTCAAACAACTCAATATGGGAAAATTCAAATGTTTTATAAACATATGTTTGGAGGAGGTACAATAACCAGGCACCTCCCAAACCCGATTACAAACAAAAAAAAAAAGATGGAAGAGAAACAACTAGGAGAGCATAAACCCTAAGCTTTAGACAGAGTATTGTCTTTGGCATCCTCGATGTCAAAATCAACAATAGCGTAGGCTACGTTCTA
Organism: Artocarpus heterophyllus; assembly: GCA_025403435.1. NCBI lineage: Eukaryota > Viridiplantae > Streptophyta > Magnoliopsida > Rosales > Moraceae > Artocarpus > Artocarpus heterophyllus. The sequence continues at coordinate 35,853,985 of CM046337.1, forward strand.
CTCCTACCCACCGCTATCCTATTAGGCTGAGGCTAGGGTCTCCTTTCATCCTCTTCTTCCTCCTCACCGCCACCCTCCTCCTGGTGGTCTTTGACAAGCAACCAGTCAAAGGCAGCCACCTCCCGATGCTTCATTTGGATGTAGCTTGTAGATTTTTCATCTCGAGTAAATAGTTATCAAAGAACTCCTTTAAGCCTTTAATGTTCTCCACTGCTTGGCACTCAGTCTCGGCTAGCTTGTAAAGTAGTTCTTCCCCAAGGAACCTCTGGTTCTCGGCCCTAGTAGCCTAGGCCATTTCTTATGTGCTTAGGAGGTCAGCCTGGGCCCTCTGAACTTTTTCTAGAGCCTCATTAGCCTTCTCCTTGGAGACTTCTAAATTAGCATTGACTTGGGCCAACTCATCAATGGTGTCATTTAGCTTGTCCTTAGCCTCAGCAGTCTTTGTGATCGCTTTGCTAGCCCTATCCTATTGCACCTTGACCTATTGCTAGGACCTGATGTTGGCAACCTTGAAGGCCACATAAGCCTACAAAATTCGACGTTAGTAAAACCAAATGAGCTAATTTTTGGAAGGCCAACTTGTAGTACTCCTAGTAGGACATGCCAGAAAGAGCTCAAAAACTCTTCCAAAGGAACTACGTCGTCGAAGTACTCGATGATGGACTGGCATAAAGGATACCAGGTCATCCTCGCCTGATCAGTTGGAAGAACTATTGGTGGTGAGGGTGGAGGAATATTCTTGCTTATTGAGGCTATTAGACTAGGTGTCCTAAGAATTAAGTGATGTAATAAGGTTAATATTTAATCAATAAAGAGTTTATTCATTATTCATATATCAAATGTTGTCATCTTCATGTTCATTTCTATTGAATATAAAATAAGTAGAAAAAAGTCTAAGACTTTTAGTCAAAACCTTTAAGATTGTGTATATGATGGACAGATTATGTAGAAGACATGAATCTTAAAGGTGATAGTCTAAATGATAAGGTCCACAATTGAGGGAATAAGGTTGAACATTTTATTCATGCTAAGATTGTTATGTTGTCTACATCTCTAACGGAAGATGATTTGTCTTAGTTATCAGAGTGGGCCTCCACAAGTAGGAACATTGGTATATTGTCATAGGTAACGATATATTGGATCAAGAGAAAATGTTGAATTGATTTTATCAATAATTCTATTTGTTTAAATCATTTCACTTTAGACAATCATATGTGTAGTATTTTAGTCCTGAAATAAATTAATGGGCCCGTATTCTTGACTTGTATCTTTTGAAGTATCAAAGGGTGACATCTTGATTTGATGATAGTATACATACCGGTACATTGGAGACATAACTCATGATTGATGTAAACTCATTATTCATAGATATGGAATTCATAGCTCTTTTGTAGAGTTAATGATATTCTCTTATAGAGATTATCTTGTATTTGGAAAACTAGAGCTTCAACCATTTGAATACATAAGTGTAACCAAATGGTATATTATTCATGGATATTTAGTTTTCCAATAGTGAGATAATGGAACATAAGATAAAATAATCGACAAGGTAAAACAGAATTTATCCTTAAGCCAATTCTGAATATCCTATAGGGATGTTGCACATTATGATATGTCATGGATGATAATTAGCTTATAGGAGCTTCGTAATTTTATATAGTTCGAGAGTGTAGCTCTAAACTTTTAGTGAAATAGCGTTAAAGTTGATTATTATAAAAATATATTTAGGATATGTTATTTAATAATTATAGGAGCTTGATCTATATATGTCCATTAGGTCCCTTTTGCTAGCTCATAATAATTCCTATAATGATATTGCTGGTTTTTTCTACATATTGTGACCTATGTTAATTAGTAGATGGTTGAAGTTTGATACATTGGATTAAATAATTCATGTTGGTTGTTTGGTTGAATTAATTTTGTGAATTAATTCAATATAAACATGTTGAATTTTTTAGATAATATTTTATTTGATATGGATTATCCATATTTGACTATTTTAATCTGATAACTTTTCTACTGGGTTATTTGAGTTAAAACAAAGGCTCTCTAAGATTCTCATGTGAAATAAGATATTATGAGATTTCTAGATTATCGCTTAGTCGACAAGCTGGTTGCCAAGTTCAGCAGGCTGATGCCACAACTTTGACAAAGGGATCATACAGTTCCACAGGCTGGTTGCTACTAGTTCGGTAGGCCGATCACACAGTTTGGCAGGCCAATCGTGCAATAATCCTATTATGTGTTTTTAACTAAAATTTTATTTAGACTTGAATTTGAAACTTAATCTGATCGGGATCGACCCCAAATTCAACCACTATATAAAGGGCACTATTTTTCATCCTAGAGATCTATTGTTCAATATCTAGAACCTTAGTTCTTGGTATCTCAGTTGGTTGGAAGAAGAGGTCATTGGAGGAAAAACTATAAAATGTACGACCACCCGTATTCTGATCATAGAAAGAGAATAGCAAGGAAGACCAATTGATTGAGACTCTTCTGGAATGTTCCTCTCTAGTCGAAGTTTCTATAGTCTTCAGTCTACTAAATAGTTATCTAAAGTCTTTTATTAATTTATGTACTTAGCACGTCAAATTTGTAGTATGGAAAAGACTTTGATTTAAAACTTTTATAATTCGACTATGTATTATTTTCTAACAATTGATATTAGAGCTCATGATTTTACATTGATCTTACAGGTTTGCAATCATACTATATGCATAAATTGTGTACATTTTATTCTCTTATGCTTAAATTATAAGTTTTAAAGAGTTGGCATTCTAGAGTTTGTTGTCATGAGATTATATAGTGAGTTTTTATTAATTAATTATAGTTAATTAAATTTTTGTTTTAATTATTATATTAATTAAATAATTTTATCGGTTATGGTTCTTTAGAAGTTAGAATGTGTATCTAGGCTTTTCATTTAATTAGATGGCGGTCTTTCATCATCGTCTAGGATTTATTATTTTGATTTGTATGATTTGTATTAAAATAATTAGTAGAAGTAAAGACGGATCTAAAAGATAGAGATGATTGCAATTCCATGTTTTTTCTGTGTTTATAAATTTTTTTATGTTTTTGAATTGTTGAAAAATAAGTTAAAATTTGCTTAAAAAATATTTTTACAAAAGTTTGGAAAAAACACTAGTTTAGCATTGATCGGTAGGCCGGTTACCTAGTATCGACGGCCGATGGTCGCAGATCGGTATTGGTCGCAGATCGGTAGGTCGATAGTCATAGATCACCAGGCCAGCAACGTGCAGAACCATGTTTTAAAACCGTACAATTTTGGTGTAGTTTTTATTTTTGGTTTTTTAGATGATTTTGAGAAATGTGAAATTTTACGATAACTAAAAAAATAAATTTTTGATCTATATGAGATTAAAAATTGAAGACGGATGCCACTTGAAGAATGATACAATGAGAAGATACAAGTTGTAGAATCGATATATGTTTTGATTGATCTTTTTGAATCTTTATTTTCTTTTCTCCAGGGTGGAACCATGATATTACGGCTATTTTTTATATTTCTTGTAGCTTTGCATGTTGCATTGCTTTTTTGCATTATAATATGATTTGTTATGTATGTTAATAAAATGCTATGTAGAATAAGGAGTGCCGCTCATTAAAAATTGTTCATACATGTTAACATAAAACCTTGATTTCTAAAATATTGAGTGGGAGAAAGTTTTCAAAGAGAGGACCTAAGGCCTCCATTATTGATCTATACGTAACACATGGTGGTTCTGACCCCTAAGAAGGGATTGCATCACATACCGGGTTGGATCTTTGAGAAAATAATTTGCTTTAGCATGTTTTATCGTTGATCAACCCAAAATGTCGATTATAAACCATGGATAAAGTAGTTGAAATAATGGTTATACACTCGAGATTAATTTTATTATTAACCTCTTATTAACCTTCCTTAAAAGCTTTATTAATAAAAATAATTGACAAAGAAAATGATTATTAGTGTATACTAGATCAGACAAGTTTTGGAGGGTATATACCAATTAGGAGGGGGTCTGTGTTTCTAGTTGAATTTGGTAAGTCTCCCAAGGTGGCTTGTTGAATTCTGAGTTAGGAATTATTATTGTAAGGTGATTTTTTTAAAGTTTTGACATATAAACACATTGTATGCTTACTTGTTCATGTTATCTTACTAAATAGTTATGGAATGTTTGGTATATGATTCTTTGTTATGGATTAAAATATTTAAAAATGCTTTATCTTCAATACTTGATAAGAACACTTTAAGTGGCGAGAATTATAATGATTGGAAACAAAACCTAAATATGATCTTGTCCTTTGAGAAACTAAAATTGTGCTAACAACACCTTGTCCTCCTACATGTACTGGCGTATCCACTAATGAATAAATCTAAGTGTATGATCACTGAAAGAATGCTAATTATCAGGCCCACTGTTGCATCATAACTAGCATAAACAAAGTGCTACAAGCTCAACATGAAGATTATGAGACTGCTCGGCTGATCTTGGATAATCTTAAAGAATTGGAGGCCAAGTCTTGAAAAAAGGGCAAGGGGCTCTTTTGAATCTTCTTAATTGAAAATAAAAATCGGGACACCAATGAAGGAGCACATGATGTTGGTCATGGATTACCTCACTGAGGCTCAAACCCATGGAGCTGACATTGATGTTGAGTCACAGATGATTATAGTCTTTGAAACTTTTTTTAAGGAGTTTATCTCATTTAGAGCTTCATATAACTTGAGCAATAGACAGGATATAACCTTAACTGACCTAATGAAGCAGTTACATGAGTTTGGAAATTTCATTAGGGAAGCTGTAACTAGTGGCGAGGCAAACTTGGCGATTGCATCTGGCTCCAATTCCAATTCTAGGAATACAATGAAGCAAAAGGCTAAGAATAGGAAGTCTTCTATTCTAGCAAAAGGCAAGGATAAGAAGAACAAGATGAGGAACCTAAGAAGCCAAAGTGTTTTTTCTATGAGAAGACTAGGCACATTAAGAAGAATTGTAAGAATTTCCAATCTAGAAAAGATAAGTGCAAACTTTTGGTTATTGAAGCTCATTTTGCTGAGGAATCAAGTGCTACGTTGGTCATAGATTTTGGGGCAACTAATTATGTTTGTATTTCTCTGAAGGGGTTCAAGGAAACAAGAAGTTTGCTACATAAGCACTTCATGCTTCGGATGAGTGACGGATCCTTAGTGTTGACTGAAGCAATGGGAGACATCCATCTATCTTTTATTTTATAGTTATTGGAGTTTAGTTTTGAGGGATTGCTTTGATGTCCCTAAACTTAAAAGGAATTTAATTTCTCTTGCTTGTTTACTTATCAAACCAATGATGGAGTCACTGCTTAACACTTAGATTAAATTCTAGTTATGCATTTTTGATGTGTTTTTGACCCAAAGTTTATCCACAATTGAATTTTGAAGCCTAATCGGATAGGAATACCCCAAATTTGATCCTTATATAAAGATTGGGAGTTCCACGATGGTTTTAAACCGTCATAGAAAACTTTCATGACATTTAAAAACTGTTGTAAAAACCTTATCGTGGTACAAAATCGAGCTTTCACAATGCTTTTTTACTGTCGTGGAACCTCAGAATGGGAGTTAATTTGAGGTGTCCGGGGGGACATCTTTCACGACAGTTTTTTGAAGAAACCTTCATGGTAGAGGAAAATACAACTCTACAAGATGGTTTTTATAAAAACAATCATATAAAGAACATTTTCCATGATAGCTTTTGGCTAAAACCGTCGTGAAAATTGGTCTTACAAAAAAATTATCAAAATTTCTAATTTCCAATGGGATGGCCAATTCCATGTGTTATCTATTACTATAAGGCCCTGATTGTATACAAAAAAATGATGTATATTGAAATTACAAGGTATTTATAAGATCATTTACATTTGAACTATTTTACACAATCATTTATCTACTATCTCTATCTAAACATGACATACCTATTTACAAATTGTACATACTTAATTCTAACTTCATTGATATCTAAATGTATATAAAATTCTTTTTTTTTTCCTAAGGCTTGTATACCACTATTTATTATATCCCCTTTGATCGTAAATAAAAACAGAGAACCACATTCTACATTTCCTTATTGTCTTGAATGCTTACGTTTGAATATAGCATTCCTTTTGGTCGAAATGTTACACCGCTTCCTGCTCAAAGTTTCCAATCGTTAAATACCCTGACAATGTGTCATGATTAAATGAATTAATAAACAACACAATTAAATGATTCAAAGTCATCATCAGAAAACTTACCATCTAAAGACGGTATGCCATTTGGTTACACCTATGTATCTAAATGGTTGAGTGCTCCAGTTTTCTAATTATAGGATAACACATATAAGAGGATATCATTTACTCCTAAAGAGGAACTATGGATTCCATATATATGAATAACAGGTTTACGCTATCAAGAGTCATGCCTCCAACGTATCGGCATGCATACCAGCATAAAATGTGGATGTTACCCTTTGGTACATCAAAAAACATAAGTCAATACAATGGGCCCATTATTCATCTTAGGATTGAGATACAACATATATGATTGTCTAAAGTGAATTGATTTGCCAAGACAAAATTATTAATCCAAATGAATTCACTTTATGTCCTGATCCATTGCATCGCCACCTATGACAATGCACCAATGTTCTATTCATAGAGTCCACCTCTGATGGCCAAGACAAACCATCTCCCGTTAGGGACATAGACAACATAACAATCTTTACATGGATAAAGTGCCCAACTTTATTTCCTTGATTACGGATCTTATGGATTAGACTATAACCTTTAAAATCATGTCTTCCCCATAATCTGTCCATCATATGCCTGATTCTAAAGGTTTAAATCAACAGTCTTAGACTTTTGTATGCTTAACATACATTCAACAAATATGAACGTAAAGAGGACAAGATGTGGTATCTTTAAATAATAAATAAATTCTTTATTGATAAAAATGTCTCCAAAAACATATAACATTTTTACTCCTTAGAGCATACATGTTCAAAAGATTGAAAGATGAAAAGAATAATGAATGTCTATAAGCAAGCATAAATGGATCATGCATACAAGTAGGTTATACATGTGGGCTATGTTTGGACTTCGCATTAGCTCACTTAGTTATTCCATGCAATAGGTATTTCAATGAAAAGGCCAGAATAGATTCATTGATGAGTTGGCGACAAGGTACGAGCAATGTGCAGACCGGGTTATCGAAACGCCACTAAAATATTTTCACTCTTTATGTATAGTAAATGAATTTGGATCTTGTTGTAAAAGAAGTATTGTATGGTTCAAGTAAGGTGAAACTCTTTTGAAACATGTTATGTTAAGTATACATATTTATATAAAGGAGGTTTATATATACATGTGTATATTATTATTATTTTATTGTAAAAGAAAAAAAAAATTCTATGATTTTTATAGCTATGTAAGTAAGAAAAATGCTAGGGTACGGCCCAAAAGATGGCAGGTCGTTGCAGAGCACTCCATCTTTGTCTCAATATAGTGAGGGAAAACAAGGTAGTAAGCCATGAAGGCACACCGAATTTGATAGTGAAGAGCTACTTTGATGAAAAAAGTTCATCAAATGAAGAAGAAAGGTTTAAGAATAAAAGTGACGTTTGATTCAAAAGGCCAACCGAAAGGCGCACCCGGCAATGAATTAAATAGTTGGATTGGAGTCCTTAGTTGAGAACACATTCCTATATGGATTAAAGATTAGAGGTCTAAGGATTTAGAACAAGTAAAAGATGTGATTTGGAGGGAGATTTATGAAGCTTTCACAGTCAAAGATTGGTATAGGAAAATGACTTTGAAGGTTTGTGGCGAATTAACAAAGGGGTCGATCTGACCTCTATGTTATCTTTGTATAGCCATACCTTTCCATTCTGAAGGATGATGAAAATATAAATAAGCGGCCTCATATAATAGTACACTACTACCCTCCATAAATGATGATGATTGGGAAGCTTTTGTGAGGTATTGATGTTCCATCGAATTCCAACTGCTATCATAAAACGCAAGAAAAATAAGAACAAAAAATGAATACTGCTCTATGGCTAGCTGAGTTAGATGTAGAGAGCTTGAGCAATCATTGGTACGTTAATATATTACTCGTATTATATATATCAATTATTCTATCATTAATATATTACTAACATAGCATCATATAGTTAACTGAGACGAGTGTGCTACCAACATGGGAGGAGTTATGGGCAAAATCACGTCAAGGTCCCGATGGATAGTTTAAAAATCCAAGGGTAGCAAAAATTGGGATCTTGATTGTAAGTTTATTGAACTCAAACTATTAATTTGTAATTTAATACATGTTGAAGGATATTAAGAATACCATGGTTTTGTTGTTGTTTTACAAGATGAGTACATGATGCAACAAAGTTAAGGGACCTTTCTATCTGTTAGTAATGATGACATATTCACGAGGGCACTAGGGAAACTAGAACATTTAGGACATGTTCGCAGTCTATCAAAGTATGAGAAGTAGTCTCAATACTTTGACCTTCAACCAGGTTTAAAATTGAATTCCCAAATGTTGAAGATGTAGATAGAAATTGCAGAATTACGAGGTCTTGTGATTGAGCTCATTTCCCAAAGATGTGCTAGGTCAACGGATGATAGCATCTCACAATGCAAAAACTTCAAGGCTAGCTATAACCCTCTCGACAATATAGCGAAAGCTCCACAAACTCCCAAAGTCCAATTGTCACCTCATTGTCAAGAGCCTGAACAAGGTCAAGAATATAGGCTCTTTGTTGATGATAGAATTAATGGTTAGTGTGCACTTGTTGCGCTTTGGAAGGCATGGATGGGGAGTCTTCCAACCTATACAATCCATAGAAAACCCTTAGGGGAACAAAACGTGCGCATTAGCATCACTACCACTAGAGTCATAACAACTAAATTGCTTGTTCCAACATTTGAAGCAACAACTATGGGTGAAGCCTTTGGAAGCTTTGTCGTATGGCCAAAGAGGTTAATTGAAGTCACCGCAATAATGAAGACAAGTCGAGTGCCTAACCACATTATACAAGATCTAGAGGGAAAGAAACTCCAAAAAAAGAAAAGCTCTACAAAAGCAAGATAATCATAACCTAAGGTAGAACAAGAACAAGAACAACCCATTGTAATGAGCCACTGCCTGCATTTAACTTCTTTTCTGCACCTCTAGAATTTATGCAATTGGCTTTATACACACATTCTTTTATACGCGATGGGTTGATGATTCAATGCCTGACACCAATAAACGTCATTGGCAATGAATTTTCTATCTCTATGGGGTATGAAAATATTTACTACTTCATCAACGTTGATTAAATTGGGGCGAACTTCATCATGGTATACCTCAGGTAATAACTCTATCCTTAATTCATAATTTTTAAAATATGGGTAGAGTTGTAAGGTGTTTTCAAATAATTGACTATATTGTTTTTTATTAGAGTTTTTCGGTGGAATATTGTGAACTTCAAAGCAAGGCACACAATTGCAGCTTCATATCTCTGGCGATTGTTTCAAGTGTTGCAAGGGACCTATAGAGTGATTGTAGAGAGTGCGTCACGTCACTCCTCCATCTATTAGCTCAAGCACCAAGGGGGAAATTATTTTTCGTGCCATACAATGTTGGAAAACATTGAATGTTGGCACTTATTTCACCATAGGAGGATCAAATATATTAGTTTGATCCCCTCAGACATCCACCACATGATGATTTCGTTGTAGTCACGAGATTATAAGTATTAATGTTCTCTTATAAAACTAACTGTTTTAAGTTTTATATAAATGTATTGTCTATTAATTCATTTAATCATGACACATTATTAGGGTGGTTAATGATTGGAAGCTTCAAGCGGGAAGTGGTGTCACATTCTGACCGAATGAAACACTATATTCTAGAGTTAAGTGTCTACGACAACAAGGAAATGTAGAATGTGTTTTTTTACTCTACGTTCCATATGAGATATAATTAATAGTGGTATACAAGCCCTAGGAAAAAAAGAATTTTATATACATACAGATATAAATGAAGTTAGGTTAGAGTGGGTACAATTTGTGAATAGGCATGTCATTTTTAGATAGAGATAGTAGATAAACGATTGTGCAACATAGCTCAAATGTAAATGATCTCGTAAATACCTTGTAATTTCAATAGACATCAATTTTTACATGCAATCAAGGCCTTGTTGTAATGGATAACACATGAGACTGTCTATCCCGTGGGAAATTACAAATTTTGGCAATTTTTTTTGTACAATACCAATTTTCCACGATGATTTTAGAAAAAAACTATCATGGAAGTGTTGTACGTCAATCATCATTCCACGATGGTTTTCTAAAAAACCATCGTGGAATGTGAAGTTTTCATGATGGTTTTAAAAAACCATTGTGGAAACTCTAATCTTTCATGATAAATTTTGAAGAAAACTATCATGAAAGAGCTCCTGATACGAACCCCGCTAAGAACTGACGCGACCCTAACCAAAATTGGTCTCCAAGATCAAAATTCCTAATCGGTTAACCGCGACCCAATGCCTAACAAGAAGCACAAACCTTGGAATACAAGGACGCCATAATCAGCTGTGGATGGATTGATTGATGAGTCTATGAACGCCACAAAATTTTTCGATAAGTTCGAATAGTTCGTCTAAGAACCGAAGTAGTTAAGGGTTTTACTGTACCTTTCACTACCGTCATATTGAATGGTAGATAGTAATTAAGTGAGACCAAAACTCCACAATAGCCAACACCCAATGATTTGCCTGCTCCACAAACACCAAGACGAGCATATCATTTGCTTCAACAAATAGTATATTGAAAAATATATAGGCCCCTAACAAGTAGTCTTACAAAACAAATTAAACTACAAAATCAAAATCTCTACATTTAACTTTCTTATTATTAACTTTCCACAGGCCACTGATCTTCAAATCAAAGTGGCTATCGAGGATCATGCACCTTGAATACACCTTATTCTTATAAACACGCATCTTCTTCTTCAAATACTACTACATGACATCAATATGCGACAAAAAAATAAAACATAACAATGAGCAAATAATCTCCTTAAATAAAAAAATTAATAAATAAAGAATAATATAAAAATAACATGATACAAAATATATTAACATAACCTGACAAATTCAAATAAATAATCCGTAAGGTTAAAAAAAAATGAACACGAAATCTATCAGGTTACAAATAAAAACCTCTCAGCTTCCAAAGTATTCTTTATTGAAAATTTTAACTACAATACTTTCAAACACTTTTTCAAAAGTGTTGCTGTAATATTAACATATTTTAATATGAATTACAAAACAAAAAAAAAAAAGTAAACGGAAAAGAGAAAGAAAAAACACATACCGAGTCCGAAAACCACTTACTAGGAGTAATCAAAACGAATATTTGTCAGAAACTATATCAACTTTAAAAGCCAATGACTTGTCAATCTTATCAAAACCTTTTGCCCACTTCTTCATTTTGCAACAAATAAAAAAAGAAATTAAAATAAGGTAATTATATTAAACAAAAATACAAAACAAAGAGTTTAGTTTCATACTTCTTCGTAGGCTTATAGCTTCTATAGTACCAGTCGTCAAATCTGATTTCATCCTCAGCAGAAGGTTCAGCATCAATTTTATCAGAAATTAGTCAAAAATTGAAAAAATCAATACTCCAAAGGCATCTCAACAAGCTTCTTGAGAAGCTTGTTGAGACACAGCAAAAGCTTCATAAAAAATGATGACTCGCTGATTTATATGTGTAAAATCATGCTTCTCACAATCATCTTGCAAAAATAAATAATTTAATTACAAAGTAAAGAAAACATAATTACAAAAAAAATAAAAATAAAAGGCTGAAGAAAATTACCAAAGAGCATATAAAATCGTTAGTATCATCAGCATCAATCTTGTCCTCAACTTCTTCAAAAAGAACTTCATGATCCCCAATCTTCTCATCAGCTTCTTTCCTAAGAACTTCTACCAAAATGTGAATACCTTGTTGCTTCTTGCCATTCTTCTCAACTTCTTCACCAACAACTTCCTTATGATAGTCAACATCTTCTGTTTCCTCATTCTTCTTATGTAGTTTTTGAATAAGAACTTCATCCTAACAGTCAACATCTTGACTATCAAAATGAGTAGGTGACTGATCAACTACATCTTGTTCGGTAAAAACAAGAATAGTAGAGTTAATCACCTACTCAATATGATCCACAAGAACATCCTCGAAGATGGAATCATCATCCACATCTTTTTTACTAACTTCTTTTTTAATTACATCTTCTTTCTTTTACTCTTCCTCACCTTCGTTCTCTTCACCAAACTGTGCATCCTTTTTCAACAAATCCTTGTCCTCAGCTCCTCCAACATCTTCTTACTTGCCTTTCTTATGCTTGTCTTCTTCAACATCTGACTTATGGATAGAATGAAGAACAAAATCAACCTTCTCTAAATCAAGTTTGTAAAATGGTTCTTCTAAGAAACAAATCCAACAATAATATTTTCCTTAAGAATAGACAAATCCTTAATGACTTGATTTGTCTTAACCTTCAAAGTAAAAAGTCTAGAATCAAATGAGGAAGGAATGGCCTCCTTCCCTTAGAAAATGATTGATCACCACAAACATTAGGAATCTGAAAAAAAAAAAGTTAGAGAAAAAAAAAAAAGAAATATAGAACATCCTCTATAGAAAAAACATAAACCTACTAGGTTTCAAACAAGAAAAAATAAAACATAAATATACCTCATTTTGATTTAAATCAACCTGTAGAATAATAGGACAAGAAGGACAAAAAATCCTCTACAAAATCATCATCCTCATTGATCAAAGCATTGCGTTCATCTTCACTTACACCACCACCTTGACCAAAAGAAACAACCTCTTTACCAGATTTATAGACCAAAACTTCAATATGCCTACTTTTCTAGTTCAACATCGATCGATTGCATAACACGGCAAGAAAGCTAGCAAATACATAACAGGAAAAAAAAACAAAAAAGGCAAAAAAATCATAAGTATGTTAAATGAAAAAAATAAGATGCAACCAAAAGAGAAAAAAAAAAAAAAGAACAACAAACTTAAAACTTGATAGGTTTCAAAAGACTTTGGAACCTGGTAGGTTACAAATAGGAACCTATCAAATTCCAAAAAAAAAAAAGATGAACAAGCTAGTAGCTTGTTAAGTGAAATCTGGTAGCTTCTAAGTTGGAACTTGATGGATTCTAAAAAAAAGACTAACAACCTAGTATGTATTTGACTAAAATCTAGGAGATTCTCAGTTAAAATCTAAAAGGTTCTAAAATCAATGAAATAATCTAATATGTATTTAAGTGGAATCTAAGAGGTTCCAAGTCAGAACCTGAAAGGTTCCAAAGTCAATGAAACAATTTGACAGCTTATTAATTAGAATCTGACAGGTAGAAAGCCGATAGATTACAAAAAAATAATGTTAAGAAAACAAAACAAAAAGTTACAAAAAATCGAACAACTCTGCCAAAAACTAATTGGGATAAAAACCTTACGTCCACAATTATGAACATCATCAAATGAAAAAATGGAAGGAAATAAATAGAAACTTACATCCTTATCATCAAATATCATAACATACAAATCCTTGTAGCGGAACGCATCGATGCACTTCCATACAAAAAGATCCGTGGAAGAGATCTATCACCCTCAACCTTCTGAGAATCTTATCTATGTAGCATGCCTTGGACAAATCTATCATTTTGTTCTTTCTATCCCAAAATATCTAGATACTGAGAACAAAATTAGCCTCACTTAAGTCCTTAATGTCAGATTGCTTGGTCAACCATAATTTGATCGATGACAATGCTCTAATTTCATTGCCAAGTAACAGAATGTCATCTACATAGAATAGTAGAAAAACTACCTTTCCATCCTTAATATGTTTGTACACACATGGCTCATCCATATTTTGTGAAAACTCATAAGTCTTGATCACCTGATCAAATCTTATGTTCCAAGAACGGGAAGCCTACTTAAGTCCATGAATTGACTTTAGCAGCTTACAAACTTTACCCTCCTGATCCTTGACCTTGAACCCGTCTGGTTGTTTCATATAAATGGACTCATCAAGATAGCCATTCAGAAAAGCCGTCTTGACATCCATATGTAAAATCTCGTAATCAAGAACAGTAACCATGGATAAGAGAATCTGGATGGACTTAAGCGTGGCTACAGGTGAAAAGGTTTCCTCATAATCGATTCCTTCATTTTATGTGTAACCCTTAGCCACCAGTCTAGCCTTGAAGGTTTTGACTTTTCCATCCACTTCTCTTTTCCTCTTGTAGATACATTTATACCCTATGGGTTTTACTCCTTTAGGAAGATCCACAAGCTCCTAGACCCAATTAGTCTCTATAGACTTCATCTTTGTGTTCATGGCCTTTGTCTAGAGTTGTGAATCAACATCCTCCATAGCCTCTACGTAAATATAAGGATTCCTATCATGTTCATCCGGTTCAGCTAAGAAAACCTCGCTATTGAACATATACCTCTAGGGTTGACGTCCAATCCTCCCACTACGCCTAAGTTTCTTAGGTTGTTGTTTAAGTTCATTTGGTTTTTCTACACCAATTGGAGTGGTTTCTACTGGAACCCCTGGAGTGATTAGATCACTCCTTAACTCTTTGAGCACCACTTTGCTTCGAGGCTTAAAGTCGTCCATGTAACTCTCCTCAAGGAAAGTTGCATGAGTTAAAACCACGACTTTATTTTCCTTTGGGTTATAAAAATAACCCCATTTAGTCCCTTTTAGATATCTTACAAACACACAAACTTTCGAAGTGCTTCTAACTTATTCACATCCTTAAATAGGACATGAGCTGGATATCCTCATATGCGAATATGGTTAAGGATGTCTTCTTGCCTATCCCCAACTCGTGAGGAGTTTTAGGGACTAATTTTGAAGGCATGTTGTTCAAAAAATAACATGCGGTTTGTAGTATATATTCCCAAAAGGATAAAGGCAATGATGAATAATTCATCATGGACCTAACCATGTCCAGTAAAGTCCTATTTCTTCTCTTTGCTATGCCATTCTGCTGCGGAGTATCCGACGCAGTCAAATGGGATAAAATTTCATTCTCTAATAGGTGTCCTAAGAACTCATCAGAAAGGTATTCTCTACTCGATCGGATCAATGTGCTTTTATGGGTCTACCTAATTGCTTTTCTACTTTAGCCTGAAACTCCCTGAACTTGTCAAAAGTTTTGCTTTTGTAGTGCATCAGGTGCACATACCCATAACTTGAGTAATCGTCAATAAAAGTGACGAAATACTCATACCCTCCTCGTGCTTGGATGTTCATCGGTCCACAAACATCACTATGCACAAGTTCTAGAACCCCTTCGGCTCTATTGGCCTTAAACTGGAATGGTCTTTTGGTCATTTTACCCTCTAAACAAGATTCACATTGAGGTATAGATTCCACCTTTAAATGACTTAAAGGTTTGTCCCTTACCAACCTTTGAATTCTATGTATGTTAATATGACTAAGGCGCAAATGCCAAAGACAAGTCTTATTAGAGTGAAAAGTTTTAAGTCCTTTAGAGTTATTATCCTTCATCTCAGCATTAAGCAGTAAGTCCTTATTAGGTTTGATAAAATATAGATTATTTTGCATTCGCCCAAAACAAGTAAAAGATTTGTTTTTACGAATCACTACTTTATTATTAAAAGAAACTAAATAGGAGTCTTTAAATAAACAAGCTACATAAATTAAATTCCTTTTAAATTTAGGAACATAAAAACAATCTCACAAAATTAAATTCCTATAATTATCAAAATGTAGATGGACATCTCCCACTACTTCAGCTAAGACTAGGGATCCATCGCTCATCCGAAGCATAAAGTCTTTATGAAGCAGACTTCTCGTTTCTTTGAACTCCTGCAGAGAAATACAAACATGATTAGTTGCACTGGAATCTATGACCCAAATGTCACTGGATTCCTCAACCAAACAAGTTTGTAAAGACAGAAGATCACACCTACCTCCTCAGGAAAGGAAGTTCGTGCAATTCTTCTTGATGTGCCCGACCTTCCTATAGAAGAAGCACTTAAGCTCTTGGGGTTCTTCTTCTTCTTCTTCTTCTTCTTCTTCTTCTTGTGGTTAGCAAGAACAGAAGACTTCCTATTCTTGGCCCATTGTTTCTTTCCATTCCTAGGGTTGTGATTAAAACCAGAAGCAGTTGCCAAATTGGCCTCGCCACTAGCAAGAGACTCCCTGATCAACAGTTCGAACTCCTATAACTATTTCATCAACTCTATTAAGGTCATATCCCGCCTATTGCTCAAACTAAAAGTAGCTCTAAATGGAATAATTTCTTTTGAGAGAGTCTTAAAGACCGTAGTCATTTGAGTTTTAGCATAGATGTCGGCTCCATTGGTTTGAGGCTCAGCGAGGTAACCCATAACCAACATCATGTGCTCCTTTACAAATGTCCCTAGTTTTTGTTTACAGTTTAAGAGTTTTTACAGTGCCCCTTGTCGCTTAGTTAAGGCCTGGCCTCCAAACATGTCTTCCAGGTTATCCAAGATCTACTTAGCAGTCTCATAATCCTCATGTTGAGCCTGTAGTACATTGTTCATGCTGGCCATAACATAGCAGCAGGCCTGATTATTAGCATCTTTTTAACGATCATATGCTTAAATATGATCGTTGGTAGAATCTCCCATAGGCTTAGGAGGACAAGACGTTCTCTGCACAAATTTTAGTTTCTTAAATGAGAGGACAATATTTAGGTTCTATTTTCAATCATTATAATTCTCTCCGGTTAATTGGTTTTTGTCAAGTATTGATGATAAAAAAATTTTAGGCATTTTTAATCTACAATAAAGAATCATATACCAAACATACAATAATAATTTAGTAAGATAACACAATCATACAAATGTGTTTATGTGTCAAAACGTTGAAAATATCACAACCTTACAACGATAATTCCTAACTCAGAATTCAACAAGCTCCTAGGGGAGTCATGCCAAATTCAATCAGGAACATGGATTCCCTTCTTATTAATATATGCCATCCAAGACCCGTATGATCTATCATATATTAGTAATCATTTCTTTGGCTATTAATTTTATTAACAGAGCTCCTAGAGGAGGTTAATAATAAAATTAACATGAGTATATAACCATCGTTTTAATATTTTATCTATGATTTATAATCACCACCTAGGGGTGTGCAACGATAAATCATGCTAAAATTCCTTATCCTCTTAGAGATCCAACCTGATACATGATGAAGTCCCTTCCTAGGGGTCGGAACCACTATGTGTTACCTATAGACCAACAATAGAGGCCTTAGGTCCTCTCTTCGAAAACCTTCTCTCACTCAATCTTTCGAAATCAAGGTTTTATTTCAAAAACATGCATGAACAATTTTAATATGAGCGGCACTCCCTATTCTAATGGCATGTTATCAATATACATTGCAAATCATATTATAATGCAGACAAGCAAAGCAATCAAGCAAAGCTACAAGCCAAATAATAATAAATAATTGTAATATTATGGTTCCACCCTAGAGAATAGAAAACAAAGATTATAAGGGAATAATCGAAACATATTATCAATTCTTCATCCTTGAATCCTTAAGCTCTATATTTCTTCATGTAATGCCCATCTTCAAGTCTTTAATCCCACATAGATCGAATACTCCATATTTTGGCCATATCCAAATTTTAATATCTCTCAAAATTGTCCCAAAAATAAAATTAAAACTGCATAAAAAACTGCACGTTTTCTGGAAAATTTTTCAACTCTCTACTAGCAAGTTGATATATGTGATCGGCCTGCTGGTCATGACAGTTTGGCTTGCCAAACTAAAAAGTTCGACCTGCCCCTAGAGTCACCTAGTTTCTGCCCCATAGACGGCCTACTGAACCCGTGACCATCAGCCTACCGATCCTGGAGTTTTGGCATGCCGACCGAGCAGAGATCGCCTCTTTCCAAAAAATATAATTTTTTATGCAATTCATCAATTTTATTTTCAACAATTCAAAAACATAAAAGCAGAGACTCAAGAAATACCTGAAAACGCCATCATCCATCTTCTAGATCCATCTTCTCTGAATGATTATTTAATTACAAAATTCTTTCAAATTTAAAATTAAATAATAATTCCTAGACAGAGATGATAGTGTATCATCTGATTACATGAAAAACCTAGATATACATTCTAACCTCTTAGGAACCATAGCTGGTATAAATTAATTAATTAATAAATAATTAAATGCTAATTTAATCAACCATAATTAATTAATAAACATTCACCATATAATCCATGACAACATAAAAATATATAGAAATCCTAAAGTGCCAATTCTCTAAAAATTAAAGTCAAGCATAGGAGAGATAAAGATCACATAATTTATTCATATAGCATGGTCACAAACTCATAAATTTACATAAAAACCATAGCTCGTATACCAATTTTTGGAAAAATAGTACGCAACGGAATTTTAAAATTTTTATATCAAAGTATTTTTCAAAACACAAGTTTGACATACAATCTGCATAAGTTAATCAAATCTTACTAACCTTATACAGGCCAAAAAGCTACCGCAATCAATGTAGAAAAGTAAGCCAAAAAGCTATCGCAATCAATGTAGAAAAGTAACATTCTAAAAGGACCTCAACCAACTGGCCCTCTTTGCTATTCTCTATCCTCGATCAGAGTGAGTATGGACTCACGTCATTCAACTTTTCCACCAAGTGACTCTCTGTAATACCCCGAATTAAATTAAGTGTTATTAGTGTGTAAAATGGTGTATTACTATGCCAAATTGTGATTTAACTTTAATTTAAATATTTAGTAATGATTTTCTAATCAATTTAATTTTACATCATTTTTAAATTATTTTTATTTGTAATTTGAAATTTTTAAACAAAACAATTTGTTAAATATCAAATATGTACTATTTGAAATATGTGTGCTGCACACAGTTTTCTTGCTGAAAACCACCTCCCTCCCCTATTTAGCTCTCACTCCTCCTCACTCTCTCCCTCACTCACTCAGCTCTCTCTCTCTCATCTCTCTCCTTCTCTCTCACTACCTCTCTCTTTCTCTCTTCTCTCTCTTTTGATTCAAAAATTTTGAGTTTAAACTTCAACCCTTAGTCAAATTGGGAGCTTAGGAACATGATTTAGCAACCACAACTTTGAATCAAAGCTTAAATCCAAGGTTAGTTTTCAAATTTTAAACTTTTTCTAAATTTTTCAATTTTCTTGGCATTTTGAAATTCAAGCCCATTCGAGCTTAGAAAACCTTTAATCTAAGTTAGAGAAACTTAAAACATCTAGAATTTAAGCTTGGTTTGATTAAAAATAGATTTAAATCAAGATTTTTCATTTTTCTCTATTTTTTTCATATTCGGATTTATTAGATTTTTCTATGCAAATCTTGTTTAAACTAGTTTAGAAGTGTTTTCATATGTTTTTCTATCATCTATGAGTGTTTTTCATGCCTAGGAATTGAGAAAAAACAAGTGAAAATGACAATTGGGCTCGAGGACTCCGAGACCTGATTCTGAAAATTCTAGAATTTTCTAGTTCATGAAAATTTATCGTTTTTCATCCGTTTTCACTGTTTTGAACACCGATTGAGATTTAATCTTGCAATATGATTTTATAAACACAAATGGCACACTAGGACGCCATGAGATAGCTTAGTAACATAGGATATCTTAAGTTAGATATTGATAAACCTAGTTCCTATTTAAGGTTGTTTGTGGTTCCATGGAGCTAATGTATAGTGGAGCAGGATTGCGGTGCTGAGTCGTGACACCAGATATTGAGGTAATACTTCTACCCTTTTGCCTAGTAGCTAAGTTTGAAAATGATTTTGGCCTCAAAAGGATTTTTATCAAAATATTTTCAATGATCGATTGAAAAGGTTTTTATCAGTTGTTTTCACAAATAGTAGGATGAGGTGATTTCCATAACAAACCGCGTAATGAATGTAAATGAATACTTGGTAAAATATGATTTTAATAATTATAGAAACACATAGACAGGCATGATGTCATATCAGAGATCGGGTCACGTAGCGTGCGACCTTGGGGGTAGGTCACAAAACCCAGCTAGGCTACTACAATGGTGATATATATATATTGTTTGCCCAAGAAAAGTAAAAGGTACTTTATGGACGAACTATTTTAATAAGATTTACTTGAATGAATTTATTGATTTAGCTTTGTTTTCGAATTATTTATTTGAAAGATAAATTTTGTATTTAAAATGTTTATCTGTTTTTAAAATATAGTCCTACTGAGCCTTTCACTCACTTTTTATCTGTTTTCAAAACCTTTTCCCCTAGGTGAAATCCAGGTTAGGATTGACGAAGGGTCCGCAGATCGAACTTGCAAGCAGTAGAAGATCTTAGTAGGTTATTTATATAAATTAATCAAGGCATGCATTATTTTAATTTCTCTTTCTATTTTGGGTTGTGGTTATAGTCTAAATACTATCGATACTATGTCTGTGCACAAGTTCTGGGTCGATGGGACCCAATACGTATTTTCTCTTTCTTTATTATTTTATTTTATTTCTTTTTATTCATTTTATTTGTTTAATTATTATAAATACTTGTTTAAAAAATTTTTAAATTATCACCTATTTCTTAATTAATTAAATTCTTTAACTTGTGTTTTAATTAAATTTTTACTTAATTAACTTAATTATACCACCACGTCATCTCCCGTACTCCAGGGCGTGACAGAATCGTATAGAGCCCTGGGTTATGAACCTTGGGAATTGTGCACACATAGGTATGATAATGAATACCACTGACAGCCCAATTTTATTTTTAGAAGTGACAGAATGGCATCTGGACGTCGTTTGATAGCTGACGCTGACCTTGGAAATGATGAGGGGATGATGAGGGCCATGTTTGCTACATTTCGACAGATGGTAGTAAGGGCAAGACCAAAGGATTCTGAGGCTAGTCGTTGGCATGCGTGCTTTTAGAAATTTTAGCATGCATGTGTTTCGACCTTAGACAGAAATAGGGACCCACAAGTAGCCGAATATCGGCTAGATTCAATCGTGAAACACTTGGATACCCTTCTGGTCTCTATAAATTTGAAGGTGGTGCTAATACTTGGTGGAAGCAATCTAAATGCTTAGAGAACAACGGGAACATTAGCTGGGATAGGTTCGAGTATTTATTCTATGATCGCTACTTTTCGCAAGGATATAGAGACCAGAAGGCGGCTGCATTCTATAGATTGCAGCAGGGTGATATGTCAATTCGGGAGTACAAGGAAAAGTTTAACGAGCTGGCCAGGTTTACTCCATCTACAGTGGCATCAAAACATGAGAAGTGTATTAAGTTCCAAGAAGGGCTTAAGACTTCTATTCGACAACAAGTGGTTGCCTTACAACTCAGGAATTTTGGAGAGCTTGTGTCGTCAGTAATATCTGTGGAAAATGATATACGCAATACTATAAGGATCAAGCAAAGACGTCAAGAGGACCACAAAGGAGCGGTAGGAGGAGCACCAACAGCTGACCAACTCAAGGGAAGAGTCAACAGGGTAACGTGAACAACAGGAGCAGCAATTCATCTAGCAGGGAGCGCAACAATCCCTACAGCTTTCATTGCCACTATTGTCAGCAGCCGGGACATATCAAGAGGAACTGCCCAATCAGGAATGCTTGCATAGGACTTTAGACAGGAGACAGAGCCAGTCGTCATCCTCAACCTCAACTCTACCTTTGTCACAACAATTTCCTCAGCTTCGGTTCCATCAGTTCTCTCCCTAGCAACTGCCATACCCAGCACAAGGACACTAGCCGCAGAACTTTCAACATAATGCCCCTCAATATCGAGAATCGAGTACAGCTAGCGTGCAGTCACCTTCACCGCAGCAATATCGACCAACTAATGTAGGACCTAGCAATGTTGGTAGCGAAAAAAGGAAAGCTCTAGTTCAGGTTCACACCATGACATCAGGGAGTTCGGATGCCCAAACTAGCGACATGTTCGTCGATGGATGATCCTAGTTTCTTAGTCCTTAGCCCACATTTTATTTGATACTGGTGCCACTCATTCTCTAATTTCAAGTTCTTTTGTACTTGCCTTGGGATTAGAGATAGAAGAATTTGACAAACCCTTGGTCATTGCTTCACCCTTGGGGCGGGTGTGTGTCAACTGTATATGTAAATCTTGTAAAATAAAAATTAGGGATGAGATTTTGAAGAGTGATTTGATTGTAATCCCCATGAGTTCATACGATGTAATTCTAGGAATGGACTGGTTGTCCAGATACAATGCAGTTATGGACTACCAACTTAGCAGAGTGACCTTAGTGTCCGATAAGGGGATGACGATCACTTACTAGAGTGGTAATGATAGAATAATGATTGAGCACCTTATGAAGACATGTCTCAAAGGATGGAAGAACCTAGCTTGCTATGCCTTCCTCTTGAACCTAGAAGGAGAACCTAGTGCATCGGGAAGAAGTACAACAATTCTAGTAGTTAATGAGTATGAAGATGTCTTCCCATACGAGTTGCTAGGATTACCACCGTATCGGGATATTGAGTTTAGTATCGAGCTACTTCTAGGAACAGCATCGATTTTTGTAGCACTTTATTGGATGGCGTTGACAAAAATGAAAGAATTGAAGAAGTAACTTTAGGATCTTGCTGACAAGGGATATATCCAAAATAGTACATCACCGTGGGGAGCACCAGTTTTATTCGCTACAAAGCACGATGGAACCCTCAGGCTATTCATGGATTATCAACAACTAAATCGGGTCACCGTGAAGAATAAGTATCCTCTGCCCTTGATCGATGAATTGTTTGATCAATTGGGAGGTTTGCGGTACTTTTCAAAGATATATCTACGTTTGGGATACCACCAGCTCAGGATTAAGGAAGAGGATATTTCCAAAATAGCTTTCAAGACCCGGTATGGACACTTTGAGTTTTTGGTGATGCCATTTGGATTGACAAATACTCCAATAGCTTTCATGGATCTAATGAACAAGATTTTCAGGCCTTATTTGGATCAATTCATGATCGTGTTCATCAACTATATCTTGATCTATTCTAAGACTTGGGAGGAGCGTGAACAACACCTCAGGATCGTGCTTCAGACTCTACAGGAGCATCAGCTGTATGCCAAGAAAGAAAAGTGCGAGTTTTGGTTGAAAGAAGTTAAGTTTCTAGGACACGTCATCTCTGAGCAAGGTATCTTAGTGGATCCGTCCAAGGTAGAAGCCATAGTGGAGTAGGAACGGCTGAGGAATGTAGTAGAAATCCAAGTTTCTTGGGACTCGTAGGATACTACGGGAAATTTGTGAAGGACTTCTCGAAGATAGCAGTGCCAGTGACAAGACTGATCAAGAAGAATGTGAGTTTGCCTTTCAATAATTGAAGAATTGATTAACTACAGCTCCGGTGTTTATTATTCTGAATAGTGAAGAGCCGTATGAAGTTTACATAGATGCTTCGAGAGGCAGACTTGGATGCGTATTGATGCAACATGGATGTGTGATGGTGTATGGATCGAGACTGCTTTGGCCTCACGAGCAGAACTACCCTACTCATGACTTAGAGCTCGCAGTAGTGATTCATGCACTGAAAATCTGGAGATGCTATCTGTACGGGGTGAAATTTTAGGTTTTCTCCAACCACAAGAGTTTAAAGTATTTGTTCACCCAGAGGGACCTGAACTTGAGGCAGCGAAGGTGGATGGAATACATGGAAGACTATGATTTTGCACTGTAGTACCATCCTGAGAAACCTAACATGGTCGCTAATGCGCTTAGCAGGAAGTCTTTAGGGATTCTCGCTTGTTTGGCTCTTGAGGATTGGAAAAGGGACACAACAGTAAGTAAGTACGGGCTGTAGTACTATGAAGACTATGATCGAGTTTTGGTGTACCACATGGAGATGACCCCAACTCTTGTACAGATGGTGAAACAAAATCAGTGGCAAGATCAGCTTCTACAGGGAATCTAGACGCGAATTCAGAATAGAGAGCAATTTAAAGAATAGAGGATACATGTCGATGGATCACTGTACTTTAGGGAGTGCCTAGCAGTTTCAGCAATCGTAGAAGTGACAAAGGCCGTGATGGATGAAGCTCACAAGTCTTAGTTCGCCATTCATCCAGGAAGCACGAAGATGTATCGTGATCTGAAGAGACAGTACTAGTGGACAGGCATCAAGAAAGATGTCCAAGAATACGTGACTAAGTGTACGACTTGTCTTCAGGTGAAAGCAGAGCACCAGAAGCCAGCAAGTCAGCTTCAACCGCTTCTTATTCTAGGGTGGAAATGGGAAAACATTACGATGGATTTCCTTACAGGTTTGTCAAGGATAGAGCAAAGGCACAATGCAATTTTGGGTCGTCGTCGATAGGTTAATGAAATTAGCGCATTTCATTCCTTTCAGGTCGACATGCTCAAGAAAAGTTCTTGAGGAATTGTACCTGTAGAATATAGTGATGTTGCATGGAGTTCCCTTATCCATCACATCTGATAGAGACACTAGGTTCAATGCCAAGTACTAGAGGAGTTTTCAGGAGGCTTTGGGTATGGATTTGAACTTCAGCACAACATTTCATCCTTAGACCGAAGGGCAATCTGAGTGGGTCATTCAGATCCTTGAAGAAATGTTACCTGCGTATGTGTTAGACTTAAGCAGGAATTGGAAGAAATATTTGCATCTGGTAGAGTTTGCATACAACAACAACTACCAAGCGAGCATTGGCATGGCACCGTTCAAAGCGCTGTATGGATGACCGTGTCGGTCATTGGTATGTTGGACAGAACTAGAAGATAGGATTATTCTTGGGCCAGATGAGATCTGTGACAACAATAAGAAGTTCGCCTTGAAACGAGATCGATTGTAGGCAGCTCAGAGTAGGTAAAAGAGCTATGCGGATAAAAGACGTCGACCTTTGGAATTTGAGGTAGGAGATTTTGTTCTCTTGAAGGTATCACCCCGTAAAGGTATCACACGATTCAGAGTAAGTGGTAACCTTGCACCGAGGTATGTTGGACCATTCGAGATTATCCAACGTGTCGGTGTAGTCACTTATCGGCTTAATCTTCCTCCCGAGCTTTCTCATGTTCATGATGTATTTCATGTGTCGATGCTTTAGAAGTGTTCGCCTGAGAAGAACAAGATAGTTTCATTCCATGACATGCAGATCCAAGAAGACACGATATACAAGGAAGTGTCAGTTCAGATTATCGATCAAAAAGTGATCAACTTACAACGTCGTGATATATCGTTAGTGAAGGTCGTGTGGCAACGGGATTGATAAAGCCACTTGGGAATTAGAATCGACTATGCAGGAATTTTATCCGCACTTGCTTTGTTTTTGAAGTTTATTTGTAAATTTTGAGGATGAAATTTCTTTTAGGGGTGGAGAGTTGTAACACCCTGAATTTAATTAAGTGTTATTTAGTGTGTAAAATGGCGTATAAGTGTGCCAAATTGTGATTTAACTTTAATTTAAATATTTAGTAATGATCTTCTAATCAATTTAATTTTACATCATTTTTAATTATTTTTATTTGTATTTTAGAATTTTTAAACAAAACAATTTATCAAATACCAAATATGTGCTGTTTGAAATCTGTGTGCTGCACATGGTTTTCTTACTAAAAACCACCTCCTTTCCCCTATTTACTCTCACTTCTCCTCACTCTCCCCCTCACTTACTCAGCTCTCTCTCTCTCACTCTCTTTCGTCTTTCTCCTTCTCTCTCTCTGCCTCTCTCTTTCTCTCTTCTCTCTCTTTTGATTCAAAAATTTTTGAGTTTAAACTTCAACCCTCAGTCAAATTAGGAGCTTGGGAACATGATTTAGCAACTACAAATTTGAATCAAAGCTTAAATCCAAGGTTAGTTTTCAAATTTCAAACTTTTTCGAAATTTTTCAATTTTCTTGGCATTTTGAAATTCAAGCCCATTCGAGCTTAGAAAACTTTTAATCTAAGTTAGAGAAACTTAAAACATCTAGTATCTAAGCTTGGTTTGATTAAAAATGGATTTAAATTAAGATTTTTTATTTTTCTCCATTTTTTCTCATTTTCAAATTTATTGGATTTTTCTAGGTAAATCTTGTTTAAACTAGTTTAGAAGTGTTCTATTATATTTTTCTATCATCTATGCGTGTTTTTCTTGCTTGGGAATTTAGAAAAAATAGGTGACAATGAGAATTGGGTTTGGGACGTCGAGTGTCGATTCTAGAAAATTCCATAATTTTCTAGTTTGGCAGGCTAAATTTCATGTTCAGAATCTGGCCTGCCGGACTTATACCTTTGGCAGGCCAAACTTGGGAAAGTTTGGCCGACAAGACCTAGGTGATTGGTAGGCCGAACTATGCATTTTAGTAGGCCATAACAGGGAGACCGGCAGGCCGACTAGGCTTCATGAAAATTTGTCATTTTTCATCCGTTTTCACTGTTTTGAACCCCGAATCTTGCAATATGATTTTATAAACACAAATGGTACACTAGGACACCATGAGATAGTTTAGTAACATAGGATATCTTAAGTTAGATACTGATAAACCTAGTTCCTATTTAAGGTTGTTCGTGGTTCAATGGAGCTAACATATAGCGAAGCGAGATTGTGGTGCTGAGTCGTGACACTGGATATTGAGGTAGGACTTCTACCCTTTTCTTGGTAGCTAATGTCACGGCCCGAAGTACAGGAGGTGACGTGGTGGATTATTTAAATTAATTAAAGGAGAATTTAATTTAAAATCAATAGTTTAGGGGTTAAGTCGAATAATAAAAATATGAAAGTTTCAAAATTACATTGTGTAAAAGAATTCATAAACATTAAGCAATTAATAAAATAGGAAAGAACCGCGAGTATGGGTCCCACTAACCCACAACTTGTGCACACACATAGTACTGACAATATAATAATACAACCACAGTCTGAGTACAAATAAAGTTACAAACATTACATGCCTTGTTTAGTTTATACAAATAATTTACTAGTTCTCCTACTGCTCCTGAGTTCTGTCCGTTGAGTCCTCTTTGAACCTAAATGAGAATCCACCTAGAGGGGGAGATTTAAAAACAAGGAAAATGTGTGCGAAACGCTCAGTAGGACTATATTTTATTAAATCATTTAATTTAAAGAAAAATCTCATTATTTAGGGAATTATGTAAGAGAAACCTTAAATAGATAAATAAATTTAAATAAAACCATTCTTACCAAAACAGTTTATTTGGTCGACCAGAAATATCGTCGTTTTATTTTTCCTAGGCAAACCATAAAGATATCACCACCGTAGTGGCCCAACTGGGTTTCAGGACCTGCCCCTAAGGTCGATCGGTACACGACCCGATCTCTGATATGGCATCATGCCCTTATATTCATTTCTATTATCACACAAAGTCCATTTACCAGATATTCTCATTAACATTCATTATGAAATTCATTATGAAGTTCACTTCAATTCACGGTTTACAAAAATAACCGATAAAATCTCATTTTTCAATGAATCATTGAAAACATTTTTACAGAAACCCTTTTCAAGGCCAAATCATTTTGAAACTGGGCTACCAAAAGAGGGTAGGAGTCCTACCTTGATACTCATGTCGGTGCCCCACACCGTAATCCCGGTCCACTATACGTTAGCTCTGCGAAACCACAAACGATCCTAGATACACACTAAGTCTATCAATATCTAGTTTGAGACATTCTATGTTACTAAACCATTTCATGATATCCTAGTGTGCCATTTGTATCTATAAAATCATTTTATAAGGTTGGAATTTTAATCGGGGTTCAAAACAGTGAAAACGAGTGAAAAATCACAAAATTTCCCATGCTCTGCCGGCCAAATTATGCAGGTTGGCCTGCCAAAAATCATGTCCGGTCGGCCAAACATTTCCCAGGTTCGGCCTGCCGAACGGTGTAGTCTAGCCTGCCGATCCTTTGAATCCGGCCTACCGAATTGGAAAAACCCAAAAATTCTAGCCACGGGTTTTCGATCCCCCAAAATCCAAATCTTAATTTTAACCTGTTTTTCTCAAATCTCAGGCATGGAAAACAATCATAGATGATAGAAAAACATAATAGAACACTTTTGGATCATTTAAACAAGATGTAAACACAAAACTCTCAAAAATTTGAAAATGGGGAAAAATGAGGAAAAATGAAAAATCTTGAATCTAATCCATTTTTCTTCAATCCAAGCTTAGATTCTAGTTGTTTTAAGTTCATTTAACTCAAACCAAGAGTTTTCTAAGCTCAAACAAACCTAGATTTCAAAAATGCACAAAATTGAAAATTTTGAAAAAGTTTAGAAATTTCAAAACTAACCTCGAATCGAAGCTTCAATCTGCGCTCTTGGTTGTCAAATCATGTTCCCGAGCTTCCTCCATGCTAACCCGAAGCTTGGATTCAAATTTTGATTCAAAAATCTCAAAGAAATTTGAGAGGGAAAGAGAGAAACCGAGAGGAAGAGAGTGAGGGAGACTCACGGGAGAAAGGAGTAGAGAGAGAGTGAGAGCTGAGAGAGTGAAAGGAAGAGAGTGAGAGAGGGAATAAATAGAGAGAAATGGTAGACGGTCTTACTGTGCAAAAACCATGTGCCGCCTACGGTTTTGTAAAACGGAATATTTTTAACATTTTATAAACTGTTGTGCTTTAAAACTCAAAACATTATTTTAAAACAATAAAGAATCATTTGAATTTATTAAATTAACAAAACAACCTAAAATTCAAAATCTAACCAAATAATCAAATTAATGTTGAAACATTAATTATGGCACACTAATTCATCATTTTATATTACAATAACATTAAATAAATTTTGGGGCGTTACAACTCTCCACCCCTAAAAGAAATTTCGCCCTTGAAATTTACAACTCAATTCAGAAACAAAACAAATACGGATACGACTCCCGCATACTCGATTCTAGTTCCCAAGTGGCTTCATCAACCCCGTGATGCTGCCACACGACCTTTACCAATGGTATCTCATGACGACGCAAACTGATCACCTTCCGATCAATGATCTGAACCGGTACTTCTTCGTACATCGTATCCTCCCGAACCTGCACATCGTGAAATGAAACTATCTTACCCTGCTCAGGTGGACACTTCCTAAGCATCGACACATGGAACACGTCATGAACATGAGAGAGTTCGGGCGGAAGGTCGAGCCGATAAACAACCACACCAATACGCTGAGTGATCTCAAATGGTCCAATATACCTCGGTACAAGCTTTCCACTCACTCCGAATAGCATAGTTCCTTTACGTGGCGATACCTTCAAGAGAATGAAATCTCCAACCGCAAACTCTAAAGGTCTACGTCTTCTATCCACATAACTCTTCTATCGACTCTGAGCTATCCTCAATCAATTTTGAATCACAACGACTTTCTCGTTGCTATCACGGATCTCATCTGGCCCAAGAATAACCCTGTCTTATGGCTTTACCCAACACACTAGTGACCGACACGGTCGCCCATACAACGCCTCAAACAGTGCCATACCAATACTCACCTGATATTTCTTCCAGATGCAAATATTTCTTCCAATTCTCGCCGAAGTCTAACGCACAGGCACGCAACATATCCTCGAGAATCTGAATAACCTACTCAGACTGCCCATCTGTCTGAGGATGAAACGCCGTACTGAAGTCCAAATCCTTACCTAAAGCCTCCTGAAAACTCCTCCAGTACTTCGCATTAAACCTGGTGTCTCGATCAGAAGTGATGGACAAAGGAACTCCATGCAACCTCACTATGTTCTACAGATACAAATCCCCGAGAATCCTCCTCGAACATGTCAACTAGAACAGAATGAAATACGCCGATTTCGTCAACCTACCGACCACGACCCAAACTGCATCATGCTGTTGCTCTGTCCTCGACAAACCTGTGAGAAAATCCATCGTCACATGCTCCCATTTCCACCCTGGAATATGATACGAACCCCGCCAAGAACTGACGCGATCCTAACCAAAATTGGTTTCCAAGATCAAATTCGTAACCGGTTTTGAATGGAACCGCGACCTGATGCCCAACAAGAAGCACGAACCTTGGTATGTGAGGACGCCACAATCAGCTATGGAGGTACTGATTGATAAGTCTTCGCATGTGAGGACGCCACAATCAGTTATGGATGGACAGATTGATGAGTCTATGAACGCCACAGAATTTTTTGATAAGTTCGATTAGTTCGTTTAGGAACCAAAGAGAATTAAACCTCAAATTATGTGTTAATGCTTATTACCCATTGAATGAAATTCGTTACAATATATAGGAGTTCCCCTATGCAAATTTTCAGCTCCTAATTGCCCATGGAATTTCGGGCAAATCAATTACCAAATGTCAAATCTAAAGTAAATAAGGAAAGTTCCCTTAATGGCTTAAAAGCCTTACAATAATAGAAATAAAACAAACGCAAAAAGAAAACTAGACATTAAAAGGTCATAAGCTGATTCTTCTCGCCATGTGTTGCCTCAAAACGGGAAAGTAACTGAAATGGAAATTACTCAATCCCTTCTAGAGCTTGAATCACGCATTTGTTGGTTTGATTTTCGTATGCAATTCCCTCAATGGGCCTCCATGCAATGGCTTGAGCCCAAGTTGCTTGAATCAGGCCAATAAGTGTTTCTTTGAACTTCTTCGCATGAGCTCTCGTAACCGGACCAACGGGAACTTGAATTGGATCTGAATATGTCTCCCACATGCTCTTGCTTGTGCTAACGTTGTCCTCATCATTCCCCTCCTCTTGAGAGGGATTTGTCCTCAAATCGTCGCCTGCATCAAAAGGACTTAGATCAGAAACATTAAAGGAGGCACTTACACCATACTCACCTGGCAAGTCTAGCTTGTATGCATTATCATTGATTCTTTCAAGAATTTCAAAAGGACCGTCCCCTCTAGGCAACAGCTTGGATTTCCTTTGTTTCAAAAACCGTTCCTTGCGTAAGTGCAACCACACCCAATCGTCGGGCTCGAAGACGAGCTTGTGACGCCCTTTGTTGGCTTGTTCAGCACATTGTTTAGTTCTTCGCTCAATGTTGAGTCTTGCCTTCTAATGTATCTGCTTAACAAGGTCAACTTTTCTTTTTCCATCTAAATTCATCTGCTCAGACAAAGGTAATGGCATTAAATCCAAAGGAGTTAAAGGATTAAAACCATAAACAATTTCAAACGATGAAAATTGAGTAGCAGAATGAATAGATCGATTATAAGCAAACTCAACATGCGGTAAACACTCCTCCCATGTTTTGATGTTCTTTTTAATGACAGCCCACAACAAAGTAGACAAGGTTCTATTCACAACTTTTGTTTGACCATCGGTTTGTGGGTGACAAGTAGTCAAAAACAATAGTTTTGTCCCTACCTTAACCCACAAAGTCTTCCAAAAGTAGCTTAAGAACTTGGTGTCCCTATCAGAAACAATTGTCCTAGGCATACCATGAAGTCTCACAATTTCCCTAAAGAACAAATCAGCAACATTAGAAGCATCATCTGTCTTGTGGCATGGAATAAAATGAGCCATCTTGGAAAACCTATCCACGACCACAAATATCGAGTCTCTTCCCCCTTTAGACCTAGGCAAACCTAACACAAAATCCATCGAAATATCAATCTAGGGTTCACTAGGTATTGGTAAAGGGGTGTACAAACCGCGGGCCTACACTCTTGATTTAGCCTGCCTAAAAGTTACACATCTACCACAAAGCCTCTCAACATCTCGTTTCATATGTGGCCAATAGAAGTGTTCCAGCAACATAGCCAAAGTCTTCATTACTCCAAAATGTCCCATCAATCCTCCCCCATGGGATTCTCTCACTAGCAAATCACTTAATGAACAATTAGGCACACATAATTTATTCTCCCGAAACAAGTATCCCTCATGCCTAAAGTACTTACCACTAGCAAATCTCTCACAAGCTTGATACTCAGTACTAAATTCACGATCATCAGCATATAACTCTTTAATGTGTTCAAAACCCAGTAGTTTAGCGTTAAGAGTTGAGATTAAGACATACAATGACGTTTTCCTTACCTTGCTTGTAGCGAATGACATACGGAAATGTCTCTATGAATTCCACCCAATGAGCATGCCTCTTGTTCAGCTTGTGCTGGCCCTTCAGGTGTTTCAGGGACTCATGATCGGTGTGAATCACGAACTCCTTAGGCCATAGGTAGTGCTGCCACGTCTCTAATGCCCGAACCAATGCATACATCTCTTTATCATAAGTTGGGTAATTAAGAGTTGCCCCATTCAGCTTCTCACTAAAATATGCTACTGGTCTCCCTTCCTACATTAAAACAACACCAATTCCAACACCTGAAGCGTCACATTCAATCTCAAAAGTTTTGGAAAAATTAGGTAAAGATAACAATGGAGCATTACTCAACTTCTCCTTGATTAACTGAAATGCCTTTTCTTGCTCTTCTCCCCATCTAAACCCAACATTCTTCTCGATCACTTCAGTCAGTGGTGCGGCTATAGTACTGAAATCTTTCACAAACCGTCGGTAGAAACTAGCAAGTCCATGAAAACTCCATACGTTTCCCACACTAGTTGGACTCGGCCACTCCTGGATGGCTCGCACCTTTTCTTCATCAACCTGTATACCTTGAGCACTAACAACAAAACCAAGAAACACAAGCTAATCTATGCAAAAGGTACACTTCTTGAGGTTAGCATACAACTTTTCCTTCCATAAAACATCTAAAACAAGTTTCAAATGTTCAATATGATCATCCAAATTGCTGCTATAGATAAGGATATCATCAAAATAAACAACGAAAAATTTCCCAATAAAAGCTTGCAAAACATGGTTCATTAAACGCATAAATGTGCTAGGCGCATTGGTTAAACCGAAAGGCATTACCAACCACTCATACAAGCCTTGTTTTGTTTTGAAAGACATCTTCCACTTGTCTCCCTCTTCCATGTGAATTTGATGATATTCACTCTTTAGATGAATTTTAGAAAACACACAAGCACCATGCAATTCATCTAACATGTCATCCAAACGAGGAATGGGATGTCGATACTTTATAGTGATGTTGTTGATGGCTCGACAATCAATGCACATCCTCCAAGTCCCATCTTTCTTAGGCACAAGTAAAACTGGTACGGTGCACGGGCTCTTGCTTTCTCTCACATGTCCCTTCTCCATCAACTCACTTACCTGCCATTGGAGTTCCT
Source organism: Artocarpus heterophyllus (assembly GCA_025403435.1). NCBI lineage: Eukaryota > Viridiplantae > Streptophyta > Magnoliopsida > Rosales > Moraceae > Artocarpus > Artocarpus heterophyllus. The sequence continues at coordinate 35,887,222 of CM046337.1, forward strand.
TTGTCTCCTCAGGATTACTCCTATAGGCTGGTCGGTTTGGGATTGTAGCTCCAGGTATGAAGTCAATTTGATGTTCAATCCCGCGGATTGGAGGTAAACCTTGCAGTGTTTCCTCAGGAAAGATATCCTCATATTCCTGCAAAAGAGAAACAACAGAACTATGCAAGGTGGAATCAAGTTCATTAGTGTTTAATAACGCCTCCTTGTACATGAGTAAAATCATCGGCTGATTAGAAAACAAAGCTCTTTTAATTTCACTGCCACTCGCATAGAAGTTTGTTTTTCTCTCTGCTTTTCTCTCATTGGCTGATTGTGAATTATTTTTAGCCCTCTCAATTTTCTCTCCCTTGCTCTCTTTGCTCTCCTTTTTCTTGGCCATCTCCTCCTTTTTTCTCTCACTGGCCGAACTCTTTCTCTGCACTTCCACTCTTGATTTTTCTCCACTCATCATTTTCTTTTAATCACTTTCTCTCTGTAAGCTCACTTGGTCTTCATAGACTTGTTTTGGTGTTAATGGAACAAGAGTGATCGTCTTTTGATTGTGAACAAATGAGTACTTGTTGGTGAAACCATCATGTTTAACTCGCCGATCAAATTGCCATGGTCTGCCTCATAACAAGTGCCCAGCTTGCATCGGAACCACATCGTACAAAACTTCATCTTCATATCTTTCAATGTGAAAAGAAACTAATACTTGCTTATGCACCTTTACCTCACCAGTATCATTTAACCATTGCAATTTATATGGTCGAGGATGCTTAATTGTTGGCAGCCCTAACTTCTCTACCATGGTTGTGCTAGCAACATTAGTACAACTCCCACCATCAATAATCACACTACATACCTTGTTTTGGACATGGCGCCTAGTGTGGAAGATGTTTTCCCGTTGCACCTCTTCATCTTCTTCTTTGGCTTGCACACTTAAAGCTCTCCTTGTAACCATCAATTCTCCTTGGATAGCGCACTCCTCATCGTCGGCATCCTCTAATGAAGGCATAGAATCATTGTCTGAGTCCTCCTCAGTTTCAATCTCTCCATTGTCCCGCATCACCATAGCTCGTTTGTTCGGACATTGGCTTGCTATGTGACCCCTACCTTGACATTTAAAACATTTAATGTCACGATTCCGAGTAGTGGAAGAATCGATTTTGCCTTGATTCCCATGGCTGGCCACCTCTTGTTTCTGCTCAATCTTTGGCTTGGTGTTGGGTTGCTTCTCATCCCTCTTCCATTGGTTCATTTTCCAAGCGGATGTACTCGGGTTTTGGCTAGGACGTGTGTTACTGCCCCTCCTCATAAGTTGATTCTCAATTTTAATAGCCATGTGCACCATGTCCTCCAACTCCGCATAATGTTGTAACTCAACGGCATTGTGAATATCTCGGTTCAAGCTCGCCAAAAACCTTGCCATTGTAGCCTCCCGATCCTCCTCTATATTTGCCCGAATCATCATAACCTCCATCTCCTTATAGTATTCCTCTACACTCTGGTTGCCTTGCTTAAGATTTTGTAGTTTGTTGTAGAACTCCCAGTAGTAGTAAGTTGGTACAAATCACTTCCTCATCACGGTCTTCATCTCTTCCCAGGACTCAATAGGTCGCTCTCTATTTCGTCTCCTGTTTATAACAAGCTGATCCCCCCAAGTAATAGCATAATCAGAAAATTCAATTACAGCTAGTTTTACCTTCTTCGCCTCGGAATAGTAGTGGCAGTCAAAGATGAACTCCATTTTCTTCTCCCATTCTAGTTACGCTTCTGGATTGGATTTGCCTTGAAATGATGGTATCTTCATTTTTATGCCTCTCAAACTATCATTTTCCCGATTCCTAACTCCTCTATCCCGTCCAAATCTTCGGTGACTACCCGTTGAATCTTCTCCTTTGTCAAACTCTTCCCCTTCAATCCTATAGTAGTCATCAACCTCTCCTCTAACCGAAACCCTTTCCTGCCTACGCGCATGAGGAACATGTTGTGGCTGTTCCACACGTGCGTTTTCTATCCGGTCTATCCTCTCATGAAGCTGTCCTAACTCTCCCCTCAACAATCGCCTCATCTCCCCCATCATCTCTTCCATAAGAAGTTTTGGGTCTGCTGCACCCGAGGTACCCTCAATAGTGTTCTTTCTATTGTTTGACATTTTGCAAAGGACCTTATCACAATCCCTTACGTGTTTCACTCGTGAAATGGTTCACTCAATTTCACTCGTGTTGACACTCAATACTTTCGGCTTTTGTCCACTCTAATGCTCTCACCTCTTTGCCTTTTTCCACTCGTTAATTCTCACTCAGTTCCTATAAAACTAGTCAAATCAATATCAAAATTTCCTTGACAATTCACAAATAGATTACCAAGAAGGCTCAGATTAGAAATAAGACTATCACAGGAACGGATAATTTAAGCTTTCAGAAATCACACCTAAAAGGAACAAAATTTGAGCAAAAAATTTTGTTCTACGCAAGGAATTCAATTTCGGATTCCTTAAACGATAAATAACAAGAATCTGAAAAAAAAAATTTAAAGAAGGTTTCCAGTCTCTTTTTTTTTTTTTAAACGACTTTGATAATGGAAATCAAAACTCACGAATAACTAAAACAAACATAAACTGAGAGAATGGATAAGCAAAACCTGATTAGAACCTCGCTTTGATTACCAAATGATATGAACCCCGCCAAGAACTGACGCGACCCTAACCAAAATTGGTTTCCAAGATCAAATTCCTAACCGATTTTAAATGGAACCGCGACTCGATGCCCAACAAGAAGCACGAACCTTGGTATGTGAGGACGCCACAATCAGCTATAGAGGGACTGATTGATAAGTCTTGGTATGTGAGGACGCCACAATCAACTATGGATGGACTGATTGATGAGTCTATGAACGCCACAAAATTTTCTGATAAGTTCGATTAGTTCGTTTAGGAACCAAAGAGAATTAAACCTCAAATTGTGTGTTAATACTTATTACCCATTGAATGAAATTTGTTACAATATATAGGAGTTCCCCTATGCGAATTTTCAGCTCCTAATTGCCCATGGAATTTCGGGCAAATCGATTACCAAATATCAAATCTAAAGCAAATAAGGAAAGTTCCCTTAATGGCTTAAAAGCCTTAGAATAATAGAAATAAAACAAACGCAAAAAGGAAACTAGACATTAAAAGGTCATAAGCTAATTCTTCTCGCCATGTGTTGCCTCAAAACGGGAAAGTAACTGAAATGGAAATTACTCGATCCCTTCTAGAGCTTGAATCACGCATTTGTTGGTTGGATGTCACATGTAATTCCCTCAATGGACCTCCATGCAATGGCTTGAGCCCAAGTTGCTTGAATCACCCCAATAAGCGTTTCTTTGAACTTCTTCACACGAGCTCTCGTAACCGGACCAATGGGAACTTGAATTGGATCTGAATATTTCTCCCACGTGCTCTTGCTTGTGCTAACGTTGTCCTCATCAGAATAGGAAGCGGTTGAAGCTGACCTGCAGGCTTCTGATGCTCGACTTTCACCTGAAGACACGTCGTATACTTGGCCCTGTACTCTCGAACATCTTTCTTCATGCCTCTCCACCAATATTGCCTCTTCAAATCACAATACATCTTTGTGCTCCTTGGATGAATGACGAACTGAGACCTATGGGCTTCGTCCAAAACGGCTTTTGTCACCTCGATGATAGCTAGAACTACAAGATGCTCTCGGAAATACAACGATCCATCTGCATGCACACTCCATTCTTCAAACCACTCTCCATTCTAAATCCGTTACCAAATCCCTTGCAAATGCTGATCCTGCCACTGATTCTACTTCACCATCTGAACAAGAGCTGGGGTCGCATCCACATGATATACCAAAACTCGATCATAGTCTTCATGATACCGTAGCCCATACTCGCTCACTGTCGCATCCCTACTCCAGTCCTCAAAAGCCAAACAAGCGAGAATCCTTGAAGACTTGATGCTAAGTGCATCCGCGACCACATTAGCTTTCCTGGGATGATACTGCAACGCAAAATCATAATCCTCTACATACTCTATCCATCTACGCTTCCTCAAATTAAAATCCCTCTGAGTGAATAGATACCTCAAACTCTTATGATCGGAGAAGACCTAAAATGACGCTCCATACAAATAACACCTCCAAATCTTTAGCGCGTGAATCATCGCCGTGAGCTCCAAGTCATGAGTAGGATAATTCTGCTCGTGAGGTCGTAGCTATCTCGATCCATACGCAACCACGCATCCATGTTGCATCAACACGCACCTAAGTCCGCGTCCTGAAGCATTTGCGTAAACCTCATATGGCTCGTCATGGCTAGTGGTAACCAACACTGGAGCTGAAGTCAACCGGTTCTTCAATTCCTAAAAAGCAAGCTCGCATTCTTCACCCCACTCAAACCTGATATTTTTCTTGATCAATCTTGTCAACGGAGCTGCAATCTTCAAAAAATCCTTTACAAATTTCCTGTAATAACCAGCAAGACCTAAGAAGCTGTGAATCTTCGCTAAATTCCTTGGTCGTTCCCATTCCATCATGGCTTCAATCTTGGACGGATCCACAGAAATACCATGCTCAGAGATGACATGACCCAGAAATTTGACCTCAGTTAACCAAAACTCGCACTTTTCCCTCTTAGCATACAACTGGTGCTCCCGTAGAGTCTGAAGCACCATCCTAGAGAATAGAAAACTAAGATTACAAGAGAATAATCGAGACATAAATTGATTCTTCATCCTTGAATCCTCAAGTTATATCCTTCTTTATGTAATTCCCATCTTCAAGTCTTCAATCCTGTATGAATCAAATACTTCATATTTCTGGTCATATCTAAATTTAATGTTTCTCAAAATCATCTCAAAAATAAAATTAAAACTGCACTACAAAAATTGTACCTTTTCTATAAGTTTTCCAACCCTAGGTCGGCAGGCCGATCTGGGTGATCGGCTTGCTGGTCATGCTTCATCGGCCTGCCTGCCTAAAAGATCGGCCTACCGACCCATGAAAGTTTGGCATGCTGAACTGGAAGTTCGGCCTGCCGGCAAAGCCAGCCTATTTCTGCCCCATTGTCGGCCTGTCGAACCACACATTTGGCATACCGATCTGTGACCATCGGCCTGTCGATCTGTGATGTTCGGCATGCCCATCGAGCAGAAATCCTTCATTCTAGAAAATACAATTTTTAATGCAATTCATCAATTTTATTTTCAACAATTCAAAAACATAAAATTGGAGACTCATGAAATACCTGGGAGCGCCATCATCATTCTTCTAGATCCGACTTCTCGATCCGTCTTCTCTGAATAATTATTTAATAACAAAATTCTTACAAATTTAAAATTAAATGACAATTCCTATACGGAGATGATAGTCCGCCATCTAATTATATGAAAAACCTAGATACATATTCTAACCTCTAAGGAACCGTAACCGACATAAATTAATTAATTAATAAATAATTAAATAACAATTTAATCAACCATAATTAATTAATGAACATTCACCACATAATCCATGACAACATATAATTATATAGAAAATGTAAATTTATGTAAAAACTATGTCTCTGATACCAATTGTTGGAAAAAAAATGGTGAGAGGTGTGCAACGAAAGTTTTAAAAATTTTAACATCAGTGTAATTTTCTAAAACACAAGTTTGACATGCTGTATGTATAAATTCAATAGATCTTACTAACCTTTGTGTGCCGAAGAACCTCCGTAATCTGTGAAGAGAAGTAACGTTCTAGACGAGCCTCAACCAACTGGTCTTCTTTGCTATTCTCTATCTACGATTGGAGTGAGTATGGGCTCACATGTACAGCTCTTCCACCGATGACTCTCCTTCCAACCAATCAAGAGAACCCAAAGCTAGTGTTCATGATTTATGAACAAAAGCTCTCAGGGAGTTATCAGATGCTCACTAGAAGAGTATCACTCGTAATCTCTCAATTGATCTGAGTAACTCATGAGAGTCACTCCCTTTTTATAGCGACTGGTCCTGTGGTTAGTCCTTATCAGATTAGGTCCCAAAAACTCGAAACAGAATCAAGTTTGGATCAATATCTGATAAGATCCGCGTAAAAACGCGTAATCTTATCTATCACTGATCGACATGCCGACCAGCCTGATCGATAGGCCGAATCGGCCCCATCGACAGGCCAAACACGTACATCGACAGGTCGAACTACCGCGTAAATATCTTCGCGAATCTTTTATTTTCCACCCGAGATTCTATAGGATAAAGTCTCAGTTTTGATTTAAAAAACCCAATAAAGAAGTTATCTGATCAAAACAAACTTTATCAGGATAATCTCAAAGAAAATAAAACAATTCACAATAATTCTATAAGTTTATCTTGATTTATTTTATCCAATTAAATCAACCGATAAACAGACAAGAATTATCCGATCCCCAAAATTCAACAAGTTTATCTTAAATTAATTTTATTACAAATTTAATTTAACCAATAAACATACATGAATTATTTAATTCTTTCAAATTTTAAACTAATCCGATAAATCTAACATAAGTCACCAATTATTGAAAAAGCACGCCGTATCGTTATAGGATTTTGTGAGCTAGCAAAGGGGACCAAAATGGACCTATAAAGTTCAAGCTCTCGATAATTATGAAACCCAATATCCCAGATATACATTTCACAATTATCAACTCCAACGGTACTCCACTAAAAGCTTGGAGCTACACTCTCGAACTTTATAGAATTACGAAGCTTGTATAGCTAAGTCTCCATGACATACCAAAGTGTATCGTATCCCCATATGATAATCCATAATCAGGTTAAGGACAAGTTCTTTCTTACCTTCCCGATTATTTTTATCTTACGTTCCATTATCTCACCATTAGAAAACTTACCATCCAAAGATAGTATACCATTCACTTACACCTATGTATCCAAATGGTTGAGCGCTCCAGTTTTCCAATTATAGGATAATGCATATAAGAGGATATCATTACTTCTAAAGAGGAGCTATGGATTTCATATCTATGAATAACAAGTCTACGCTATCAAGAGTCATGCCTCCAACGTATCGGCATGCATACCACCATTGAGATGTGGGAGTCACCCTTTGGTACATCAAAAGGCACAAGTCAAGACAACGGGCCCACTATCCATCTCAGGATTAAGATACAATACAAATGATTGTCTAAAGTGAATCAATTTTCCAAGACAGAATTATTAATCCAAATCAATTCACTTTGTGTCCCAATCCAACACATCGTCACCTATGACAACGTGCCAATGTTTCTATTCATGAAGTCCAACTCCGATGGTCAAGACAAACCATCTCCCAATAGGGATATAGACAACATAACAATCTTTGCATGAATAAAGTGCCCAACTTTATTCCCTCGATTACGGATCATATGTTTTAGACCGTCACCTTCAGAATCGTGTCTTCCGCATAATCAGTCCATCATATGCCCAATTCTTAAAGGTTTAGACCGACAGTCTTAGACTACTGTTTGCTTATCATACATTCAACAAATATGATCGTAAAGAGGACAAGATTTGGTATATGTAAATGAATAAATTCTTTATTGATAAAAATGTCTCCAAAAATGCATTACGTTTTTACTCCTTAGGGCATACATATCCAACAACGGTGTGGGGCACCAGCACAAGTATCAAGGTAGGACTTCAACCCCTTCTCTGGTAACCTAGTTTCAAATGATTTGGCTTTGAAACAGGTTTTTATCAAAGTGTTTTCAACGGTTGATTGAAAATAAATTTATCGGTTATATTTTAATAAACTGTAAACTAAAATGAACTTCATAATGAATTATAATGAAAACATCTGGTAAATGGATTTTGAATAATGATGAAAATGAACATAAGGGCATGATGCCGTATCAGAGATCGGGTCGTGTAGTGATCGACCTTAGGGGCAGGTCCCGAAACCCAACTAGGCCACTACGGTGGTGTTATTCATATGGTTTGCCTAGGAAAAGAAAATGATGAGATTTCTAGTCGAACAAATGAACTGTTTTAGGTAAGAATGACTTTACTTAAATTTATTTATTCAAGCTTCCTTTTAATAATCTCTTGAATAGTGAGAGTTTTTTTTAAATTAAATGATTTCTTAAAATATAGTCCTACTGAGCCTTTGGCTCACATTTTACTTGTTTCAAACTTCCCCCTCTAGGTGGATTTTCTCTTAGGTTCAAAGAGGACTCAACAGACAGAACTCAAGAGCTGTAGGAGAATCCATAGAGTATTTAAGTTATTAAATCAAGGCATGTAACATATTTATTTTCTCTTATTTGGACTGTGTATGCAATGAAATATTGTCAGTACTATGTGTGTGCACAAGATGTGAGTTCATGGGACCCATTCTTGTTCATCCTATTTTATTTTTGTTTCTTATTACTTGTTTAATGAACATATTTGTTTAAATTATCGAAAATGCTTGTTTAAAAAGGTTTGAGATTTTCCCCCTTTTATGTTTAATTTAACCCTTAAACTCATATTTTAAACTAAATTCTTATTTAATTAATTCAAATAAACCACCGCGTCACCTCCCGTACTTCAGGGTATGACAGAATGGTATCAGAGCTCAAGGTTATGAACGTTGGGAATTGTGCACACATATGTATGACAATAAAGTATCTCTGATAGTCCAAATTTTATTTTCAGAAGTGAGAGAATGGCACCTAGACGTCGTTCTACAGCTGACGCCGAGTTTAGAAATGATGAGGTATGATGAGGTCTACGTTTGTGGCATTCTGGCAGATGGCAACTAGGGCTAGATCGGAGGATTTTGATGCTAGTCGTTAGCATACATATTTTAAGAAATTTCGACGTGTGTCTATCCTGACTTTTGATGGCAATGGAGATCTGCAATTGGCAGAATATTGGCTAGATTTGATTGTGAAGCATTTGGATACCCTTGGTGTGCCTGATGAGTATTGTGTGGAATTTGCTGCATATAAATTCAACAGTGGTGCTAATACTTAGTGGAAACAAGCTCAGCGTTTGGAACGCAGTGGTAATATCAGTTGGGACAGATTCGAGGAGCTGTTTTATGATCGGTATTTTTAGTAGGGGTATAGAGACTAGAAGGTAGCTGCGTTTTATAGGTTGCAACAGGGTGAACTATCTGTTCTTGAGTATGAGGCAAGGTTTAACGAGTTGGCTAGGTTTGTTCCATTGACAGTGGCATCGAAACGTGAGAAATGTATAAAGTTTTAGGAAGGACTTAAGGCTCCAATTCAGTGATAGGTGGTTGCTCTATGACTCAAGAGTTTTGGAGAGCTTGTGTCGTCAGCGATATCAGTGGAAAGTGACTATGCTTAGTATTGTAAGGACTAGGAAAAATCTTCAGGAGGACCACAAAGGAGCAGTAAGAAGAGCACTAGTAGTCATCCAACTCCAGGAAAGAACAAGCAGGGTGGTGCAAACAGTGGTAACAGTAGTTCATCTAGTAGCGGGAGCAGCGATCCCTACAGTTTTCATAGTCATTATTGCCAGCAGCCAGGACACATCAAGCGAAATTGCCCGATCAGGAGTGCCTGTCTTGGATCTTAGATCGGAGAAGGTGTTGGATATGTATGCCCTAAGGAGTAAAAATATAATACGTTTTTGGAGACATTTTTTTATCAAGAATTTTTTTTTTTATTTACATATACCAAATCTTGTCCTCTTTACATTCATATTTGTTGAATGTATGTTAAGCAAACAGTAGTCTGAGACTATCAGTCTAAACCTTAAGAGTTGGGCATATGATGGACTGATTATGCGGAAGACACAATTCTTAAGGTAACGGTCTAAAACATATGATCCGCAATCAAGGGAATAAAGTTGGGCACTATATTCATGCAAAGATTGTTATGTTGTCTATATCCCTATTGGGAGATGGTTTTTCTTGACTATCGGAGTTGGACTCTGTGAATAGAAACATTAGCACGTTGTCATAGGTGACGATGTGTTGGATCAGGACACAAAGTGGAATTGATTTAGAATAATAATTCTGTCTTGGCAAATTGATTCACTTTAGACAATCATTTGTATTGGATCTTAATCTTGAGATGGATAGTGGGCCCGTTGTCTCGACTTGTGATACGAACCTCGCCAAGAACTGACACGACTCTAACCAAAATTGGTTTCCAAGATCAAATTCCTAATCGGTTTTGAATGGAACCGCGACCCGATGCCCAACAAGAAACACGAACCTTCGTATGAGAGGACGCCACAATCAGCTATGGAGGGACTGATTGATAAGTCTTGGTATGTGAGGATGCCACAATCAGCTATGGATGGACTGATTGATAAGTCTATGAACGCCATGGAAATTTTTGATAAGTTCAAATAGTTCGTTTAGGAACCAAAGAGAATTAAACCTCAAATTGTGTGTTAATACTTGTATTCCATTGAATGAAATTCGTTACAATATATAGGGGTTCCTAGGCGAATTTTCAGCTCCTAATTCCCCATGGAATTTCGGGCAAATCAATTACCAAATAACCTAATCTAAAGCAAATAAGGTAAGTGTCCTTAATGGCTTAAAAACTTTACAATAATAGAAATAAACAAACGAAAATAAAGGAAACTAGACATTAAAAAGGTCATAAGCTGATTCTTCTCGCCATGTGTTGCCTCAAAACGGGAAAGTAACTGAAATGGAAATTACTCAATCCCTTCTAGAGCTTGAATCACGCATTTGTTGGTTTGATTTTCGTATGCAATTCCCTCAATGGGCCTCCATGCAATGGCTTGAGCTCAAGTTGCTTGAATCAGCCCAATAAGCGTTTCTTTGAACTTCTTCGCACGAGCTCTCGTAACCGGACCCATGGGAACTTGAATTGGATCTGAATATGTCTCCCACGTGCTCTTGCTTGTGCTAACGATGTCCTCATCATTCCCCTCCTCTTGAGAAGGGTTTGTCCTCAAATCGTCGCCTGCATCAAAAGGACTTAGATCAGAAACATTAAAGGAGGCACTTACACCATACTCACCTGGCAAGTCTAGCTTGTACGCATTATCATTGATCCTTTCGAGAACTTGAAAAGGACCGTCCCCTTTAGGCAATAGCTTGGATTTCCTTTGTTCTGGAAACCGTTCCTTGCGTAAGTGCAACCACACCCAATCACCGAGCTCGAAGACGAGCTTGTGACGCCCTTTGTTGGCTTGTTCAGCATATTGTTTAGTCCTTCGCTTGATGTTGAGTCTTGCCTTCTCGTGTATCTGCTTAACAAGATCAGCTTTTCTTTTTCCATCTAAATTCACATGCTCAGACAAAGGTAATGGCATTACATCCAAAGGAGTTAAAGGATTAAGACCATAAACAATTTCAAACGGTGAAAATTGTGTAGCAGAATGAACAGATCGATTATAAGCAAACTCAACATGTGGTAAACACTCCTCCCATGTTTTGATGTTCTTTTTAATGACAGCCCTCAACAAAGTACACAAGGTTCTATTCACAACTTCGGTTTGACCATCGGTTTGAGGGTGACAAGTAGTTGAAAACAATAGCTTAGTCCCTAACTTAGCCCACAAAGTCTTCCAAAAGTAGCTTAAGAACTTGGTGTCCCTATCAGAAACAATTGTCCTAGGCATACCATGAAGTCTCACAATTTCCCTAAAGAACAAATCAGCAACATTGGAAGCATCATCTGTCTTGTGGCATGGAATAAAATGAGCCATCTTGGAAAACCTATCCACAACCACAAATATCGAGTCTCTTCCCCGTTTAGACCTAGGCAAACCTAACACAAAATCCATCGAAATATCAATCCAGGGTTCACTAGGTATTGGTAAAGGGGTGTATAAACCATGGGGCTGCACTCTTGATTTAGCCTGCCTACAAGTTACATATCTACCACAAAGCCTCTCAACATCTCGTTTCATATGTGGCCAATAGAAGTGTTCCTGCAACATAGCCAAAGTCTTCAATACCCCAAAATGTCCCATCAATCCTCCCCCATGGGATTCTCTCACTAGCAAATCTCTTAATGAACAATTAGGCACACATAGTTTATTCTCCCGAAACAAGTATCCCTCATGTCTAAAGTACTTACCACTAGCAATTCTCTCACAAGCTTGATACTCAGTACTAAAGTCACGGTCATCAGCATATAACTCTTTAATATGTTCAAAACCCAATAGTTTAGCATTAAGAGTTAAGATTAAGACATACCTGCAAGAAAGTGCATCGGCAACGACTTTTTCCTTACCTTGCTTGTAGGGAATGACATATGGAAATGTCTCTATGAATTCTACCCAACGAGCATGCCTCTTGTTCAGCTTGTGCTGGCCCTTCAAGTGTTCCAGGGACTCATGATCAGTGTGAATCACGAACTCCTTAGGCCATAGGTAGTGCTGCCATGTCTCTAACGCCCAAACCAATGCATACATCTCTTTATCATAAGTTGGGTAATTAAGAGTTGCCCCATTCAGCTTCTCACTGAAATATGCTATTGGTCTCCCTTCCTGCATTAAACCAGCACCAATTCCAACACCTAAAGCATCACATTCAATCTCAAAAGTTTTGGAAAAATTAGGTAAAGATAACAATGGAGCATTTGTAAACTTCTCCTTGAGTAGCTGAAATGCCTTTTCTTGCTCTTCTCCCCATCTAAACCCGACGTTCTTCTTGATGACTTCAGTCAGTGGTGCGGCTATAGTACTGAAATCTTTCACAAACCGCCGGTAGAAACTAGCAAGTCCATGAAAACTCCGTACGTTTCCCACACTAGTTGGACTCGGCCACTCCTGGATGGCTCGCACCTTTTCTTCATCAACCTGTATACCTTGAGCACTAACAACAAAACCAAGAAACACAAGCTTATATGTGCAAAAGGTACATTTCTTGAGGTTAGCATACAACTTTTCCTTCCGTAAAACATCTAAAACAAGTTTCAAATGTTCAATATGATCATCCAAATTGCTGCTATAGATAAGGATATCATCAAAATAAATAACGACAAATTTTCCAATAAAAGCTCGCAAAACATGGTTCATTAAACGTATAAATGTGCTGGGCGCATTGGTTAAACCGAAAGGCATTACCAACCACTCATACAAGCCTTGTTTTGTTTTGAAAGCCATCTTCCACTCGTCTCCCTCTTTCATGCGAATTTGATGAAATCCACTCTTTAGATCAATTTTAGAAAACACACAAGCACCATGCAATTCATCTAACATGTCATCCAAGCGAGGAATGGGATGTCGATACTTTACCGTGATGTTGTTGATGGCTCGACAATCAACGTACATCCTCCAAGTCTCATCTTTCTTAGGCACAAGTAAAACTGGTACGGCGCACGGGCTCATGCTTTCTCTCACGTGTCCCTTCTCCATCAACTCACTTACCGGTCGTTGGAGTTCCTTTGTCTCCTCGGGATTACTCCCATAGGCTGGTCGGTTTGGAATTGTAGCTCCAGGTATGATGTCGATTTGATGTTCAATCCTGCAGATTGGAGGTAAACCTTGCGGTGTTTCCTCGGGAAAGATATCCTCATATTCCTGCAAAAGAGAAACAACAGAACTATGCAAGGTGGAATCAAGATCGTTAGTGTTTAATAATGCCTCCTTGTACATGAGTAAAATCATCGGCTGATTAGAAAACAAAGCTCTTCTCACATCACTCTTTCTTGCATAAAAGTTTGTTTTTCTCTCTATTTTTCTCTCATTGGCTGATTGTGAATTCTTTTCAGCCCTCTCAATTTTCTCTCCCTTACTCTCTTTGCTCTCCTTTTTCTCTGCCATCTCTTTTTTGTTCTCTCACTGGCCGAACTCTCTCTCTGCACTCCCATTCTTGATTTTTCTTCGCTCTTCATTTTTTTATCACTTTCTCTCTGTAAGCTCACTTGGTCTTCATAGACCTGTTTTGGTGTTAATGGAACAAGAGTGATCATTTTTTTATTGTGAACAAATGAGTATTTGTTGGTGAAACCATCATGCTTAACTCGCCGATCAAATTGCCATGGTCTCCCTAACAACAAGTGCCCAGCTTGCATCGGAACCACATCGCACAAAACTTCATCTTCATATCTTCCAATGCGAAAAGAAACTAACACTTGCTTATGCACCTTTACCTCACCAGTATCATTTAACCATTGCAATTTATATGGTCGAGGATGCTTAATTGTTGGCAGCCCTAACTTCTCTACCATGGTTGTGCTTGCAACATTAGTACAACTCCCACCATCAATAATCACACTACATACCTTGTTTTGAATGTGGCACCTAGTGTGGAAGATGTTTTCCCGTTGCGCCTCTTCATCTTCTTCTTTGGCTTGCACACTAAAAGCTCTCCTTGTGACCAACAATTCTCCTTGGACAGCACACTCCTCATCGTTGGCATCCTCTAATGAAGGCATAGAATCATTGTCCGAATCCTCCTCGGTTTCAATGTCTCCATTGTCCCGCATCACCATAACTATTTTGTTCGGACATTGGCTTGCTATATGACCCCTGCCTTGACATTTAAAACATTTAATATCACAAGTCCGAGTAGTGGAAGAATCGGATTTACCTTGATTCCCATGGCTGGCCACCTCTTGTTTTTGCTCGATCTTTGGCTTGGGGTTGGATTGCTTCTCTTCCCTCTTCCATTGGTTGATTTTCCAAGCCGATGTACTCGGGTTTTGGCTAGGACGTGTGTTATTGCCCCTCCTCATAAGTTGATTCTCAATTTTAATAGCCATGTGCACCATGTCCTCCAACTCCACATAATGTTGTAACTCAACGGCATTGTGAATATCTCGGTTCAAGCCCGCCAAAAACCTTGCCATTGTAGCCTCCCGATCCTCCTTTATATTAGCCCGAATCATCATAACCTCCATCTCCTTATAGTACTCCTCTACACTCCGGTTGCCTTGCTTAAGATTTTGTAGTTTGTTATACAACTCCCGGTAGTAGTAAGTTGGTACAAACCGCTTCCTCATCACGGTCTTCATCTCTTCCCATGACTCAATAGGTCGCTCTCTATTTCATCTCCTGTTTATAACAAGTTGATCCCACCAAGTAATAGCATAATCAGAAAATTCAATTACAGCCAGTTTTACCTTCTTCGCCTCAGAATAGTAGTGGCAGTCAAAGATGAACTCCATTTTCTTCTCCCATTCTAGGTACGCTTCTGGATTGGATTTGCCTTAAAATGATGGTATCTTCATTTTTATGCCTCTCAAACTATCATTTTCCCGATTCCTAACTCCTCTATCCTGTCCAAATCTTCGGTGACTACCCGTTGAATCTTCTCCTTTGTCAAACTCTTCCCCTTCAATCCTATAGTAGTCGTCAACCTCTCCTCTAACCGAAACCCTTTCCTGCCTACGCGCATGAGGAACATGTTGTGGCTGTTCCACACGTGCGTTTTCTATCCGGTCTATCCTCTCATGAAGCTGTCCTAACTCTCCCCTCAACAATCGCCTCATCTCCCCCATCATCTCTTCCATAAGAAGTTTTGGGTCTGCTGCACCCGAGGTACCCTCAATAGTGTTCTTTTTATTGTTTGACATTTTGCAAAGGACCTTATCACAATCCCTTACGTGTTTCACTCGTGAAATGGTTCACTCAATTTCACTCGTGTTGACACTCAATACTTTCGGCTTTTGTCCACTCAAATGCTCTCGCCTCTATGCCTTTTTCCACTCGTTAATTCTCACTCAGTTCCTATGAAACTAGTCAAATCAATATAAAAAATTTCCTTGACAATTCACAAATAGATTACCAAAGAGACAAGACTATAACAGGAACAAAGAATTGAGGCTTTCAGAATCACACCCAAAAAGGAACAAAATTTGAAAAAAAATTTTGGTCTATGCAAGGAATTCAATTTCGGATTCCTTAAACGATGAATAACAAGAATCTAAAATAAAAAATTAAGGAAGGTTTCCAGACTCTTGTTTTTTAGAACCTCTTGTTTTTCTTCTTTTCTTTTCTTTTTTTCTATTCATTTCTTTTCTTTCTTTCTTTTCTTTTTGGATCTTTTTTTTTTTTTAACCAACTTTGATAATGGAAATCAAAACTCGCGAACAACTGAAACAAACATAAACTAAGAGAATAGATAAGCAAAACCTGATTAGAACCTCGTTCTGATACCAAATGATACGAACCTCACCAAGAACTGACGCGACTCTAACCAAAATTGGTTTCCAAGATCAAATTCCTAACCGGTTTTGAATGGAACCGTGACCCGATGCCCAACAAGAAGCACAAACCTTGGTATGAGAGGACGCCATAATCAGCTATGGAGGGATTGATTGATAAGTCTTGGTATGTGAGGACGCCACAATCAGCTATGGATGGACTGATTGATAAGTCTATGAACGCCATGGAAATTTCCGATAAGTTCGAATAGTTCGTTTAGGAACCAAAGAGAATTAAACCTCAAATTGTGTGTTAATACTTGTATTCCATTGAATGAAATTCGTTACAATATATAGGGGTTCCTAGGTGAATTTTCAGCTCCTAATTCCCCATGGAATTTCGGGCAAATCAATTACCAAATCACCTAATCTAAAGCAAATAAGGTAAGTGTCCTTAATGGCTTAAAAACTTTACAATAATAGAAATAAACAAACGAAAATAAAGGAAACTAGACATTAAAAAGGTCATAAGCTGATTCTTCTCGCCATGTGTCGCCTCAAAACAGGAAAGTAACTGAAATGGATATTACTCAATCCCTTCTAGAGCTTGAATCACGCATTTGTTGGTTTGATTTTCGCATGCAATTCACTCAATGGGCCTCCATGCAATGGCTTGAGCCCAAGTTGCTTGAATCAGCCCAATAAGCGTTTCTTTAAACTTCTTCGTACGAGCTCTCGTAACTGGACCAATGGGAACTTGAATTGGATCTGAATATGTCTCCCACTTGCTCTTGCTTGTGCTAACGATGTCCTCATCAACTTGTGTCTTTTGATGTACCAAAGGGTGACACCTACATCTCAATAGTGGTTGCATGCCGGTACGTTAGAGGCATGACTCTTGATAGCGTAGACTTGTTATTCATAGATATGGAATCCATAACTCCTCTTTAGAAGTAATGATATCCTCTTATATGCGTTATCCTATAATTGGAAAACTGGAGCGCTCAACCGTTTGGATACATAGGTGTAATCGAATGGTATACTATCTTTAGATGGTAAGTTTTCTCATGGTGAGATAATGGAACGTAAGATAAAAATAATCAGGAAGGTAAGACAGAACTTGTCCTTAAGCTGATTATGGATTATCATATGGGGATGCGATACACTTTGATATGTCATGGAGACTTAGCTATACGGGCTTCGTGATTCTATAAAGTTCGAGAGTGCAGCTCCAAGCTTTTAGTGGAGTAGCTTTGGAGTTGATAATTGTGAAATGTATATCTGGGATATTGGGTTTCATAATTATCGAGAGCTTGAACTTTATAGGTCCATTTTGGTCCCCTTTGCTAGCTCACAAAATCCTGTAACGATACGGCGTGCTTTTTCAATAATTGGTGACTTATGTCGGATTTATCGGATTGGTTTAAAATTTGAAAGAATCAAATAATTCATGTCTGTTTATTGGCTAAATTAATTTTGTAATAAAATTAATTTAAGTTAAACTTGTTGAATTATGGGGATAGGATAATTCTTGTCTGTTTATCGGTTGATTTAATTGGATAAATTAAATCAAGATAAACTTGTAGAATTATTATGAATTGATTTATTTTCTTAGAGATTATCTTCATAAAGTTTGTTTTGATCAGATAACTTCTCCATTGGGTTATTTGAATCAAAACTAAGACTTTATCCTATAGAATCTCAGGTGGAAAATAAAAGATTCGTAGAGATATTTACGAGGCAGTTTGGCCTACCAATGAGGCCTGTTTGGCCTGTTGATCAACGACAGATAAGATTATGCATTTTCGTGAGGATATTATCAGATATTGATCCAAACTTGATTCTGTTTCAAGTTTTTGAGACCTAATCTGATAAGGACTGACCCCAGGACCAATCGCTATATAAAAGGAGTAAGTCTCATGAGTTACGCAGATTAATTGAGAGATTAAGAGTGATACTCTTCTGGTGAGCATCTAAAAACTCCTTGAGAGCTTTTGTTCATAAATCACGAACACTAGCTTTGGGTTCTCTTGATTGGTTGGAAGGAAAGCCACCGGTGGAAGAGCTGTACGTGTGAGCCACACTCACTCCGATTGTGGATAGAGAATAGCAAAGAATACCAGTTGGTTGAGGCTCTTCTGCAAGGTTACTTCTCTTCACAGGATGCAGAAGTTCTTCGGTAAATAAAGGTTAGTAATGATGTGTCCCACATCGGTTAGAGAGGGTGGTCTTGGGTGTTATATATATGGGTTCACAATCCTCCCCTCACGAGCTAGCTTTTGGGGTGGAGTTAGGTGGGTTCATATCATTTGGTATCAGTAGCCTCGGTTCTAGCCTTAGGTTTGTCTATCCTTCTTTGTTTCTGAATTCTAATTTATAACTTAGGTTCTATTCTATTTTTTAAAAAAAAAATAGTCAAATTTAGAGTCTGGAGTCCTTCCTTAAATTTTTTTATTTCCCTTCCATTATTTGAGTGTCCGAGTGTCCGAATTTGACCTCACCTCATAGTGCAAAAAAATTTTGCTTCATTCTGAACTGCGTATCAAAATGTGTTGCTAAATCTGTTGCCGGATAGATCTTATTGTTGTTTGTGTAATTCCAAAAGAACTGAAAGAGAGAATAAGTGAGTTTATAAAAAAAAAAAAAAAAAAGAGGCAAGAGTGGTGAGAACATTCGAGGGTAAAAGCCAATTATTTGAGTGAAACACGAGTGAACTGAGTGACCAAGTGATAGAGTGAAACACGTGAGGGAGAGAAGTAAGGTCCTTTATTATCTAACATTGTTTTGCAGGTAAAAAAAAAATGAATCCGAATCAAGAAAGAGAAGCCGAAGATGATCTTCCACAACAAAACGTTCCCAATCTTCAGTTGCAAGCATTAATGAGGCAAATGGAACGGTTGTTGACGCGAGTGCTAGAGCCCATTCATGAGAGATTAGATAAGGTTGATGCCAGAACACGCAATAGGCAGCCACAAAACATACAAAATAGGCAGAGGGGTGGATGTGATCTTTCAGAGGAAGATGAATTAGAAGAGTTGGAGGAACCATCGATAAATAGGGGCAGATTTAGGCATGGAAATGGGAATAGAGAAGCTAGGAACCAGGAAGACAATAATATCGGAGGTATTAAAATGAAGATTCTGCCATTCCAAGGGAAAAATGACCACGGACCTTACCTAGAGTGGGAGAAGAAAGTGGAGCTAGTGTTTGATTGCCATAACTATTCAGAGTTAAAGAAAGTTAAGCTTGCTGCAATTGAGTTCTCTGATTATGTGGTTGTATGGTGGGATCAGTTGGTAATGAATAGGTGACGGAACTGAGAACACCCGATTGAGACATGGGAGGAGATGAAAACGGTGATGAGAAAGTGATTTGTACCCAGCCATTACTATCGGGAATTGTACAAAAAGTTGCAAGGACTTAGACAAGGAAACAGGAGTGTGGAGGAATATTATCAAGAAATGGAAATAGCCATGATACGAGCCAATGTTGAAGAAGATCGAGAAGCAACCATGGCAAGATTTTTGCAAGGGCTAAATCCAGATATTCAAGATAGGGTGGAGATGCAACACTATGTAGAGTTAGAAGACATGTTGCACATGGCCATCATAGTAGAGCAGCAGCTCAAGAGGAGGGGTAGTTCACGTGCGAATGTTAGTCGGCACCTTCTTCATGGAAGCTGAATTATGGGAAGAGAGAAGAGAAATCAGTTGCTAGGCCAAAGTTTGAGCCAAAACCAGCCACGGCTAGCCCATCAAACCAAGGTAAATATGATTCATCCACTTCTCGAAACCGTGATATTAAATGTTTCAAATGCCAAGGCAGGGGTCACATCTCAAGCCAATGTCTGAACAAAAGGGTGATGGTGTTACGGGACGACGGAGAGGTTGTTACAGATGATGAATCGGACGAGGACTCCATGCCACCATTGGAGGATATGGATGAGGAGGAGTGTGCTGTCCAAGGTGAATTGTTGGTCACTCGACGAGCCCTTAGTGTGCAAGCCAAAGAGGAAGAAGAAGAGCAACGTGAGAACATTTTTCATACTAGGTGCCACGTGCAGAACAAGGTATGTAGTGTGATAATAGATGGAGGGAGTTGTACGAACGTTGCTAGCAGTACTATGGTTGACAAATTAGGGCTGCCAATGACCAAACATCCTCGACCTTACAAGTTGCAATGGTTGAATAATAGTGGTGAAGTGAAGGTAACTAAACAGGCATTAATTTCATTTCGTATTGGTAGATAGGAAGATGAAGTTTTGTGCGATGTAGTTCCAATGGAAGCCGGGCACTTGTTACAAGGTCAACCATGGTAATTTGATCGTCGAGTCAAACATGATGGCTACACCAATAAATATTCTCTTGTGCACAACCATAGACCATTCACTCTTGTACCAATGACACCAAAATAGGTTCATGAAGATCAAGTTTGGTTACAAAAGGAGAGTGAACAAAAACGAGAGAATGAGAAAAAGAGAGAGAAAGGGAGTGAAAATAATGAGTGTTGGAGTGTAGAGAGAGAGTTCGGCCAGAGAGGGAAAAAAGATAGAGGGGCTGAGAAAAAGGAGAAAAAAGGAGAGAACATTGAGAGAGCCAATACAAAAGAAGATTTGGCCAATGAGATAAAATTAGAGAGAAAAACAAACTTTTATGCAAGAGAGAGTGATGTGAGAAGAGCTTTGTTTTCTAATTAGCCGATGATTTTACTCATGTACAGGGAGGGGTTATTAAACACCAACGATCTTGATTCCACCTTGCATAGTTCTGTTGTTTCTCTTTTGCAGGAATATGAGTATATCTTTCCTGAGGAAACACCGCAAGGTTTACCTCCAATCCGCGGGATTGAACATCAAATCGACTTCATACCTAGAGCTACAATCCCAAACCGACCAGCCTATAGGAGTAATCCTGAGGAGACAAAGGAACTCCAACGGTAGGTAAGTGAGTTGATGGAGAAGGGACACGTGAGAGAAAGCATGAGCCCGTTCGCCGTACCAGTTTTACTTGTGCCTAAGAAAGATGGGACTTGGAGGATGTGCGTTGATTGTCGAGCCATCAACAACATCATGGTAAAGTATCGACATCCCATTCCTCGCTTGGATGACATGTTAGATGAATTGCATGGTGCTTGTGTATTTTCTAAAATTGATCTGAAGAGTGGATATCATCAAATTCGCATGAAAGAGGGAGACGAGTGGAAGACGGCTTTCCAAACAAAACAAGGTTTGTATGAGTGGTTGGTAATGCCTTTCGGTTTAACCAATGCCCCTAGCACATTTATATGTTTAATGAACCATGTTTTGCGAGCTTTCATTGGGAAATTTGTCGTTGTTTATTTTGATTATATCCTAATCTATAGCAGCAATTTAGATGATTATATTGAACATTTGAAACTTGTTTTAGATGTTTTACGGAAGGAAAAATTGTATGCTAATCTTAAGAAGTGTACCTTTTGCACGGATAAGCTTGTTTTTCTTGGTTTTGTTGTTAGTGCTCAAGGTATACAGGTTGACGAATAAAAGGTTAGTGCTATCCAAGAATGGCCAAGTCCCACAAGCATTGGAGAAGTATGGAGTTTTCATGGACTTGCCAGCTTTTATCGGCGGTTTGTAAGGAATTTTAGTACTTTGGCTGCACCACTCGTAGAAGTAATCAAGAAGAATGTTGGATTCAAGTGGGGAGGATAACAAGAGAAGGCATTTCAGCTTATTAAGCATAAGCTTACTCGTGCTCCTTTACTTGCTTTACCTGATTTTTCTAAAACATTTGAAATTGAATGTGATGCTTCTGGTGTAGGTATAGGTGCCGTGCTGATGCAAGGAGGATGAACAATTGCGTATTTCAGTGAAAAATTGAGTGGGTCAACACTAAATTACCCTACTTATGACAAGGAGTTGTATACGTTGGTTCGAGCATTAAAGACTTGGCAACACTACCTATGGCCCAAGGAATTCGTGATTCACACTGCTCACGAGTCATTGAAACATCTAAAGGGACAACAAAAGTTGAACAAGAGGCATGCCTGCTGGGTGGAATTCGTCGAGACATTTCCTTATGTCATTCGCTACAAGCAAGGTAAGGAGAATGTTGTTGCGGATGCACTTTCTCGCAGGTATGCATTACTTTCTATCCTTGACGCTAAACTACTTGGTTTTGAGCATATTAAGGATTTATACCCTTTAGACCAAGGTTTTAGTGAGGAGTATCGAGCTTGTGAGAAAAATGCAATGGGTAAATTTTATAGACATGATGGATTTTTGTTTCAGGAGAATAAGCTTTGTGTGCCTAATTGTTCTTTGTGAGATTTGTTAGTAAGGGAATCCCATGGTGGCGGATTGATGAGGCATTTTGGAATTGCTAAAACTTTAGCTATTTTACAAGAACACTTCTTTTGGCCACACATGAAAAGGGATCTTGAAAGGATATGTAGTAGATGTGTCACGTGTAGGCAAGCTAAATCGAGAGCACAACCCCATGGTTTATACACACCATTGCCAATTCCTAGTGAGCCTTGGACTGATATTTCAATGGACTTTGTGTTAGGTTTACCTAGGACCAAACGTGGGAAGGATAGCGTGTTTGTGGTTGTAGATCAGTTTTCTAAGATGGCACATTTTATTCCCTGTCATAAAATTGATGATGCATCGCATGTTGTTGAATTGTTCTTTAGGGAGATTATGAGAATACATGGCATGCCTAGGACAATTGTTTTAGATAGAGATGCTAATTTCTTGAGCTAGCTTTTGGGGTGGAGTTAAGTGGGTTCATATCATATGGTATCAGAGCCAAACCTCTGCTGGTCAGTGGGCGCATGTACAAAGGTTCCCTGCAGCTCGTGTGGGTTAACGACGGAGTTGGCATGAGGACGTGCAGTCTAAAGGGGTTAGGAATGATGTGTCCCACATCGGTTAGAGAGGGTGGTCTTGGGTGTTATATATATGGGTTCACAATCCTCCCCTCACAAGCTAGCTTTTGGGGTGGAGTTAGGTGGGTTCATATCAAGTAAGATCTATTTAATTTATACATATAGCATGTCAAACTTGTGTTTTGGAAAAATACTCTGATGTTAAAATTTTTAAAATTTCTGTTGCACACCTCACACTGATTTTTTCCAACAATTGGTATCACAGCCAAGGTTTTTACATAAATTTACAAGTGTGTGATCATACTGTATGTATAAATTTTTTGATCTTAATCTCTCCAATGCTTGAATTTAATTTTATAGAGAGTTGGCACTCTAGGTTTCTATATAATTATATGTTGTCATGGATTATGTAGTGAATGTTTATTAATTAATTATGGTTGATTAAATTGTTATTTAATTATTTATTAATTAATTAATTTATGCCGGTTATGGTTCCTTAGAGGTTAGAATATGTATCTAGGTTTTTCATGTAATTAGATGGCGGACTATCATCTCCGTCTAGGAATTGTTATTTAATTTTGTAAGAATTTTGTAATTAAATAATTATTCAGAGAAGACGAATCGAGAAGTCAGATCTAAAAGATCGATGATGGCACACCCAGGTATTTCTTGTGTCTCTAATTTTATGTTTTTGAATTGTTAAAAATAAAATTGATGAATTGCATTAAAATTGTATTTTCTAGAATGGAGATTTCTGCTCGGTTGGCATGCCGAACCTCCAGTTCGACAGGCCGATGGTCACAGATCAACAGGCCAAACTTCCAGTTCGGCATGCCAAACTTTCATGGGTCGGCAGGCCGATCTTTTAGATCGGTAGGCCGATGAAGCATGACCGGTGGGTGATCGGCCTACCGATCGAGAGCTGGAAAATTTCAAAAAAAAGTACAATTTTTGCAGTGCAGTTTTAATTTTATTTTTTAGACGATTTTGAGAAATATTAAATTTGGATATTACCGAAAATATGAAGTATTTGATTCATACGAGATTGAAGACTTGAAGATGGGCATTACATGAAGAAGGATACAACTTGAGGATTCAAGGATGAAGAATCGATTTATGTCTCGATTATTCTCTTGTAATCTTAGCTTTCTATTCTCTAGGATGGAGCCATAATATTACTGTTATTATTATTTTGCTTGTAGCTTTGCTTGATTGCTTTGCTTGTCTGCATTATAATATGATTTGCCATGTATATTGATAACATGTCATATAGAATAGGAAGTGCCACTCATATTAAAATTGTTCATGCATAATTTTAAAATAAAACCTTGACTTCAAAAGATTGAGTGGGAGAAGGTTATTGAAGAGAGAACCTAAGGCCTCCATCGTTGGTCCATAGGAAGAACATGGTGGTCCCGACCCCTAGGAAGGGATTTCTATCATGTACCAGATTGGATCTCTAAGAGGGTAAGGTATTTTAGCATGATTTATGGTTACACACCCCTAGGTGGTGATTATAAATCATGGATAAAATATTGAAACGATGGTTATACACTCACATTAATTTTATTATTAACCTCCCCTAGGAGCTGTATTAATAAAATTAATGGCCAAAGAAGCGATTATTAATATATGCTGGATCATACGGGTCCTAGATGGCATATATTAATCAGGAGGGGATCCGTGTTCCTGATTGAATTTGGCATGACTCCCTTAGGAGCTTGTTGAATTCTAAGTTGGGAATTATCATTGTAAGGTTGTAATATTTTCGAGGTTTTGACACATAAACACATTTGTATTTTTTACATGATTGGTGATGAGACTGTAAAAGTGTACATTTTCCAAGGCTTAAATCATTTGTTTACGCTTTTATTTCTCATTAAATCCTCTAATTAATAGCATTTTGTGTTAATAAGTATTTTTGTGTCTTGGTGTGAAAACATGTTTAAAAATGCGTTTTTAGTGTGTTTTTATGTTTTTAGTAATTTTTAGAGTCATTTTGGTGTGTTAAATAAGTATCTAGTCTGTAAATATTCAAAACCGTAAAAGTAATGCGGTTATTTTATTTTAAGTTTTAGTGTGTTTGATAGTATGTTTTAAGTTTATAAATATATCTTGTTATATTTTTAGTAATTTTTAAAAATATTTCCAAGTCATAAAAATTATATCTGTGCTAAACCGCAAGAGACTGGAAATTTAGGAGTTTTTATTTAATTTTGTGTGTTTTAATGTAAAATAAATATTTTTTAAATATTATGTTTGTAAAATAATTGATATTAGTGTGTTTGTGATTTTTAGATTTGAAATCCGGAAGAAAAACGGAGCAAAACAACACCAAAACAGATAAAATCAGACATCAAATGCATAAAAAGATCCTTAAAATATTCGGATTCATATAGCAAGGACACGTGGCGTAACAAGGACCATCGGATTCACTGCCGAATTCATCTCAGCCGTCCGAGGAAGAGACGCATGTCAACGTGTCATTTGGTGCGTCGGTGAAATCTCAAAGTGCGGTCCACGTGTCGAGATATGATTGGCGAGTGCGTTACACGGGCCGACAAAGCTGCAGGCGAGGTAGGGGAATCGCAGGCCGTGTTTGCTCGCGTGTGGGTGAGTCCACGTGTGGCTGTTCTTCCAGCCGTTGGATACGATGACCAAGAGCAATCTGACGGTCCAAAATTGCTGTCCCACTGGTCCCAGCTGGGCCTATTCTCAGGCGTGTTTGGAGCCGTTGGATCGTGCGATTAACGGTCACGATCAGTCCGTTTAAGTGTTGCCGTGTACCGCGAGGCAGAGATTCTCAAAGACAAATTCGCATTCTCACGAACACAGATCAGCGTGAAAGAAGAAGGAAATAATTCAAAATCATCAACTTTCAACAGAAAATAGCATTAATTATAAAGTGGATGTTTGTAAAATCGATTCCCTATAAATACCAAGGCATTTGCCTCAGTTGAAGGGGAGCCTCTCGTAGCATGAAAATGTTGTTGTAATAATTATAGTCTAGTTTTTATTTTAGTTTTCAGTCTAGTTTCTTGTAAAATATTTTCTAGTTTATATTGTAAAAATTATGCTCAATAATATCAGTAGTACTTTATTAATTATGTCTTTCTAAATTTCTTTTTAGCTAAGGGGAGAGTGGGAAATTATGGCAAAATTATCTTAAATATTTTTGGTTTTTCTTAGTTTTCTAAGCTGTTGTAATGCCAAAATATTCTCTTAGAAAACCTAGAATTTCAATATTTTCTTAGCTAGAACTCTGCCAAAAATACGGTTCTGATTTCTTGATGACATAGACTGACACATATAATGCTTAGGAGGACCTTGATTACTCGTGGACAGAGAATGGCTCGGTAAATGCTTAACTTACTATCTTGGTTGTTATTTTCGTTAAGTTATGTTGAAATGCTGCTTAATTATTAAGTTGTATTTTTGCTACATTATAGATATGGAATGACACAGTAAATGCTTGGTAAATCTTGATTTATTGTCAACATAGGATGGCATAGTGTATACTTAAACCAACTAATAAATAAAAAGAGAAACTAAAATATATTGAAGATAATTGTCAGAACAAAACCTTTGAACCTCAGCCTTATTATTATTGTTGTTTTACTTCCTTAAATTGTCGTTATTATTGTTGTTACTCTGCTTAAATTATTATTTGTATTTCTTGTTATTAAAGTTTGAAATTATCAAAATTTAAAGATGAAAAATGCTGTAAAAAAATTGTGTAAATATTGTAAATACATTCTATGAATAATAAATATTAATCCTCAAAATTTTCAGCTTAAATAAAAAGAAAAAGTTAATATAATACATGTACTGGAACTGAATAAATCCTTTCTTGTGGATTCGACCTCGGATTCACCGAGAAAATATTACTTGAGACAACCTTATACTTGAGGTTAGTTTAAAATGCGTAAAGAGATGCGAGACCAAGTTTTTGGCGTCGTTGCTGGGGAAGGTATTGTTTTTAGTGCAGTATAATATTGTGTAATATATTTTCCTTTTCTTTTTATTTTTCTTTTATATGTTACTAACTTTTCTTTTCTTTTGTTTTATTTCTTTCCTTTTGTTAATATCTTCTGTTTTGCAGGCATTAAGTACTATTCACGTAGGAATCTACATGCATTTTTTGTAAGTTACTATTTGTAGTAGTTACTATTCATGTCACTATTTTAATATTAATCAAAATTAAAAAAATAATAATAAAAAAATAAAAATAAAAATAAAAAATTTCTCTCATTTCTTCTGTAAAATATTTATTTTGCTAGTTTTAGGTTTGTGCCATAGAAATAAAACTTCATAAAATTTTAGATTAGGTTTTCCATAATACTTAATAAATAAATTGTGTTTTTGTGAAAAGTTTTTTTTGAGAAAGTTTTGTTTGGGGACTGGTACTAGTTCGAAATTCTTTCCCATAACTGGTGCACTTTTGGAGATTCTCCCAACACCAGTCATTCCTAAAACGTTGTTCTGTCAAGGAGATTGGTTCTTAAGGAGCCTTAGCACCACCAATTTTTCCTGGGGACATTCTTGAAAAATATAATTCGCAACTTTACAAAATCAATAAGGTAGATACTTTTCATTCACTACACTACTCTCCCTGAGTGGAGAAAAGCTTAGTATTTGTCTATAAAATTTTCTAAATATTTAAATAATTTGTATGCCAGTTTGGTTTCGTGAGTCTAATAGTCGTAGGTTAGTTAGGAAAAGTTTAGAATCACATTTCCTCTCTGTTTTGTCTTTAAATTCACCAAAAATGGCTGATAATGAAAGTGTTCATAATGAAAATATTGTTAATCAACAAATCAACAATCCTGTTGTTCACTCAATGAGAGATTATTTGCAACCACCCCGTGAATCCAAATCCATCACTTTAGGTTTAAACCTGGAATGATCAATTTGCTTCCCAATTTTCATGGCTTAGAATCTGAAAATCCATATCTGCACCTTAGAGAGTTTGAAGATGTTTGTGCTACCTTCACTGACCAAGAAGCTTCAAATGAAATTGTTAAGATTAAGCTATTTCCTTTTTCTTTAAAAGACAAAGCTAAAACTTGGCTTACTTCTTTAAAAGCTAGGTCAATAGGTACATGGCAAGAAATGCAAACTGAGTTTCTAAAAAAATTCTTTCCAACACATAAGACCAATGCTTTGAAAAAAAAAATTCCAAATTTTTCCCAAAATGCAAAAGAAGTTTATTTCCAAAGCTGGGAACGATTTAAAGATTTGTTGAATTCTTGCCCACATCATGGTTTTGAAAAATGGCGTTACATTAGTTTTTTTTATGAAGGTTTAACTCCTGAAACCTGTCAATTTGTTGAAACAATGTGTAATGGAGAATTCCTTGATAAAGAACCTGATGAAGTGTTAGATTTCCTTGATAATTTGGCTG
Organism: Artocarpus heterophyllus; assembly: GCA_025403435.1. Classification (NCBI taxonomy): domain Eukaryota; kingdom Viridiplantae; phylum Streptophyta; class Magnoliopsida; order Rosales; family Moraceae; genus Artocarpus; species Artocarpus heterophyllus. The sequence continues at coordinate 35,915,537 of CM046337.1, forward strand.
ATAACTCTCAATACTGGCAACATAGTAATTCTGAAGACTCAATTAGATCTAATCTTGCTAATGCTCAAAGAGGTGTCCATCAACTTAGTCAAGAAAATGATCTAAGTGTTAGAATTGCATGTTTGACTAAAAAGATTGAAGCCATGGAACGAAGGAATGTCCAAGAACCCAAAATTGAAATTTTGTGTAGTGTTTGCCAAACTCTAGGACACTCAACTTATGAATGCCCAATTTTTAAGGAAGAGTCCCATGAACAGGTGAATTACACAAATCAATTGGACCCACCTAGAAAGCCATTTCCATCCCCAGATTCTGACACATACAATTCACAATGGAAAAACCATCCCAATTTCAGTTGGAGAAATGATCAACCACAATAGCAATATCAACCACCACCACCATTTTCACCACAAAACTCCCAAGGCCGTCCATCATTTCCATCGAATTCTCAAAATTTTCAAAGGCCTCCACAAAATTTTTCTGAATATCTCCAATCTCGAGTCAAAACTCTTGAAGACACTTTGCAAACTTTCATTCAGGCTCAGAAATCATTCATTCAAAAACAGGAAGTTCATAACACTCGCACTTCTCAAGACATTCATGAAATTAAAGAATCCATTTCTAAACTCACTCTTCCCTTCGCATTCAAGAAGAAAGGCAAATTTCCTGCTCAACTTGTACATTATCCATCTGTAAATGAAATTGCCTCTTCTAGTTCACAGGCACAACAAGAAACTGTTAATTTTGTTACAACTCTTCGAAGTGGAAAAACTGTTGATAAAACTAATCTTTTAAAAGATCAGAAACTTAATTCAACTTTGAAAAGTGGTGATCAAATTAATAGTGATGAGGAAAATTTTGAAAAAGAAAAGAGTGTTTCAAGAGAGAAATTTGTTCCAAAGATTCCATTTCCTCAAGCTTTGCATTCAAAAGAGAAGTTTGACAAAAATGCTAAAATTTTTGAACTGTTCAAACAAGTCAAAATTAACATTCCACTTTTAGATGCAATCGAACAAGTCCCATCTTATGCTACATTTTTTAAAGATTGTTGTACGATTAAAAGAAAGCATAATGTGACTAAAATTGCATTTTTAGCTAAGAATGTTAGTTCCAACATTCAACATGATTCATCATTGAAATACAAAGATCCTGGTTGTCCCACAATTTCTTGCATCATCGGACATACTCAAATTGAACATGCTTTGTTAGACCTTGGTGCTAGTGTCAACCTCTTACCTTATTCTGTTTATCAGCAATTAGGTCTAGGTGAATTCAAACAAACTTTTGTCACACTTCAACTAGCTGATCGATCTATAAAAATTCCAAGAGGTGTTGTCAAGGATGGGTTAGTCCAAATTGATAAATTTTACTACCCAGTGGATTTAATTGTTTTGGATACACAACCTGTCAAAAATTCAAATGTTCAAATTCCTGTCATTTTAGGTCATCCATTTCTTGCAACTTCTAATGCTTTGATTAATTGTAGAAATGATATACTAAAATTGTCTTTTGGAAATATGACCTCAGAGTTCAACGTTTTTAACATGGCACAATCACCTTGTAGAAAATGTGAAGTGAACTTTGTTGAGAGCAATACTTCAGGAACGTTTGTTGATCCCTTTGTTGATTTGGCTAATTCTTTTGATTCGAATGTTCCACCCAAAGTTGATAACCATCCTGTGAATGTTTTTTACCAATCTCCTCAAGCTAAAAATTCAAATTTTGAAGCTGAATGTGAAAATGAAGTTTTTGGAGAAGAACCTGAGGATGTGGTGATGGGTGACACTATGGGTGACACTATGGATGACCTCATGTATGATCTCATGGATGAAGAAGAATTTCAGCAAAGATTCTTTGCAGCTGCTGGCAACTTAACTTTTTGGGAATGCTATCTTTTGGGAAGGTTTAGAGTAACTCTTCCAACAGTCATCAACATTGATGATTTTGACTCTGATCCTAAGACTGAAATCATAGTTATAGATTAATGTTTGTATCGTATTTATGTTTTTGTATTTATTTATTGTATCTTTATTTTCTTTGTTTTTCCTAAAAATCAAAAAAATAATTTCAAAAATTCATTAAAATGACAGAAATTATGGAGGTTATAATCAGCACGATTAGTGGGTATTTTTGTATCAACGGCCTCTAGAAACACATTTTAATGAAATGATTTTCAATGAATTTTTTTGAATTTTAGATCTTTGTAAAAATATATATATATATAAAAATAAAAATAAATAAAAAAATTGAAAAACTCCAAAAAAACAAAAAAATAAAAAAAAACACAAAAATATTTTCATTTCTGAGTAATTTGTTAGGTTTCCTTTCTTTGGCCCATTTTAGTTTAGCCCATTACTCTCGCATGCGTCTAAATAGTCTTCCACATGTCTGAACAGAAGTCTACCCCTTGTCTATAAAATTTGTTACTATGCATCCAAGCTCATAAATCTTTATTCTTTCTCTCTCTAAATTTCTTGTTCTATCTCTCGAACTCTCTCTGTCTTCTCACTAAAATTCCAAGAAATTCTTTAAAACTCTTTCAAAGTTCCTCAATCTTTCAAACACTTTTTCTAGAAAATCTTCAATCTCTTTTTCTTCTGCTTCCACAAAAATCTTCACAATCCTCTCTCGAACTCTCTCTTAAAAGCTTTCAATTCAGTCTCAAGAATGTCAATTCCTCAATGATGGATCCGAAATATGAGCACTTAAAGAAATATTTCCCTTCACTTTCTTAAAGGGAGATCAGAAAGAAGTACAAAACTAGAGTCACTCGTCTTTGGGTACTTTCACGTTTTAAGCTTCCTACTGATATTAAGATGTACATAGAAGGTCTTACTCGTTCAAGTGATGTAAATAATGTAGGTTTGCCTGGTATGGGTACAAGTCTGTGTGCTAGAAAAAGAAGAGCTTGTTGTATGGAGTCAAAATGTCATAAATGTTCTCGTCAACTTGTTTTGGAAAATGTCCCTCACCTGGTTTCGTATCTAGAAATAGGGAAGATAAAATTCAGTTCTGTAAAAATGGTCTTAGGAATGAAAACTTAGAACATCTCTGAGTTTCTCTTGAGTCCCATCCATGTGGATACGTTTAGGGGGCTATGAAACAACAATGGCCTCAATTTCATGAAGAAAAAGAACGTCTTGGGAATCTGACGCTAAAAGACCCAACTGTTCAGTTTGCGAGAATGTTAGATGGAAAACAGACTCAAGATCCTTCTACTTTAGAACAAGGTTTGTAAGGTATTTTTCTTTGTTTCTCTAAGTGTTTATCTTAAAAAAAGTCATCATAAAAAAAATAAAATAATATTAAAAAAAATTTTTGAAAATTTATTCGAGATATGATCATAGTTTTAATGAAAAATCATCAAAACGGCTGAGTAATGGAATTTCTGGTAACGTGTTTTGATGAACAAAAGTTTTCTTCAACTCATTCTCGAATAAATTTCATCAACAAAAAGATTTTTATTTTTGTGATTTGTACAGTTGTTGTTTAATAATCGTGATAGTACCGTTTATCTTATAATAATAATATCTTGACTTTTCTTCTTTTGTCAGATGCATAATTTTATTCGGTAGGTGTCTTGTGTGTCGTGTAAGATAAGCTTTGCTTCGAATTTTAAAATTTAGTCCCGTTTGTCAAAAGTTGTGCAATGAAGTCTAGTTGGTCAAAAAGTTAATAGTGTTGTCAGGTACAAGTTGTCTGTAGGTGTGTCACATTTATATGTCCTTGTCTGTCATCACAGCTATCTTTATTTAATTTTACCCAACGCTCTCTTTAGGTGTCTATAAAATCTTTTTAGTTCTTAAGTTTTTCTCAGAGCGAATTTATAAGATAGAGTCAGTAAAATAAAATAAAATAAAATAAGAAAAAGAGTCTTAGTCTTAGTAATTATCATGGATTCCTCATCCCAGTCATCTTTAAAGTTCAACAATATCTGTGTGTTTTGTGGTTCTAAATCAGGAAAAGGCATTGATTACATAGAAACTGCATTTCATCTAGGCTATGTCTTGGATATGAAAAAGATAAACCTAGTCTATGGAGGAGGTAGTCTAGGTTTAATGGGTATGTCTCTGCTGGATGACGTTTTGGAGGTACTAGAGCTTTAGGTATTATTCCAGGTGTCCTTGCTCAAATTCGTTTGTGTGGTCCTACCATTGGTGTTGAAAAAATAGTTACAGGTATGCCTAAGCGAATAAGAGACATGGAGTTTGCTTCTGATGCTTTCATTGCTTTACCTGGAGGTTTAGGAACTCTAGAAGACTCTTTGCCATTGCTAGTTAGAAATTGTTAGGACTACACTCTAAACCTATTGGTTTGTTAAATATAAATGGTTACTTTGATACTCTGCTTAGTTTTTTAGATCATGCTGTGGAACAAAAGTTTCTTGAGGAGTCAGGAAGAAAGATTTTTATCTCTGCCACTACTGTAGAGGAAATGCTTAGTTGGAAATTGTTAGGACTATACTCTAAACCTATTGGTTTGTTAAATATAAATGGTTACTTTGATACTCTGCTTAGTTTTTTAGATCATGCTGTGGAACAAAAGTTTCTTGAGGAGTCAGGAAGAAAGATTTTTATCTCTGCCAATACTGTAGAGGAATTGCTCGAAAAAATGCACGTCATTGATCCTGAAACAAACACTGCAACATCAAAGTTTTGCAAAAAACGCAAACGAGATTGGGATCTTTCTCTCTAAACTCTACCTCTTTTAGTTTTACTTACAGCATTATTGTTTTTTGTCTTTGTTTATGCATTTGTCTTTGAATAACCACCCTTGTGAGTATATTTTGTTAGTCTTCTTACTTAATCTTGTTAAACATTGGGAACAGTGTTCAATTTAGGTTGGGGAAAAGGTTGTGTCAATATTTTTTTTTCTTTTGTGATTGAATCTGGGACTAGTTTTAAAAACCAAGCGAAAAAAAAGAGGTGTGCTGTTTGTAAGACTTTAAGATTCATGTGTTCATAGGTCGAGATGGCTGAGTGAAGGTTTTGACTTGAAACGCGTCTCGATAATGGTACGAAAATGAAGTCCTTTGCATTTGTAAAATTCTCATCTCTGCATTTTTCTTTTGTAGCATAAAAGTTTGAAGATGGCCTAGGTAAGGAGTATTTATTATTCTTGAAATGCATCTTCACCTTGGTAGAAATAGCTGAGTAATGGAGTGACTAGCATTCTTGAAACGTGTTTCTACATGATTGTAAAAACTGTGTGTTTGCATTGCATTTATTATTAAAAAATAAACAACTAAAAAAATTAAAAAAAAATTAAAATCTAAAAATATTTTGGTGATTTGCCTCCTGTCCAATGACGATATCAAGATTATATCATTTCCATGACTTAAGGTAAATTTTAAATATTATTTAAGTTTATGTTAGTTTCTTTAGTTTGCCATATGTTTAGGATGAAATTTTCCCAAAGTTTGAACACTTAATCTTGCACTATGATTTGTTATATTAATTTAGAGACTGTTTATGTTAGTATAATTTGGTTTATTTTTATAAAATCTGATAACTTGTTTAAATCCCTCTTGAGGCGAAATCCTAGATAACACTAAGTTATAGATATAATTTAGATCATCTTTGGATCGTTTGAGCCTTTGAAGTTAACCTGTTTACATTTCATATCCCTAGTTACCTCATTGTGCTTAATGTTCCGTTTTCTTTGTTACCCATATATTTAGCCTAGCCTTTTTTCATAATCATTTTCTTGTACCTTTCACTCATAAGGCATTTATTCTTTCAAGTGAAATCAGATTTATGAGGTTAAAATGAGTTAGGAATATCTACTACCTCTGTAAAATATGTACGTTTATTGTAATTCTTCAGTTATTTTGAAAAAAAAGAAAGAAAAAAAAAGCATAAAAAAAAGAAAGTTAAATAAAAAGTGGTTGACAAACGAAATTTCATTTCGAATTCGGGATTGTAAACTTTGAGAATTGGATTGTACATTTTAAAGGTTTGGGATTTTTGTAAGTGTCTTATGGCTGAACTGAGCCTCAAATATATCTTCCATCATACATTTAACCGAAGCCTTACATTACAAGCCGAATAAAGTCCTAAAAGTCTTTACCAAGGTGTTAATCTACATTAGTGGAGAGAGGGATGAAAAAAAAATTATAAGAATTTATTTAAATAAATTAAGATATATTAATATAAATTTATCTAGTTAATATACATTGATTAGTAATAGAAATTCACACACATAGAGAAGGGAAAATTCATCTTAAATATCTGATGAACTCTAGAAATGAATCATAACTTAATCAATGTTTACATCTTTACTTTGAGGCATGAATATGAGATAAACCCTGAGGAAAAACAGTGAGGAATCACAAGTTAAAAAAAAAAATCTTTTGTCTGTTTTAAGTTTTATCGCTTTAGTTGCTAGAGACTAGCAATAAGTTGGTTGGGGGGTGTGATGAGACTGTAAAAGTGTACATTTTCTAAGGCTTAAATCATTTGTTTATGCTTTTATTTCTCATTAAATCCTCTAATTAATAGCATTTTGTGTTAAAAAGTATTTTTGTGTCTTGGTGTGAAAATATGTTTAAAAATGCGTTTTTAGTGTGTTTTTATGTTTTTAGTAATTTTTAGAGTCATTTTGGTGTGTTAAATAAGTGTCTAGTCTGTAAATATTCAAAACCGTAAAAGTAATGCGGTTATTTTATTTTAAGTTTTAGTGTGTTTAATAGTGTGTTTTAAGTTTATAAATATGTCTTGTTATATTTTTAGTAATTTTAAAAATATTTCCAAGTCATAAAAATTATATATGTGCTAAACCGTAAGAGACTGGAAATTTTAGGAGTTTTTATTTAATTTTGTGTGTTTTAATGTAAAATAAATATTTTTTAAATATTATGTTTGTAAAATAATTAATATTATTGTGTTTGTGATTTTTAGATTTGAAATCTGGAAGAAAAGAGGAGCAAAACAACACCAAAACAGATAAAATCAGACATCAAATGCATAAAAAGATCCTTAAAATATTCGGATTCATATAGCAGGGACATGTGGCGTAACAAGGACCATCGGATTCACTGCCGAATTCATCTCAACTGTCCGAGGAAGAGACGCATGTCAACTTGTCATTTGGTGCGTCAGCGAAATCTCAAAGTGCGGTCCACATGTCGAGATATGATTGGCGAGTGTGTTACACGCGCCGACAAAGCTGCAAGCGAGGTAGGGGAATCGCAGGCCGTGTTTGCTCGCGTGTAGGTGAGTCCACGTGCGGCTGTTCTTCCAGCCGTTGGATGCGATGACCAAGAGCAATCTGACGGTCCAAAATGGCTGTCCCACTGGTCCCAGCTGGGCCCATTCTCAGGCGTGTTTGGAGCCGTTGGATCGTGCGATTAACGGTCACAATTAGTCCGTTTAAGTGTTGCCATGTACCACGAGGCAGAGAATCTCAAAGACAAATTCGCATTCTCACGAACGCGGATCAGCGTGAAAGAAGAAGGAAATAATTCAAAATCGTCAACTTTCAACAGGAAATAGCATTAATTATAAAGTGGATGTTTGTAAAATCGATTCCCTATAAATACCGAGGCATTTGCCTCAGTTGAAGGGGAGCCTCTCGTAGCATGAAAATGCTATTGTAATAATTATAGTCTAGTTTTTATTTTAGTTTTCAGTCTAGTTTCTTGTAAAATATTTTCTAGTTTATGTTGTAAAAATTATGCTCAATAATATCAGTAGTACTTTATTAATTATGTCTTTCTAAATTTCTTTTTAGCTGAGGGGAGAGTGGGAAATTCTGGCAAAATTATCTTAAATATTTTTGGTTTTTCTTAGTTTTCTAAGCTGTTGTAATGCCAAAATATTCTCTTAGAAAACCTAGAATTTCAATATTTTCTTAGCTAGAACTCTGCCAAAAATACGGTGCTGATTTATCGACGACATAGACTGGCACGGATAATGCTTGGGAGGACCTTGATTACTCGTAGACAGAGAATGGCTCGATAAAGGCTTAACTTACTATCTTGGTTGTTATTTTGGTTAAGTTATGTTGAAATGCTGCTTAATTATTATGTTGTGTTTTTGCTACATTATAGATATGGAATGGCATAGTAAATGCTTGGTAAATCTTGATTTATTGTCGACATAGGATGGCATAGTGTATACTTAAACCAACTAATAAATAAAAAGAGAAACTAAAATATATTGAAGATAATTGTCAGAATAAAACCTTTGAACCTCAGCCCTATTATTATTGTTGTTTTACTTCCTTAAATTGTCGTTATTATTGTTGTTACTCTGCTTAAATTATTATTTGTATTTCTTGTTATTAAAGTTTGAAATTATCAAAATTTAAAGATGAAAAATGCTGTAAAAAAAATTGTGTAAATATTGTAAATACATTCTGTGAATAATAAATATTAATCCTCAAAATTTTCAGCTTAAATAAAAAGAAAAAGTTAATATAATACATGTACTGGAATTGAATAAATCCTTCCTTGTGGGTTCGACCTCGGATTCACTGAGAAAATATTACTTGAGACAACCTTATACTTGAGGTTAGTTTAAAATGCGTAAATAGACGCGAGACCAAGTTTTTGGCGCCGTTGCTAGGGAAGGTATTGTTTTTAGTGCAGTATAATATTGTGTAATATATTTTCCTTTTCTTTTTATTTTTCTTTTATATGTTACTAACTTTTCTTTTCTTTTGCTTTATTTCTTTTCTTTTGTTAATATCTTCTGTTTTGCAGGCATTAAGTACTATTCACGTAGGAATCTGCATGCATTTTCTGTAAGTTACTATTTGTAGTAGTTACTGTTCACGTCACTATTTTAATATTAAAAAAATAAAAAAAATCAAATATTAAAAAAATAATAAAAAAAATAAAAATAAAAAAAAATTTTCTCTCATTTCTTCTGTAAAATATTTATTTTGCTAGTTTTAGGTTTATGCCATAGAAATAAAACTTCATAAAATTTTAGATTAGGTTTTCCATAATACTTAATAAATAAATTGTGTTTTTGTGAAAAGTTTTTTTTGAGAAAGTTTTGTTTGGGGACTGGTACTAGTTCGGAATTCTTTCCCATAACTGGTTCACTTTTGGAGTTTCTCCCAACACCAGTCGTTCCTGAAACGTTGTTCTATCAAGGAGATTGGTTCTTAAGGAGCCTTAGCACCACCAATTTTTCCTGGGGACATTCTTGAAAAATATAATTCGCAACTTCACAAAATCAATAAGGTAGATACTTTCCATTCACTACACTACTCTCCTTGAGTGGAGAAAAGCTTAGTATTTGTCTCTAAAATTTTCTAAATATTTAAATAATTTGTATGCCAGTTTGGTTTCGTGAGTCTAATAGTCGTAGGTTAGTTAGGAAAAGTTTAGAATCACATTTCCTCTCTGTTTTGTCTTCAAATTCACCAAAAATGGCTGATGATGAAAGTGTTCATAATGAAAATATTGTTAATCAACAAATCAACAATCCTGTTGTTCACTCAATGAGAGATTATTTGCAACCACCCCGTGAATCCAAATCCATCGTGTTTGGTTTTTCCTCTCAATGCTCATCACTTTAGGTTTAAACCTGGAATGATCAATTTGCTTCCCAATTTTCATGGCTTAGAATCTGAAAATCCATATCTGCACCTTAGCGAGTTTGAAGATGTTTGTGCTACCTTCACTGACCAAGAAGTTTCAAAGGAAATTGTTAAGCTTAAGCTATTTCCTTTTTCTTTAAAAGACAAAGCTAAAACTTGGCTTACTTCTTTAAAAACTAGGTCAATAGGTACATGGCAAGAAATGCAAACTGAGTTTCTAAAAAAATTCTTTCCAACACATAAGACCAATGCTTTGAAAAAAAAAATTCAAAATTTTTTCCAAAATGCAAAAGAAGTTTATTTCCAAAGCTGGGAATGATTTAAAAATTTGTTGAATTCTTGCCCACATCATGGTTTTGAAAAATGGCATTACATTAGTTTTTTTTATGAAGGCTTAACTCCTGAAACCTATCAATTTGTTGAAACAATGTGTAGTGGAGAATTCCTTGATAAAGAACCTGATGAAGCCTTAGATTTCCTTGATAATTTGGCTGATAACTCTCAATACTGGCAACATAGTAATTCTGAAGGCTCAATTAGATCTAATCTTGCTAATGCTCAAAGAGGTGTCCATCAACTTAGTCAAGAAAATGATCTAAGTGTTAGAATTGCATGTTTGACTAAAAAGATTGAAGCCATAGAACGAAGGAATGTCCAAGAACCCAAAATTGAAATTTTGTGTAGTGTTTGCCAAACTCTAGGACACTCAACTTATGAATGCCCAATTTTTAAGGAAGAGTCCCATGAACAGGTGAATTACACAAATCAATTGGACCCACCTAGAAAGCCATTTCCATCCCCAGATTCTGACACAGACAATCACAATGGAAAAACCATCCCAATATTAGTTGGAGAAATGATCAACCACAACAGTAATATCAACCACCACCACCATTTTTACCACAAAACTCCCAAGGCCGTCCACCATTTCCATCGAATTCTCAAAATTTTCAAAGGCCTCCACAAACTTTTTCTGAAAATATCCAATCTCAAGTCAAAACTCTTGAAGACACTTTGCAAACTTTCATTCAGGCTCAGAAATCATTCATTCAAAAACAGGAAGTTCATAACACTCGCACTTCTCAAGACATTCATGAAATTAAAGAATCCATTTCTAAACTCACTCTTCCCTTCGTATTCAAGAAAAAAACAAATTTCCTGCTCAACCTGTACATTATCCATCTGTAAATGAAATTGCCTCTTCTAGTTCATAGGCACAACAAGAAACTGTTAATTTTGTTTCTTGTAAAATATTTTCTAGTATATGTTGTAAAAATTATGCTCAATAATATCAGTAGTACTTTATTAATTATGTCTTTCTAAATTTCTTTTTAGCTGAGGGGAGAGTGGGAAATTCTGGCAAAATTATCTTAAATATTTTTGGTTTTTCTTAGTTTTCTAAGCTGTTGTAATGCCAAAATATTCTCTTAGAAAACCTAGAATTTCAATATTTTCTTAGCTAGAACTCTGCCAAAAATACGGTTCTGATTTATCGACGACGTAGACTGGCACGGATAATGCTTGGGAGGACCTTGATTACTCGTAGATAGAGAAGGGCTCGGTAAATGCTTAACTTACTATCTTGGTTGTTATTTTGGTTAAGTTATGTTGAAATGCTGCTTAGTTATTAAGTTGTGTTTTTGCTACATTATAGACATGGAATGGCACAGTAAATGCTTGGTAAATCTTGATTTATTGTCGACATAGGATGACGTAGTGTATACTTAAGCCAACTAATAAATAAAAAGAGAAACTAAAATATATTGAAGATAATTGTCATAACAGAACCTTTGAACCTCAGCCTTGTTATTATTGTTGTTTTACTTCCTTAAACTGTCGTTATTATTGCTGTTACTCTGCTTAAATTATTATTTATATTTCTTGTTATTAAAGTTCCAAATTATCAAAATTTAAAGATGAAAAATGCTATAAAAAAATTGTGTAAATATTGTAAATACATTCGGCGAATAATAAATATTAATCCACAAAATTTTCAGCTTAAATAAAAAGAAAAAGTTAATATAATACATGTATTGGAACTGAATAAATCCTTCCTTGTGGGTTTGACCTCGGATTCACTGAGAAAATATTACTTGAGACAACCTTATACTTGAGGTTAGTTTAAAATGCAAAAATAGACGCGAGACCAATTGGGTTATCTTACTAAATTATTACGATATGTTTGCTTATGTTTGGTATATGATTCTTTATTGTAGATTAAAAAATGTCTAAAAATGCTTTATCATCGATACTTGACAAAAACCAATTAATAGGTGAGAATTACAATGATTGGAAATGGAACCTAGATATCGTCCTGTCCTTTGAGAAACTGAAATATGTTCTAACAACCCCTTGTCCTCCTGAGCCTACCGGAGACTCGTCTAATGAGCAATTCCAAGCGTATGACTGCTGAAAAGATGCTAATGATCAGGCCTGCTGCTATGTTATGGCCAGCATGAATAATGTGCTGCAGGCTCAACATCAAGATTATGAGACTGTAAAGCAGATCTTGGATAATCTTGAGGACATGTTTGGAGGCCAGGCCATAAAAAAGCGGCAAGGGGCACTTCAGAAACTTCTTAACTGTAGACAAAGATCGGGGACATCTGTAAAGGAGCATATGATGTTGGTCATGGGTTACCTCGCTGAGGCTCAAACCAATGGAGCCGACATCGATGCTGAAACTTAGATGACTATGGTCTTTGAGACTCTGTCTAAGGAATTTATTTTGTTTAGAGCTACATTTAATTTAAGCAATAGACGGGATATGACCTTGACAAAACTGATGAAACAGTTCCAGAAGTTCAAACTGTTGATCAGGGAGCCTCTTACGGGTGGTGAGGCCAACATGGTAGCTGCTTCTAGTTCCAATTCTAACTCTGGGAATGGAAAGAAGCAACAGGCCAAGAATAGGAAGTCTTCTATTCCTGCTAACACCAAGAGCAAGAAAAAGAAGAAGAAGAATCCAAAGAAGCTTAAGTGCTTCTTCTGTGGTAAGGTCGGGCATATTAAGAAGCATTGCAAGGACTTCCTTTCTAAAGGAGGTAGGTGTGATCTTTTGTATTTAGAAACTTGTTTGGTTGAGGAATCTAGTGACATTTGGGTCATAGATTCTGGTGCAACTAATCATGTTTGTGTTTCTCTACAAGGGTTCAAAGAAACGAGAAGTCTGTTACATGAAGACTTCACGCTTCGGATGGGCGATGGATCCTTGGTCTTAGCGGAAGCAGTGGGAGACGTTCATCTTTACTTTGATAACTATAGGAATTTATTTTTACAAGATTGTTTTTATGTTCCTAAATTTACAAGGAATTTAATTTCTATATCTTGTTTATTTAAAGACTCCTACATGGTATCTTTTAATGAAAATGTGGTGATTCGTAAAAACAAATCTTTTATCTGTTCTGGATGAATGCAAAATAATCTATATTGTATCAAACCTAAGATGGACTTATTGCTTAATGCTGAGATGACTGATAATAACTCCAAAAGACTTAAAACTTCTCACTCTAATAAGACTTATCTTTGGCATTTGTGCCTTGGCCACATTAACTTGAATAAGATTCAAAGGTTGGTAAGGGATGGACCTTTAAGTCACTTAAAGGTGGAATCTATACCTCAATGTGAATCTTGTTTGGAGGGTAAAATGACCAAAAGACCATACGGGTCTAAAGGCAATAGGGCCGAAGGGGTTCTAGAACTTGTGCACAGTGATGTTTGCGGACTGATGAACATCCGGGCACGAGGAGGGTATGAGTACTTCGTCACTTTTATTGACGATTACTCAAGATATGGGTATGTGTGCCTGATGCACCACAAAAGCGAAACTTTTGACAAGTTTAAGGAGTTTCAGGCTGAAGTGAAAAAGCAATTGGGTAGACCCATAAAGGCACTTCGATCCGATCGAGGTGGAGAATACCTTTCTAATGAGTTCTTGGGACACTTGTTAGAGAATGGGATTTTATCCCATTTGACTACGTCGGGCACTCCGCAGCAGAATGGCATAGCTGAGAGAAGAAATAGGACTTTGTTGGACATGGTCAGGTCCATGATGAGTTATTCATCATTACCTTTATCTTTTTGGGAATATGCACTACAAACTGCATGTTATCTTTTGAACAATGTGCCTTCAAAATAGGTCCCTAAAACTCCTCACGAGTTGTGGACAATAAGGAAGACATCCTTAAACCATATTCGCAAATGGGGATGTCCGGCTCATGTCCTGTTTAAGGATCCGAATAAGTTGGAAGCACGTTCAGAAGTTTGCATGTTTGTAGGATATCCAAAAGGGACTAAAGGGGGTTATTTTTATAACCCGAAGGAAAATAAAGTCGTGGTTTCTGCTAATGCAACTTTCCTTGAGGAGAGTTACATGGATGACTTTAAACCTCGAAGCAAAGTGGCGCTTGAGGAGTTAAGGAGTGATCAAATCACTCCGTAGGTTTTGAATGAAACCGTTCCGATCAATGTAGAAAAACCAAACAAACTTGAATAACAATCTCAGGGGCTTTGGCATAGTGGGAGGATCGGGCGTCAACCTGAGAGGTATATGTTCAATGGGGAGGTCTTCTTGGCTGAACTGGATGAACATGGCAGGGATCCTTATACTTACGCAGAAGCTACAGAGGATGTTGATTCAAAACTCTGGACAGAGGCCATGAACATAGAGATGAAGTCTATGGAGACTAATCAGGTCTGGGAGCTTGTGAATCTTCCCGAAGGGGTAAAACGCATAGGGTGTAAGTGGATCTACAAGAGGAAAAGAGGAGTGGATGGAAAGGTTGAACCTTTAAGGCTAGACTGGTAGCTAAGGGTTATACGCAAAAGGAAGGAATCGATTATGAGGAAACCTTTTCGCCTGTAGCCATGCTTAAGTCCATCTAAATTCTCTTATCCATAGCTGCCGCTCTCGATTATGAGATTTGGCAGATGGATGTCAAGACGGCTTTTCTAAATGGCTATCTTGATGAGTCCATTTATATGGAACAGCCAGACGGGTTCAAGGTCACGGGTCAAGAGGATAAAGTTTGTAAGCTGCTAAAGTCAATTTATGGACTTAAGCAGGCTTCTCGTTCTTGGAACATAAGATTTGATTAGGTGATCAAGACTTATGGGTTCTCACAAAATGTGGATGAACCATGTGTTTATAAACACATAAAGGATCAGAAGGTGGTTTTTCTACTACTCTATGTAGATGACATTCTGCTAATTGGCAATGACGTTGGGCCGTTGTCATCGGTCAAATTATGGTTGACCAAGCAGTTTGACATGAAAGACTTGGGTGAGGCTAATTTTGTTCTCGATATTCAGATCTTTCGGGACAGGAAGAACAAAATGATAGCTTTGTCACAAGTTGGCTACATAGATAAAATTCTCAGGAGGTTTGCAATATAGGATTTCAAGAAAGGTGGGCAACCATCTAGGTCTGGAATTACTCTTTCAAAGAAAGACTCTCCAAAGTCTTATGAAGAAAGAGAATACATGAAGAAGGTGTCTTATGTTTCAGCAGTGGGTAGTCTCATGTATGCCATGCTTTGCATGCAACTGGATATTAGTTATGCGGTCGGGATTGTAATTTCAGGCGGATCTAAGACCGAACCACTGGGTCACGGTAAAGCATATTTTCAAGTACCTGCGAAGGACTCGAGGATATATGCTAGTATATTCGGGTGAGGACCTAATTCCTCTAGGATATACTGATTTAGATTTTCAATCCTGTCTGGATTCTAGGAAATCGACTTTGGGGTTTGTGTTTACTCTGGGTGGCGGTGCCATTAGTTAGAGAAGTGCGAAGTAAGATTGCACTTCGGATTCAACGATGGAGGCCGAGTATGTGGTAGCTAGTGATGCTTCGAAAGAAGCAGTGTGGCTCCGTAAGTTCCTTGGGGATCTTGAGATTGTTGCTGGCATGGATAAGGCGGTATCACTGTACTATGATAACAGTGCGGCGGTAGCTAATGGTAAGGAACCAAGATTTCACAAGAAGAGTAAACATATTGATCGAAAGTATCATATGATAAAGGACTTCGTTGAGGGCGGGCATGTCACGGAATGCAAGATCGCGTCAGAGGACAATTTAGCTTATCCATTTACGAAGACACTTATAGGGAGAGTCTTCGAGAAACATGTGAAAGCTATGGGGAAGCGAGATATGCTGGATTTACTCACTTAGTGCAAGTGGGAGATTGTTGGATATTATGCCCTAAGAAGTAAAAATGTCATACATTTTTTGAGACATTTTTTTATCAATAAAGAATTTATTTATTTTCATATACCAAATCTTGTCCTCTTTACATTCATATTTGTTGAATGTATGTTAAGCAAACAGTACTGTAAGACTGTCGGTCTAAACTTTTAAGAATTGGGCATATGATGGACTGATTATGCAGAAGACACGATTCTTAAGGTGACGGTCTAAAACATATGATCCGCAATCGAGGGAATAAAGTTGGGCACTATATTCATACAAAGATTGTTATGTTGTCTATATCCCTATTGGGAGATGGTTTGTCTTGACTATCGGAGTTGGACTCCGTGAGTAGAAACATTGGCACATTGTCATAGGTGACGATGTGTTGGATCGGGACACAAAGTGAATTGATTTGGATTAATAATTTTGTCTTGGCAAATCGATTCACAATCATTTGTATTGTATCTTAATCCTGAGATGGATAGTGGGCCCGTTGTCTCGACTTGTGTCTTTTGATGTACCAAAGGGTGACACCCACATCTCAATAGTGGTATGCATGCCGGTATGTTGGAGGCATGACTTTTGATAGCATAGACTTGTTATTCATAGATATGGAATCCATAGCTCCTCTTTAGAAGTAATGATATCCTCTTATATGCGTTATCCTGTAATTGGAAAACTAGAGCGCTCAACCGTTTGGATACATAGGTGTAACCAAATGGTATACTATCTTTGGATGGTAAGTTTTCTAATAGTGAGATAATGGAACGTAAGATAAAAATAATCGGGAAGGTAAGATAGAACTTATCCTTAAGCTAATTATGGATTATCATATGGGGATATGATACACTTTGATATGTCATGGAGACTTAGCTATACGGGCTTCGTAATTCTATAAAGTTCAAGAGTGCAGCTCCAAGCTTTTAGTGGAGTAGCGTTGGAGTTGATAATTGTGAAATGTATATCTGGGATATTGGGTTTCATAATTATCGAGAGCTTGAACTTTATAGGTCCATTTTGGTCCCCTTTGCTAGCTCACAAAATCCTGTAACGATACGGCGTGCTTTTTCAATAATTGGTGACTTATGTCGGATTTATCGGATTGGTTTAAAATTTGAAAGAATCAAATAATTCATTTCTGTTTATTAGTTAAATTAATTTTGTAATAAAATTAATTTAAGATAAACTTGTTGAATTGTGGGGATAGGATCATTCTCATCTATTTATCGGTTGATTTAATTAGATAAATTAAATCAAGATAAACTTGTAGAATTATTGTGAATTGATTTATTTTCTTAGAGATTATCTTAATAAAGTTTGTTTTGATTAGATAACTTCTCTCTTGATTAGTTGGAAGGAGAGTCATCGGTGGAAGAGCTGTACGTGTGAGCCCACACTCACTTCGATCGTGGATAGAGAATAGCAAAGAAGACCAGTTGGTTGAGGCTCTTCTGGAACGTTACTTCTCTTCACGGGTCACGGAAGTTCTTCGGTAAATAAAGGTTAGTAAGATCTATTTAATTTATACATATAGCATGTCAAACTTGTGTTTTGGAAAAATACTCTCATGTTAAAATTTTTAAAATTTTCGCTGCACACCTCACACTGATTTTTTCCAACAGAAGGTGCCAGTCGTTAGCCTCAGCCTCAGACCCTACCTTCGCCTCAGCAGTTTCTACAGTTGCAGTTTCCTCGGTTCTCTCTTCAGCAACTATCATATCCAGCACAAGGGCAACTGCCGTATCATTTCCAACGTAGTGTTCCCTAGTATCGAGCGTCGAGTGTAGTTAGTGTGCAGTCGTCTTCGTCACAGTAGTATCGGTAGAATAATCCAGGACCTAGCAATGTAGGTAGAGGGAAAGGAAAGGCACCAGTGCAGGTTCATGCGATGGAATTAGGAGGTTCAGATGTTCAAACCAGTAATGCGGTAGTCGATGGTACGATCTTAGTTTCCCAATCCTTAGCTCACATTTTATTTGATACAGGTGCCACTCTTTCTCTCATTTTAAGTCGTCGTTTTGTACATGCCTTGGGACTAGAAATAGAAGAGTTTAATGAACCCCTAGTCATAGCTTCTCCCTTGCGGCAAGTGTGTGTAAATTATATATGTAAAGCTTGTAAAATCAAGATTGGGGATGAGATTTTGAAAAGTGATTTGATTGTACTCGCCATGAGCTCATATGATATAATTCTAGGGATGGACTGGTTGTCCAGGTATAAAGCAGTTGTAGACTGTTAGCTTAGGAAAGTGACCTCAGTGTCTGATAGGGGGACGATGATCACTTACTAGGGTGGTTGTGATATGTTAATGAGTGAGCATCTCATTAATTCATGTCTTAGGGGGTGAAGAAATCTAGTTTGCCATGCTTTTCTTGCGAGTTTGTAAGATGAGCCTTATGCCTTGAGAGGAAATGTAGCGATTCTGGTGGTTGATGAGTATGACGATGTCTTCCCCGACGAGTTGCCAAGATTACCACTGCATCGAAAGATTGGGTTTGGTATTGAGTTATTCTCGGGAACAACATCGATTTTAGTGGCCTCTTATCCGATGACGCCGGTAGAAATGAAAGAATTGAGAAAGCAACTTTAGGAGCTTACTGATAAGGGGCGTATTCAGAATAGAACATTTCTGTGGGGAGCATCAGTTTTGTTTGCTAAGAAACATGATGGGACTCTTAGGTTATGTATAGATTATCGACAGCTGAATTGTGTCATAGTGAAGAATAAATATCCTTTACCCAGGATCGATGAGTTGTTTGATCAGTTGGGAGGTTCGCGATACTTCTCAAAGATAGATTTGCGCTCAAGGTACCATCAGCTTCTCAAGGATAAAGGAACAGGATATTCCCAAGACAACTTTCAGGACCCGATATGGACATTTTGAGTTTCTGGTGATGCCATTTAGATTGAAAAATGCTCCGGCAGCTTTCATGGATTTGATGAATAGGATATTTAGGCCGTATCTGGATCAGTTTGTGATCGTGTTCATCGATGATATTCTAGTGTATTCTAAGACTTGGGAGGAGCATGAGCAGCATCTCAGGATTGTGCTTCAAATTCTGCGGGAGCACTAGTTGTATGCCAGGAAAGAAAAGTGTAAATTTTGGTTAACAGAGGTTAAGTTTTTGGGTCATGTCATCTCCGAGCATGGTATTTTTATTGATTCGTCCAAGATTGAAGCCATAGTGGAATGGGAACGGCCAAGGAATGTAGTAGAAATCCGTAGCTTTTTGGGTCTTGTAGGTTATTACAGGAAATTTGTAAAGGATTTCTCAAAAATTGCAGCTTTGTTGATGAGGTTGATCAGGAAAAACAGTCAAGTTTGAGTGGGATGAAGAATGTGAGCTTGCTTTTTAAGAATTGAAGAATCGGTTAACTTCAGCCCTAGTATTGATTATTCCCAATAGTGACGAGCCATATGAGGTTTATACAGATGCTTCAAGATGTGAACTTGGATGCGTATTGATGCAGCATGGACGTGTGGTTGCATACGGATCGAGACAGCTACAACCTCACGAGCGAAATTATCCTACTCACGACTTGGAGCTCGTGGCGGTGATTCATGCACTGAAGATTTGGAGATGTTATTTGTATGGGGCGACATTTCAGGTCTTTTTTTATCATAAGAGTTTGAGGTATCGTTCACTCAGAGGGATCTTAACTTGAGGCAGCGAAGATGGATGGAGTATATGGAGGATTATGATTTTGCGTTGCAGTACCATCCTGGGAAAGCTAATGTGGTCGCGGATGCGCTTAGTAGGAAGTCTTCAGGGATTCTCGCTTATTTGGCTCTTGAGGACTAGAACAGGGATGCGACAGTGAGCGAATATGGACTACAGTATCATGAAGACTATGATCGTGTTTCGGTGTACCATATGGAAGCGACCCTAGCTCTTGTTCAAATGGTGAAACAAAATCAGTGGCAGGACCAGCATCTTTGAGGGATTTGGACGCGTATTCAAAACGGAGAGCAGTTTGAAGAATGGAGAGTGCATGCAGATGGATCATTGTACTTCTGGGAATGTCTTGCAGTTCCAGCCATCGTAGAGGTGACGAAAGCCATTATGGACAAAGCTCATAGGTCTCAGTTTGCTATTCATCTAGGGAGCACAAAGATGTATTGCGATTTGAGGAGGTAATATTGGTGGAGAGGTATGAAGAAAGATGTTCAAGAGTACGTGGCCAAGTGCACGACGTGTCTCCAGGTGAAAGCCGAGCATCAGAAGCCTACAAGTCAGCTTCAGCCGCTTCCTATTCTAAGGTGGAAATGGGAGCATGTGACGATGGATTTTCTCACAAGTTTGCCGAGGATGGAGCAGCGGCATGATGTAGTTTGGGTTGTGGTTAACAGGTTGACAAAATTAGCACATTCCATTCTGTTTAGGTCGACATGTTCGAGGAGGATTCTCATGGAGTTGTATCTGCAGAATATAGTTAGATTGCACGGAGTTCCTTTGTCCATCACTTCTGATCGAGACACCAGGTTTAATGCTAAGTACTCGAGGAGCTTTCAAGAGGCTTTAAGCACAGATTTGAACTTCAATACGGCATTTCATCCTCAGACTAATGGGTAGTCTGAGCGGGTTATTCAGATTCTCGAGGACATGTTGCGTGCTTGTGTGTTAGACTTCGGTGAGAATTGGAAGAGATATTTTCATCTGGCAGACTTCGGCGGGAATTGGAAGAGATATTTTCATCTGGCATTAGACTTCCAGGTTTAATGCTAAGTGCTGGAGGAGCTTTCAGGACGCTTTAAGCATAGATTTGAACTTCAATACGGCATTTTATCCTCAGACTGATGGGTAGTCTAAGTGGGTTATTCAGATTCTCGAGGACATGTTGCGTGCTTGTACGTTAGACTTCGGCGGGAATTGGAAGAGATATTTTCATCTGGTAGAATTCATGTACAACAACAGCTATCAGGCAAGCATTGGTATGGCACCGTTTGAGGCATTGTACAGGTGACCGTGTAGATCACCTGTGTGTTGGACAGAGTCAAAAGACAGGATTATTATGGGCCAGATGAGATTCGTGATAGCAATGAGAAAGTCACCGTAATTCAAGATCAATTGAGGGTAGCTTAGAGTCGACAGAAGAGTTATGTGGATAGAAGATGTCAGCCCTTAGGATTTGTGGTAGGGGACTTTGTTCTCTTAAGAGTATCAGCTTCGTAAAGGTATTATGTGGTTCAGAGTGAGTGGAAAGCTTGCACCGAGATATATTGGACCGCTCGAGATCACACAGTGTGTTGGTGTGGTCGCTTTTCAGCTTGACCTTCCACCTAAACTTTCTCATGCTCATGATGTGTTCCATGTGTTGATGCTCAGGATGTGTCCGCTTAAGCAGGGTAAGATAGTTTCATTTCATGATGTGCAGGTTTGGAAAGATACGATGCACGAGGAAGTGCCAGTTCAGATCATCGATCGAAAAGTGATCGGTTTGCGTCGTCGTGAGATATCGTTGGTAAAGGTCGGTGGCATCATCACGAGGTTGATGAAGCCACTTGGGAATTATAGTCTAGCATGCGGGAGTTGTATTCACATCTATTTTGTTTCTAGATTGATTTGCAAATTTCGAGGGCAAAATTTCTTTTAGGGTTGGAGAGTTGTAATGCTCTGAAATTAATTTAATGTTATTATAATGTAAAATGATGAATTAGTGTGCCATAACTAATGTTTTAAAATTAGTTTGATCATTTAATAAAATTTTGGGTGTAAAGTTGTTTTGGTTATCTTAATGACTTCTAATTGTTTTTAATTATTTTAAATGTTATTTTGAATCTTTGGGACACAAAAATTTGTAAAATGTCAAATATATTCCATTTTACAAAGCCGTAGGCGGCATATAGTTTTCACACAGTAAAATCGTCCATTATTTCTCTCTATTTATTCTCTCTCCTCTCCCTCTCTTTGATTCACTCTCTCTCTCTTTCTCTCTTTCCCCGTGAGTCTCTCTCTCTTGCTCTCTCTCCTTCTCTCTCATTTTCTCTCAAATTTTAACTCCATTCAAGCTCATGCTTCGCGTTTTGGTGGATTAGAAGCTCGGGAGCTCGATTGAACAACCAAAAACGTGAATTGAAGCTTGGATTTGAGGTTAGTTTTGAAATTTCTAAATTTTTTTCAAATTTTTAACTTTTCATGCATTGTTGAAATCTAAGTTTCTTTGAGCTTAAGAAACCTTTGATTTGATTTAAAGGAACTTAGAACAACTAGAATCTAAGCCTTGTTTGAAGAAAAATGGATTCGATTCAAGATTTTTCATTTTTCTTCATTTTTCTCAATTTTTTGGATTTCTTGAGATTTTGTGTTCAAATCTTGTTTAAATGAGTTTAAAAGTGTTATATTATGTTTGTTTATCATCTATGATTGTTTTCTATGCCTGGGATTTGAGAAAAACAAGTTAAAACGAAGATTTGAGTTTTGGGAGACCCAAAACCCGTGCCTGAGATTTCTGGAAATTTTTCAATTCAGCAGGCGGATTCAAAGGATCGGCAGCCTGGATTCATTCGTTCGGCAGGCCGAACCTGGGAATGTTCAGCCGACCGGACATGGTCCTCCTGCAGGCCGAACTGTGCAGTTCGGCCGACCGAACTAGGGGACCGGCAGGCCAGCCGAACTAGGGCAAATTTTGTAATTTTCATCCGTTTTCACTATTTTGAACCCCGATTGAAATTTCAACTTTATAAAATGATTTTAAAGATACAAATAGGCAAACTAGGACATCATGAAACGGTTTAGTAACATAGAATGTCTCAAACTAGATATTGATCGACTTAGTTTGTATCTAGGATCGTTCGTGGTTCTACAGAGCTAACGTATAGCGGATCGGGATTACGATATGGGGCACCGACACGAGTATCGAGGTAGGACTTTTACTCCTTCTTTGATAACCCAGTTTTAAATGATTTGGCTTTGAAAAGGGTTTTTATCAAAGTGCTTTCAACGGTTGATTGAAAATGAATTTATCGGTTATATTTTAATAAACCGTGAACTAAAATGAACTTCATAATGAATGATAATGAAAACATCTGGTAAATGGATTTTGAATAATGATGAAAATGAACATAAAGGCATGATGCCATATCAAAGATCGGGTCGTGTAGCGATCGACTTTGGGGACAAGTCCCGAAACCCAACTAGGCCACTACGGTGGTGTTATTCATATGGTTTGCCTAGGAAAAGAAAATGATGAGATTTCTGGTTGACCAAATGAACTATTTTGGGTAAGAACGGCTTTACTTCAATTTATTTATTCAAGCTTCCTTTTAATAATCTCTTGAATAGTGAGATTTCCTTTTAAATTAAATGATTTCTTAAAATATAGCCCTACTGGGCCTTTGGCTCACATTTTACTTGTTTTCAAACTTCCCCCTCTAGGTGGATTTTCTCTTAGGTTCAGAGAGGACTCAATAGACAGAAATAAGGAGCTGTAGGAGAATCCATAGACTGTTTAAGTTATTAAATCAAGGCATGTAACATATTTATTTTCTCTTATTTGGACTGTGTATGTAATAGAATATTGTCAGTACTATGTGTGTGCACAAGATGTGGGTTCGTGGGACTCATTCTCGTTCATCCTATTTAATTGTTGTTTCTTATTACTTGTTTAATGAATATATTTGTTTAAATTATCGAAATGCTTGTTTAAAAGGTTTTGAGATTTTCCCCCTTTTATGATTAATTTAACCCTTAAACTCATATTTTGAACTAAATTCTTATTTAATTAATTCAAATAAATCACCACGTCACCTCCCGTACTCCGGGGCGTGACAATATTTAAATTATTATGAATAAATATGTCTAATAGAAAATATGCATGGGGTATTACAAACTCTAAATAAAATAGAAAAATAGAAAGTTTAATACAATCTTAGAATGACGCTTTAAAAAAATTTCTCACATGTGCTAAGAGAAATGTGGTGAACTCAAGTGAAGAAACAAGTAGAGGAAAAATGAATTAGGGAATGATGAAGGGGTGAAAGAAAAAACATAGAGAATTAGAACGATCAAATACATAAAAAAAGCCACTTTTAGTAATCTCACTTAAGGCCCTATATTACTTCAAGTTGGCCCTAGATGTGACAACTTGAACTAGAAACTGGTCCTAAATTTTGATTTGCCTTCCCATATTCCTAGAAACTGGCCCCATATTTTCTCACAAAAGTCAAACTTTCAACACACATCTAAATACAATTTCATATTTTATTCTAATTTTAAACTACACCTGTAACGTTCAAAAATTAGTTAAGAATGATTTGAACGTAAAATAATGAATTAGTGCGCCTGAGTACAATTTGAACTTAATCTAATCATTTTGTGGTATTTTTCTTTATGAATAAATTTCTTTTTATGATTTTTATTTAACTTGTTTCAGTTTCCATTTTGGGACCAAACAATTTCTAAATTTCCAATGAATCCCCTTTTGAAAACCATGTGCTGGAGATGGTTTCTAGCTTCAAACCATCATACTCCCTCTCTATTTATTCCTTACTCTCCCATACTCCCTCACCACTCTCTCTTCTTTCTCTCTCTTCCTTTTTCCCTCTCCTTCCCATCACTCTCCTATCTTTTTCTCTTAGCAAAACCCACTTCTTCGAGCTTCACTTTTGCTGATTTGAGAAAAGAAGCAACGATCAAGCCGCCAAGATTTCTTCAAAAATTTCGATTTGAGGTTAGCTCTCTCTCTTTCCCAAAGTTCCAAAGTTTTATTTCAAAATTTTTCAATATTCTTTGTGTGTTGCAATCCAAACTTTGATGAGCTTAGATAACACTTAATCTGAGTTAGGGGTGTAACGCCCCCTTACGGACGTCACAGACGTCATTACATTCATCCTTGTTAATAGTATTTAAGATAAACTATTCAAGTAAAGCAAGGTTTATTAAACATATCCCAGGATCCATGCATACATTTTTTTAAAAAAACATTTATTCAAACCCTTTTATTTTTTTTAAAATAGTTTATCAATGCCAAATCATTAAAGCAATAATTCAAATAAAATTTAAAACAAACTTTAAAATCTGTTTAAATAGTTCAATAGGCCAAACTTATGCAAAATCAATATAAATGTAAAACAAGTCTTTTTACTTATTAGTGTGGAAATTTAACATACAAAGAGATAAAAACATTGTTCAGAAACTTAAAAAAAAAAATTCCATCTTGGCGTTCTTCCGTTTCAATCCATCATTCCTTGCTCACACACCCGTCCTTGCCCTCCACCTATTCCATGATCCTTTTACCTTTATCTGCAACATGATCACAAACTAAGGAAGCAAAAGCTTAGTAAGTACACTTTCCTATCTCACAACATAAAACATTTTATGAACACCTTTATGAAACATCATAATCATAATCATCATTAAGATAATAGGGCACTTGGCACATTTTCATATAGAACTTATCTTTCATTATCATTATCTATATTAAAACTTCATTCATTTTATCTTTGGGGGCCTAAGTGTTGCACCATTATCATAATCGTAGGCGTGCCGTCATGAGAAGAGAGTGGTAGCTGATTTGAAACGAAACATGATAAGTCTAACTTTGGACATCATAAACACAGACATAAATATAGGGTGTGTAACACTTAATTAAGTGATACATATATATAGATATACTTTCAACATACCTCATCATTGAAACATTCGTTAAACTTTCTTGTTGCAACAAGAGTTTTCATGAGAAAACAACATGTAAAAAAAACTTTAAAAATTATCATAAAGCATGTCCTCAAAACTTTTTCGTAAAATTTTATCATGTTGCAGGTAAGAATGTACTTACTTGACTTGTTTACTTAAACCTTATCTTAGACGACGTCGCTGCGGCCTCGATGTGCTCACTTCTTGGTGTGTTCATCTCATATATCTATATACAAATAAAAACAAATTTCATTCTTATGAAATCATCCAAAACCATATGACATTATTCATACTTCTGTCTCAAGAATTACAAGAACACAAATACACTTTGCTAACTCTTAAATATTCATGTAAAAACTAAAATACTAGTACTTGCCTGACCCTTATGCATTCATAATTTAATAACTCACAATTCATATGCAATTAAGGCATGAAATTTTGCAGGGAAATAATTACCATATATATGAATTACCCTAATTCTTCTTTAGCCACAAAATTTCGTTAGATAACTAAAATAAGTCACACAATACAAAACATAGAATTAAACAGCAAAAACAAAACAGGGAGCAGCCCTAACTAACATTCATGAAATAAATTATCTATATCCTAAAATAATTTCATAAAAATTCTTTTGAAAAAATAGTGCGCAGTGAAATTTTAAAAATAATTTTATAATAGAGTAATTTCCAAAACACAAGTTTGACATGCAATATGTATAAATTGACCAGATCTTACTAACCTTTGTATACCGAAGAACCTTCGTAATTCGTGAAGAGTAATAATGTTCCAGAAGAGCCTTAACCAACTGGTCTTCTTTGCTATTCTCTATCCACGACCGGAGTGAGTATGGGCTCACATGTACAGCTCTTCCACCAGTGCCTCTCCTTCCAACCGATCGAGAGAACCCAAAGCAAGTGTTCGTTATTTGTGAACAAAAGCTCTCAGGGAGTTTTTCAGATTCTCACTTAGCAGAGTATAACTGTTAATCTCTCAATTGATCTTAGTAACATGTGAGAATCACTCCCTATTTATAGAGGTTGGTCCTAGGGTCAGTCCTCATCAGATTAGGTCTCAAAATTTGGATCAAAATCAAATTCAAATCATTATCTGATAAGATTTGCATGGAAACGCATGATCATATCCTTCGCTAATCAGCAAGCCGAACAGCTAGATCGGCAGGCCAAACACGCCCATCGGCAAGCCAAACATGTGTATCGGTAGGCCGAACTATCGAATAAAAAATCTCGCGAATCTTTTATTTTCACCCGAGATTCTATAAGATAAAGTCTCAGTTTTAATTCAAATAACCCAGTTGAGAAGTTATCTGATCAAAACAACTTTATCTAGATAATCTGTAGGAAAATAAATTAATTCCCAATAATTCTACAAGTTTATCTTGATCTAATTTATCGAAAATTAAATCAACCGACAAACAAACAAGAATTATCCAATCTTAAGAACTCAACAAGTTTATCTTGCATTAATTTATTACAAAATTAATTCAACCGATAAACAAACATGAATTATTTAATTCTTCCAATTTTAACCAATCTGATAAATCCGACATAAGTCACCAATTATTGGAAAAGCACGCCGTATCGTTATAGGATGTTGTGAGCCAGCAAAGGGGACCAAATGGACCTATATAGTTCAAGCTCCCGATAATTATGAAACCCAATATCCCAGATATACATTTCATAATTATCAACTCCAACGCTACTCCACTAAAAGCTTGGAGCTGCACTCTCGAACTACATAGAATTACGAAGCTCGTACAGCTAAGTCTCCATGACATATCATAGTGCATCGTATCCCCATATGATAGTCCATAATTGGCTTAGGACAAGTTTTGTCTTACCTTTCCGATTATTTTTATCTTACGTTCCATTATCTCACTATTAGAAAACTTACCATCTAAAGACAGTATACCATTCGGTTACACCTATGTATCCAAATGGTTGAGCGCTCCAGTTTTCCAATTACAGGATAACGCATATAAGAGGATATCATTACTCCTAAGAAGGAGCTATGGATTCCATATCTATTAATAACAAGTCTATGTCGTCAAGAGTCATGCGTCCAACATACCGGCATGCATACCACTATTAAGATGTGGGTGTCACCCTTTGGTACATCAAAAGACACAAGTCAAGACAACGGGCCCACTATTTATCTCAGGATTAAGATACAACACAAATGATTGTCTAAAGCGAATCAATTTGCAGAGATAGAATTATTAATCCAAATCAATTCACTTTATGTCCCGATCCAACACATCGTCACCTATGACAATGTGTCAATGTTTCTATTCACGGAGTCCATCTCCGATGGTCAAGGCAAACCATCTCCCTAAAGGGATATAGACAACGTAACAATCTTTGCATGAATAAAGCGCCCAACTTTATTCTCTTGATTGTGGATCGTATGATTTAGACCATCACCATAAGAATCAGTGTCTTCCGCATAATCCATCCATCATATGCCCAATTCTTAAGGTTTAGACCGATAGTCTCAGACTATTGTTTGCTTAACATACATTCAACAAATATGAACGTAAAGAGGACAAGATTTGGTATATAAATAATGAATAAATTCTTTATTGACAAAAATGTGTCCAAAAACTTATTACATTTTTACTCTTTAGGGCATACATGTCTAACAATCTCTCACTTGCACTAAGTGAGTAAATATTGTTGGAAACAAAGTGCACAGCGGAATTTAAAAAAAAATTTTCATCAGAGTAATTTCCAAAACACAAGTTTGACATTTTATATGTATAAATTAGACAGATCTTACTAACCTCAGTGTGCCGAAGAACCTCCATAACCTGTGTAGAGAAGTAACGTTCCAGAAGAGCCTCAACCAACTGGTCTTCTTTGCTATTCTCTATCCACAACCGGAGTGAGTGTGGGCTCACACGTACAGCTCTTCCACCGGTGACTCTCCTTCCAACCAATAGAGAGAACCTAAAGCTAGTGTTCATGATTTGTGAACAAAAGCTCTCAAGGAGTTTTCAGATGCTCACTAGAAGAGTATCACTCTTAATCTCTCAATTGATCTGAGTAAATCATGAGACTCACTCCCTTTTTATAGCTATTGGTCCTGGGGTTAGTACATATCAGATTAGGTCTCAAAAACTTGAAACAAAATCAAGTTCGGATCAATATCTGATAAGATCCGCGTGAAAACATGTAATCTTATCTCCCGCTGATCGGCAGGCTAAACATTCTGATCGGCAATCTGAACAGGCCAGTTCGGCAGGCCGACCACGTCATTCGACAGGCCGAACTCCCGAGAAAAAATCTTCACGAATCTTTTATTTTCCACCCGAGATTCTAAAGGATAAAGTTTCAGTTTTGATTCAAATAACATAATAGAGAAGATATCTAATCAAAACAAACTTTATCAAGATAATCTCTAAGAAAATAAATCAATTCACAATAATTCTACAAGTTTATCTTGTTCTAATTTGTCCAAAATTAAAACAACCGATAAACAGACAAGAATTATCTGATCGCAATAATTCAACAAGTTTATCCTGAACTAATTTCTTACAAAATTAATTCAACTGATAAACAGACATGAATTATTTGATTCTTACAAGTTTTAAACCAATCTGATAAATCCGACATAAGTCACCAATTATTGGAAAAGCACGCCATGTTGTTACAGGATTTTGTGAGTTAGCAAAGGGGACCAAAATGGACCTATAAAGTTCAAGCTCATGATAATTATGAAACCCAATATCACATATATACATTTCACAATTATCAACTCCAACACTACTCCACTAAAGCCTTGGAGCTGCACTCTCGAACTTTATAGAATTACGAAGCTCATGTATCTAAGTCTCCATGACATATCATAGTGTATCGCATCCCCATATGATTATCCATAATCGGCTTAAGGACAAGTTCTGTCTTACCTTCCCGATTAGTTTTATCTTATGTTCCATTGTCTCACCATTAGAAAACTTACCATCCAAAGATAGTATACCATTCGGTTACACCTATGTATACAAATGGTTGAACGCTCCAGTTTTTCCGATTACAGGACAACGCATATAAGAGGATATCATTACTCCTAAAGAGGAGCTATGGATTCCATATCTATGAATAACAAGTCTACGCTATCAAGAATCATGCCTCCAACGTACCGACATGCATACCACTATAGAGATGTGGGAGTCACCCATTGGTACATCAAAAGACACAAGTCGAGACAACGGGCCCACTATTCATCTTAGGATTAAGATACAATACAAATGACTGTCTAAAGTGAATCAATTTGCCAAGACATAATTATTAATCCAAATCAATTCACTTTATGTCCCGATCCAACACATCGTCACCTATGACAACGTCCCAATGTTTCTATTCATGGAGTCCAACTCCGATGGCCAAGACAAACCATCTCCCAAAAGGGATATAGACAACATAACAATCTTTACATGAATAAAGCGCCCACCTTTATTCTCTCGATTATGGATCATATGTTTTAGACCGTCACCTTAAGAATCGTGTCTTCCGCATAATCAGTCCATCATATGCCCAATTCTTAAGGTTTAGACTGACAGTCTCAGACTACTATTTGCTTATCATACATTCAACAAATATGAATGTAAAGGGGACAAGATTTGGTATATAAAAGAATAAATTCTTTATTGATAAAAATGTCTCCAAAAACGTATTACATTTTTACTCCTTAGGGCATACATGTCTAACAAATATGACAAATCTCACATCCCTATAGCTTCCACATGCCTATTAAAGACTCTCCCAGTAAGTGTCTTCATTAATGGATCAGCTAAATTGTCCTCTAGCATGATCTTGCACACTGTGACATGCCCGCCCTCAATGAAGTCCTTTATCACATGATACTTTCAATCAATGTGCTTACTCTTCTTGTGAAATCTTTGTTCCTTAACATTAGCTACCGTTGCACTATTAGTCACAGAACAGTAATACCGCCTTATCCATACCAGGAACAACCTCAAGATCCCCAAGAAACTTGCAGAGCCACAATGCTTCATTCAAAGCATCACTAGCTGCCACATACTCAGCCTCCATCGTTGAGTCTGAAGAGCAATCTTTGCCACGCCCCGAGGTGGGGGTTAGGGAGTTTTAGATGAATAAAGAAAAGAGCATAAATATAAGTAAAATAAATAAATAAATATCATCAAAATAGATAATAACATCGGTGGTCACCGCCACGTGAATACCACAAAGGTGGGGCCGAGATCCTATTACTATTCGCCATCACGTGGATGCTTACCGCGAAGATGAGTAGATAAATAAATAAATCATAATATCAATAATACAAAATCATTGAAATTCATCACAAATCATCATCTCTAAGATATATTAAAATGTACTGTCAACAGTGACGAAAATGACATCAACACTGGGACAAGTCGTATAGTACACGCATCATACCATAGTTTTAAAGAGAATACCATTTCAATCCAAAGAGCCAGGTTCTGATCCTGGGCCTATCCTTCCTCCTTAACCTGGAAGTGGGATTTTAAAAACAAGAAAATGTGAGCGGAAGGCTCAGTAGGATAATTAGTTAAAAACAAGTTATTTAAAAATAACATTTATAAATAAAATATCATTGATAATCTAATCTCAATATCTTAATAAAAATAAATTAGTACTTACTTGAATAAAGCTTGATACGGGTTTTTGGAAATCCGAAAGGAATATCGAAAATTCAATCCTTCAAAATCAATCACCAAAATCATTCTTAAAGGAAACATTTAAGAAATAAACTTTGGCCAAATAATTTAAAAGGGGCTACCAAAGAAAGGGATAGTAATATCCTACCTCATTAAAATCCAATAACGTAAGCTCCAAATAAAATCCAACGTTCGCTCCACATACGTTCAAAACCTTAAAAACTATATTTAGGATCAGAAATCATGTTTAACAAATATCATTATGTTAATTTAATTATCAGTGTGCCTTTAACTCAAAATAATCATAACCCAAAATCATAATCCTTTTTGTAACATTTCAGAATCATCAAATATTGAAAATTGTAGCAAAAACACAATTTTCCCAAGTCCACGGTCGGCCTGTCGAACACCCTGAATCGGCCTGCCGAACTGCACAGCTCAGCCTACCAACCAACCAGGACCGGCCTGCTACACTTTTCCCAAGTTCGGCCTGCCGACCAGATGAATCTGGTCTGCCGAATCTTTGAATCCAGCCTACCGAACTGGAAAAATTTGGGGACCCGAGGCCTCGAGTCTCGGTCTCCCCAAGCTCAAAATTCAAATTTAAAACCTATTTTTCAATTCCCAGATCATGAAAATCACATATAAAGCATAGAAAACCATAATAGAACACATTTAAAGCATTTTTCCCAAATTTAAACTCAATTTCACCTTTGATTTGAAAATCAAAGAAAAATACAAAAACTTGATTAATTCAAGTTTTGTTCAAATAAAGCTTAGATTCATTGTAAAACAAGTCCTATAAGCTTAGATTAAACATCATCTAAGCTCATCAAAGCTCGGATTGCAAAATACAAAAAAATCAAAAAATTGAAAAAGTTTTGAAATTTTTAAAACTAACCTTGATTCAATCCTTGAATCGTGTTTGTGGTTGCTCAATCACGTTCCCAAGCCCCCAATCTGCTAAACCGAAGCTTGGGCTCGATTTTGAAACCAAAATTTTTGAGAGAATGAGAGAGAAAAAGAGACGGTAAGAGGGAAAGAGAGAGACGAGTGAAAGAGAGAGAGAGTGATCGTGAGAAATGGGAAGGGAAAGGAAAAAGAAAAAGGAAATTTAAAGGCCTAATGGCATTTTCGTAAATATAGGAAAAATGTTGGGTAAAATGTCATTTGATATTTTTAACACTAAAATTTAAATTTTCAGATATGACAAATACAACAAAATCTTTAAATGACTAAAATCATAAACAAAATTTACACTGGCACACTTAATAACTAAACTTAACATAACTAACATTGCTTTGAAATTCAAGGGTGTTACAACCCACCCTCCTTAAAAGAAATTTCGTCCTTGAAATTTAAAACACAAAAGTTGAAAATTTATAATTTACACTGTGTACTCAAAAGCAACTGTAATGACAACTATCCCGACATAAAACTTTAATAATAAAAATAAAATAGTAAAAATCTCACAGGCTCAGTTCCTGAAAGATCTGAAGCCTACGCTCTGATACCATTCCGTGACGCCCCGAGGTGGGGGTCAGGGAGTTTTAGATGAATAAAGAAAAGAGCATAAATATAAGTAAAAAAAATAAATAAATATCATCGAAATAGATAATAACATCGGCGGTCACTGTCACGTGAATACCACGAAGGTGGGGCCGAGATCCTATTACTATTTGCCATCACGTGGATGCTTACCACGAAGGTGAGTAGATAAATAAATAAATCATAATATCAATAATACAAAATCATTGAAATTCATCACAAATCATCGTCTCTAAGATATATTAAAATGTACTATCAACAGTGACGAAAATGACATCAACACTGGGATAAGTCGTACAGTACACGAATCATACCACAGTTTTAAAGAGAATACCATTTCAATCCAAAGAGCCAGGTTCCAATCCTGGGCCTATCCTTCCTCCTTAACCTGGAAGTGGGATTTTAAAAACAGAAAAACGTGATCGAAAGGCTCAGTAGGATAATTAGTTAAAAACAAGTTATTTAAAAATAACATTTATAAACAAAATATCATTGATAATCTAATCTGAATATCTTAATAAAAATCAAATAGTACTTATTTGAATAAAACTTGACAAACATCACCGTACAGGTTTTTGGAAATCCGGAAGGAATATCGAAAATTCAATTCTTCAAAATCAATCACCAAAATCATTCTTAATGGAAACATTTAAGAAATAAACTTTGGCCAAATATTTTAAAAGGGGCTACCAAAGAAAGGGATAGTAATATCCTACCTCATTAAAATCCAATAACGTAAGCTCCAAATAAAATCCAACGTTCGCTCCACATACGTTCAAAACCTTAAAAACTATATTTAGGATCAGAAATCATGTTTAACAAATATCGTTATGTTAAGTTAATTATCAATGTGCCTTTAACTCAAAATAATCATAACCCAAAATCATAATCCTTTTTGTAACATTTCAGAATCATCAAAGATTGAAAACTGCAGCAAAAACACAATTTTCCCAAGTCCACTGTCGGCCTGCCGAACACCCTGAATCGGCCTGCCGAACTGCACAGTTTAGCCTGCCGACCAACCAAGACCGGCCTGCTGAACTTTTCCCAGGTTCGGCCTGTCGACCAGATGAATCTGGTCTACCAAACCTTTGAATCCGGCCTGCCGAACATGCAGTTCGACCTGCCTAACTGGGAAAATCTGGGGACCCGAGGCCTCGAGTCTTGGTCTCCCCAAGCTCAAAATTCAAATTTAAAACCTGTTTTTCAAGTCCCAGATCATGAAAATCATATATAAAGCATAGAAAACCATAATAGAACACATTTAAAGCATTTTTCCCAAATTTAAACTCAATTTCACCTTTGATTTGAAAATCAAAGAAAAATACAAAAACTTGATTAATTCAATTTTTGTTCAAATAAAGCTTAGATTCATTGTAAAACAAGTCCTATAAGCTTAGATTAAACATCATCTAAGCTCATCAAAGCTCGGATTGCAAAATACAAAGAAAATTGAAAAATTGAAAAAGTTTTGAAATTTTGAAAACTAACCTTGATTCAATCCTTGAATCGTGTTTGTGGTTGCTCAATCACGTTCCCAAGCCCCCAATCTGCTAAACCGAAGCTTGGGCTCGATTTTGAAACCAAAATTTTTGAGAGAATGAGAGAGAAAAAGAGACGGTAAGAGGGAAAGAGAGAGACGAGTGAAAGAGAGAGAGAGTGATCGTGAGAAATGGGAAGGGGAAGGAAAAAGAAAAAGGAAATTTAAAGGCCCAATGGCATTTTCGTAAACATGGGGAAAATGTTGGGTAAAATGTCATTTGATATTTTTAACACTAAAATTCAAATTTTCAGATATGACAAATGCAACAAAATCTTTAAATGACTAAAATCATAAACAAAATTTACACTGGCACACTTAATAACTAAACTTAACATAACTAACATTGCTTTGAAATTCAGGGGTGTTACAATCTTGCTTAGCACTTCTCCAACTAATGGCACCGCTGCCCATAGTAAACACAAAACCCGAAGTTGATTTTCTAGAATCCAGATAGGATTGAAAATCTGAATCAGTATATCCTAGAGGAGTCAGGTCCTCACCTAAATATACAAGCATATACCCTCGAGTCCTCAGGTACTTGAAAATATGTTTTACCGCAAGGAAATGGTTCGGTCCTGGATCCGCCTGAAATCGACTTACAATCCTGACTGTATAGCTAATATCCGGTCGTGTGCAAAGCATGGCATACATGAGACTACCCACTGCCGAAGCATAAGGCACCTTCTTCATGTATTCTCTTTCTTCATAAGACTTTGGAGAGTCTTTCTTAGAAAGAGTAATTCCAGACCTAGATGGTTGCTGTAACAACCCGCCTTACGTGGCCGTCACTTAACTTAAACATCATCATAAACTTAAACTTACTTACAATTAAGGTAGAGAAATTCAAGATAATTTTTTTTTTCAATGGATTCTTACTGAGGAATCCTTAGCATAAAACCTTGGAGGAAGTAATAACTGTTTTTTTCAAATCTTAATAACAAAGGAATTCTTATTGATAAATAATTCTTAACAAATAACCTTAAAAGACATAATAATCATTTCTCAAAACTTTATTTCGTAAACCTAACATAATAACATAAATTTCTCAAACGTGATAATAACGTAATAATAATCATTACGTTTTAACATAATCATAATTTCCAAATCATGATCCTTTACATAACTTATAACATTAATTTCTTAAAACATAACTATAGTGATTTTCTTGAATTTTTCCTTTTTAAACATAAGAGTAATAATTTAAAAAACTATTACTTTAAAGACATTTCTCAATTTAGATAAAACTATTTTCAAGACAATTTTAAATTAAATATTAAAATAAAATCCCATTTAAATGCTCTCTAAAACTTTCTTAGCAATTATTTATATATTTTACTTATAATTTTAACATCTTAGAAATATCATATTATTTTCTTAAAAGTAAACCTTCTTAAACCAAACAAAATATGATTTCTTATATCTTAAACTTTTTAAGTTTAAGATACTAATTTCTTAAAGCTTTTCTTTTAGACTTTCATAATAACTTCATAAAAACATATCCATAAAATTTATTTCTTAACATAACAGAAATCTCTCATAATCCTTTGTAATTCCAAATAAACTTATAATTTTCTTTCTTACAAATTTTGTGCATTTGTTGCATTATCTATTGCAACATTTTTAAACTTTAAAATCCTATGTACCAAGGTTGCATAATCACAAGCTCGGTTTTTAAAACATAATTATGTAAATAATTTACTTATTCATATGCACATAATTTTCATAAAGTGTAAACATACGAAATTTCATAAAATAAAACATGCATAAATTCGTAAAATAATAATGCGGAAATATTATATTGCATGAGCGATGTCCATTTCCATCTTCACCATTCGTCCGTCGCTCCCCACTGCCCATCAAGTGCCGTTGACAGGTTTTTCTTACCTACAGTATGAACATACTTAAATGAGCTTTCGCTCAGCAAGTAGGAAATTAGTCTTCCAAAACATAATTAAAAATCATTTTAATAAAAATATGCATGAGCATTTTATGCTTGCTTATCAACTTGATTTATGCTTAATTATTTAAGCTGTAACTTATCTTCTTACTTTGGGCCTGAGTGATCGTATTGGTTGCGCGTGAGTCCTAGGAAGTTAGGGTTCGCGAGGTCCCAACGACACCAAGATCATTCATTTCTTTAACATGGAGCCTCCCTATGGGTTGGGAGGTTGGTACGACACCCTTAACTTGTCTCATAAGTTTCACTTGTCTTATTGTGTGTATGCAGTATGACTTATCACTACATGACATCACAATTTCATAATTCATGAATCATAAATCATAATCATATATGAATCATAAATCATTATCATACTTTACTTGAAGGTGATTAAACAATATAATTTATATATTGCATACATCACACATTAATCATATCATCAACATCATAGCATTTCACATCATGTCATAACATAACATATCACATCATAACATATAACAGTGTAATAAATCACTAATCACGCATTTTCATAAATTTTATGAAAATATTTAAAATTAATTTATTTTTAAAACTATTCATACTGTAGGCGAGATTCCTACTTACATGTTTTAGTAAAGTAGGCTTCCCTATAGATTCTGAATTCCTTCTTTTCTATTGGAAACAAATCTGTACAAAATGCCCATTTGGAGTGTGTAAGAATACTTCATTTTATGCTATTTAGATTTTAGCATAACCACAAGAATTTGATCACTCTAGTAGATCATAAATTCTTTTATCAATTGATCATGGATTTCACCATTTCTATCATAAGGATTATTTTTACTGAATCCTCATAATATTTAAACTTTTCCTTAATTGCCATTTGTTCGTATCCAAGTTGATAATTAATTAATTTGAAAACAATTAATTAATTATCTAACATTGTTAAGTCCGTGAGACTTTAATCCATTATATTAGACATAGTCTAAATTCAGGATTCTTATCTCAAGTCCTCATTGGGCTTATTTTCAATCCATTTAATGGGTTCGTAATTATTTTTAAGCTCGTAAGCCTAAAAATGACATCATAACGTCATATACATTTCACCGATAGATTGTGTTTTGCATGGCATTTTAGAATGAAATGGGCGTTAGGCCTGTGCCTAACATCGTGGCATTAAGGTTCTATCGTGTCAGGATTTTATGCTTGCCAAAATAATGTTCAATTGAAAACTATTAAATTTTATCTTTGAAATTCTTACCCATTTAACTTGGAATTTCAAATAAAAATCGCTCTATAAAATAATACCTGAAATTGTTAACCCAATAAATCTTGGGCTAACCTTTCAAAAGTACTATAATTTCTTGGTTTAGTGAAAAGTCAAATCTTAAGGTCACGCGATCTTTGTTTGTAAAGACTAGTACCGGTGTAGTAATTTTGGAAGATTTATATGAAATCGTTTATTAAACACAAATTTTCTTTTAAAGTTTTTCCTCGTAAAGGTCACTTGTTTTTAAATGTGTGTTTGTATAATTTTCTTGTTTGTTTTTTAAATACCGGTTACCATTTTTCTTTGGCAAAATTGCTTCCCGGTTAAAACTTTGAAATTTTTACCAATTAAAGTTTTGACTATTTTTATGTCCAATTTAAAGTCCAATTTAAAAGCAGTATTTCACAAAAGTTCTCCATTTTGTTGCAAACTTAAACTTTTATGTTTGGAAAAATTGTAATGCGGTCTCGAAACGACCCGAAACTTAAAAACATTTTTCTACACTTTTGAACTGTTTTGGAAGACTGTCTAAAACTGTATTTTAGAGGCAGATTTCGGAGAAAATTTCTTCACAAAAGTTGTTTCTCTCGTCAAAATCTAAAACTTTCTTGTTTGGCAAAATATAAAATTCAAACCTGAAGCTGCCCAAAAATAGCAAAACAGTTCCAGACTGCTGGAACTGTTGGCAGTTTTTTGCAAACTGCATTTAAGCAGTTTTTGGGGCTGCCTTTAGGCAGTTTTTGGACAGTTTTTAGGCAATCCAATAAAACTGCTCGGAAAGCCTAGTTGGAGTCAAAACTGCATTTTTTTTACAGTCACGGGTTTTTGTTCAAAACGTCAAAAACTAAAAGTCCCGTGTTTGGTAAAGTTTTAAAAATCGATTCTAAGGCCTCCGTTTATGAGTTCAAAGTTTGTGGAAAAATTTTCCACGAACCAAAACTTACAAAAACGTAATTCTAACACATAAATACTAACTTTTTACATGACATACAAGCATAAACTTAACTAATTAACACATAAATAATTATTACAACATATCTTCTCATCCAATCATCAAATCTCTCATTAACTTATAAACTTTATCCTTGAGAAATTTAAGGAAAAACTTAGATTGCTTACCCTTGATGACAACTCTTAGGTGGGTGATTTTAAAACTTCTAGTTCCACTTTTTCTTCCTCCTGGATCAACACTAAGACAAAACTTTTTCATGTGAAAAATCTAACATATTTTGGCCATCAAATATATACCATCTAGGCAACATATTTTCTTTTCTTTGCTAAGGAAAATGGAAATAAAGAAAATGTGTAGATATTACCTTAATCCCAATGTTCTAAAATTTCCACTATGTTTATCTTCTTCTTCTAAGTAGGAGTAGATCTTGAGTTGGGATAATGATGTGAAGTGTTTAAGAAAATAGCTTGATGTGAGCTTGATCTTTGCTTGGTTTTTGAAAGGAGTTTTGAAGCACAAAACTTTCTTCTTGAAACTACTTGGCATGCACTGTGGCGGAAGAAAAGAAATGGGAATTTTTTTTTGTCACTTGGGAGCTTGGGGTACTTGGTGGAAAGACATGGAAATGAGAAATGGGAAATTGTTTTGGCTTTTTCTTCTTGAAATGCAAGGGTGGGAGTGGGAAGAAGAAGGGAAAAGTGTAAAAGTTGTATATCATGGCTTGAGTTCTCTATATATAGCCTTAGTTTAATCTAATCTCACTTTCTAATTCATGGTTAATTAACTCTTAAGTGGCTTTGACTAGGACTAACTTTAGCTTAAATTAAGCTAAAAACACCCTCAAGGTTGGTGCCATCATGAGGTAAGGTGGAGTGGTGGGTGAAACAAAATAATTACATGAAGTACAATGATTATTTTGGAAACACCTTTTGTGGGTACTTTGGCTTTTCTTGTAAGAAAAGCTTAAGCAGGTAAATTTTATACTATCAGTAATAATTAACATAGCTAACAGGAAATTTTATTACCTGTTAGGTCTTCTTTATTGTTCAAATACTGTGATACACTGATCGCAGTATGAACCGATAACAATCAAAGTTTAATTGCGTATTTGTTTTTGACTACATTAAGTCTAAAAATTAATTTTAAACTTAATAAAAATCCAAATGTGACTTTTCAGTATCTAAACTTTGTAATGACATAGTTTTTAACAGTGTCACTATTAGAGTTTGTATAGTATTTTCTGTGATTATGGCTACTCGCGTAGCTCCATTTTTTACTGATTTGGCAATTAAGGATTAATTTGCGTTAGAGTGTTTCTCGATACACTGCTAACTTAATATTGTACTCGAAACTTCTCATAATTAAATTCTCAAGTTCTTTATAGATAAATTCTTCCATCTTAGTAACGGTCGAATTTATCAATTCATTTATTGAATTTTGATAGTTAATTAACTTAACTATAGAATCCATTATAGAATTTTTGGAATATTCGTATATTATTTCCATAAATTCTTTACTCATGAAATTCATACATAATGTGTCGAGAAAAATCCTTGATTTAAATATGTAAATTACATTATTTAATTCTAGGATGTTTCTCGGTCATTACAATCTACCCACCTTATAAAATTTTCATCCTCGAAAATTGAGATAAACTAGGGGTATCCTTACGGCTTTGTAACTTAATCTCATAGGGTTTTCTTTCCTTTAGCAATTCTCCCCCAAGTAACTTAATATGGAAATTTGCCCCCGCTTTCCTGTGGCTATTCTTTATCTTATTTCAGCACTTGTACTTATCCTACTTCGTATGTTAGGTTGCATATCTATATCTAGATCATGATCTGGTACATAGGGTCTGGCCAGGAAGTTTATCTTTTTATTGCCTAATCTATAGGTCTTTATTACCTAGTCATCCCTGACTAGTGTTAATGACTGTCTAAAACATGTTCATCTACTTGTTTTAAAACTTCTAAGGGTTCATAACGTTTAAGCTTATCCTTTAGTATCTCTCTTGAACTTGTCCTGCCTCTCCTCGAGGTGTGAGAAAAAAGGAAATTCATTCCCATTTTTCATATTCTTAGGGTTTCTCTTGGTTTTGCTCGCGTGACCTTTATGTTGGTCATGAGAATTTTGCGAAATTCTACTTGGTTATTTAAATTGTTCTGATGATTTCTAATCAAATCTAGTGTCTTTTAGCAATTTCTTCTAGTCTCTTAAAGGCAAATTGGAGATTTTATCTTTTTGCTAATAGAAAATCTCATGGTGATACTATATAAAGGGGGTGCATTATATCCCCAAACATATGGAGATCGTACCATAGATTCTCCTTAAGCAGGCTTATTCTAGACATTTCAACATACTATCGCGACATATTAGGGTAATAGATTCTCATAGTGTATGAAATCATACTATCGATTCCCTTTACTTATACTTACCCTAGGATCTAGGACATGTTACTATAGCATATCATAAGAACTTAGGTAGTTTTATGGTTTTCACAGCCCGTTTATGGGTAAGAAATCATTTTCGATCTAAATCTTATGCTACTAAGTAGGGTATGTTCTTCCAAAGGAGCAAAACTATATTATCTCCTTTAACCTATAAAAAGGTTCATTAGAGTCTAGTATACGTTCTACCCACTTAGGATTGAAATTTTACTCTTTTGAACACCTATTTTCATAGAAAATCGTG
This sequence comes from Artocarpus heterophyllus, assembly GCA_025403435.1. Classification (NCBI taxonomy): domain Eukaryota; kingdom Viridiplantae; phylum Streptophyta; class Magnoliopsida; order Rosales; family Moraceae; genus Artocarpus; species Artocarpus heterophyllus. Next base: position 35,956,513 of record CM046337.1, read on the forward strand.
TCATTCTAGCGTTAACTGTCCTAACTTGTTCAATGGCATAATCATGTATATGCCATCTTACTGCATTTTTAAAATTCGTAAAGCTTATCTCTTATTCGGGGTTCTAATCAACCTTGTTTCCACTGAGGAAACATTCATGATGTATCTTAACTTTCTCTACATGTGAATTTCGTGTCTGTGGTTGACTGTGCTCCTTCTTTTTTTTTAGGCCACTTTAGTGTCCTATATCGCTCTAATGCTTCCTTACTGTTTCTATGAAAGTGTCTCCGTGTGTGTATATATATATATATATATTATTTATAACTTTCTAAAATACGATAGTCATTTTTGTTTTAATGAAAATCATTTTTTTTCTCGACAAAACATTTCATAAACTTCTATTTACTTATTGAAAATAGTAGTAATAACTTGTTAAACACATTTTTTTTTTACTATTTAAATCAAATTTTAAACTTGGCAAAATTTTGTGCTTCATGAGTAAGGACCCAAACAAGTTTATAATAAAAGAAAAAGCTGTTTACGGGTCCTACTTAATCCATAGGTACTTTTAGTATAATATCGATCTCAAGCTGTTAGAACCCTTAACTTAACATGGATGGTCCCTATCTTGGAACTTACTTCTTCCTCAAGGATTTGACCATTACATTCTTTAACTTGATTGGTTCATGACAATAAGAGAGTTCATATTATACTCATGAAAGTTGTAAAAAAATGGCTTATAGTAAGTGTATTTGTTGGAAAAACGTAAGTTGAAATTTTACATCAAATTAACGAAAAACATCCTTTTAAAATATACTACGTTAATGTGATGTGATAAAGGGTATACTTATAGGTTATTAGTTTTGATGGCTGCAATATTTTATCGGGAAGAAATCTATCTTTTTTTTTTTTTATGTTCATCTATCTTCTAGATGAGCAATTTGGGCTGGACACCCATTCTTATGACCTTACTCGAGGTTTGTGTCTTATTGTGTCATAATAACTCTAACGAGTTAACCCGTATCAATCTAATCTTGGGTTTTTTTAATATAGCTATATATATAAGTGTCATGCGCTGAAGTACGAGAGGTGACATGATGAATTATTCAAATTAATTAGAAGGAGAATTTAATTAAAATCAAGAATTTTAGGGGTTAAATCAAATATATAAAAATGTGAAAGTTTCAAAACAACATTGTATAAAAGAGTTCATAAACATTAAGCAGGTGAAATCATTAAGCGAATATTAAAATAATAAAGAACCACGAGTATGGGTCCCACTAACCCACAACTTGTGCATACACATAGTACTGACAATATAATAATACAACCACAGTCCAAGCATAAAGAAAATTAAAAACATTACATACCTTGTTCAATTAATACAAATAATCTACTAGTCCTCCTACTGCTCTTGAGTTCTGTCCATTGAGTCCTCTCTGAACCTAAGAGGAAATCTGCTTAGAGGAGGAAATTTAGGAAAAACAAAGAAAATGTGAGCGAAAGGCTCAGTAGGATTATATTTTATTAAATCATTCAATTTAAAGAAAAATCTCATTATTTAGGGAATTATTTAAAAGAAACCTTGAATAAATAAATTTAATAAAACTGTTCTTACCCAAAATAGTTTATTTGGTCGACTAGAAATGCATTATTTTCTTTTCCTAGGCAAACCACATGAATATCACCACCGTAGTGGCCCAGCTGGGTTTCGGGACCTGTCCCCAAGGTCGATCGCTACACGACCCGATCTCTGATATGGCATCATGCCCTTATATTCATTTGTAACATTATTCAAAATCCATTTACCAGATGTTTTCATTATCATTCACTATCAAGTTCATTATGAAGTTCATTATGAAGTTCATCTCAGTTCATGGTTTACAAAAATACAACCGTTAATTCCATTTTCAATCAACCGTTGAAAACATTTTTATAGAAACCCTTTTCAAAGCCAAATCATTTTGAAACTAGGTTACCAAAGATAGGGTAGAAGTCCTACCTCAATACTCATGTTGATGCCCCACACCGTAATTCCAGTCCGCTATACGTTAGCTCCGTGGAACCACAAACGATCCTACATACACACTAAGTCGATCAATATCTAGTTTGAGACATTCTATGTTACTAAACCATCTCATGATGTCCTAGTCTGCCATTTATATCTTTAAAATCATTTTACAAGGTTGGAATTTCAATCGGGGTTCAAAACAGTGAAAACGGATGAAAAATCACAAAATTTTTCCATGCTCTGCCGGCCTACCGGACGACCTGCTTCGGCCTGCCGAAAATCAGGTCTGATTGGCCAGACATTTTCCAAGTTTGGCCTGCCGAACTGGTGAGTTCGGTCTGCCGATCCTTTGAATTTGGCCTACCGAACTGGAAAAACCTAGAATTCCTAGCCATGGGTTTTGGGTCTCCCAAAACCCAAATCTTGATCTTTACTAAGGAAAATGGAAAGAAAGAAAAGGTGTAGATATTACCTTAATCCCAATGTTCTAAAATTTCCACTATGTTTATCTTCTTCTTCTATGTAGGAGTAGATCTTGAGTTGGGATAATGACGTGAAGTGTTTAAGAAAATAGCTTGATGTGAGCTTGATCTTTGCTTGGTTTTTGAAAGGAGTTTTGAAGCACAAAACTTTCTTCTTGAAACCACTTGGCATGCACGATGGAGGAAGAAAAGAAATGGGAATTTTTTTTTGTCACTTGGGAGCTTGGGGTACTTGGTGGAAAGACATGGAAATGAGAAATGGGAAATTGTTTTGGCTTTTTCTTCTTGAAATGCACAGGTGGGAGTGGGAAGAAGAAGGGAAAAGTGTAAAAGTTGTATATCATGGCTTGAGTTCTCTATATATAGCCTTAGTTTAATCTAATCACACTTTCTAATTCATGGTTAATTAACTCCTAAGTGGCTTTGACTAGGACTAATTTTAGCTTAAATTAAGCTAAAAACTCCCTCAAGGTTGGTGCCATCATTAGGTAAGGTGGAGTGGTGGGTGAAACAAAATAATTACATGAAGTACAATGATTATTTTGGAAGCACCTTTTGTGGGTACTTTGGCTTTTCTTGTAAGAAAAGCATAAGCAGGTAAATTTTATACTGTCAATAATAATTAACATAGCTAACAGGAAATTTTATTACCTGATAGGTCTTCTTTATTTTTTAAATATTGTGATACACTAATCGCAGTATGAACCAGATAACAATCAAAGTTTAATTGTGTATTTGTCTTTTGCTACATTAAGTCTAAAAATTAATTTTAAACTTAATAAAATTCCAAATATAACTTTTTTAGTATCTAAACTCTGTAATGACATAGTTTTTAACAATGTCACTATTAGTGTTTGCATAGTATTTTTTGTCATTACGGCTACTTGCGTAGCTCCATTTTTGACTAATTTGGCAATTAAGGAATAATTTGCGTTAGAGTGTTTCTCGATACACTGCTAACTTAATATTGTACTCGAAACTTCTCATAATTAAATTCTCAAGTTCTTTACAGATAAATTCTTCCATCTTAGTAACGGTTGAATTTATCAATTCATTTATTGAATTTCGATAGTTAATTAACTTAACTATAGAATCCATTATAGAATTTTTGGAATATTGGTATATTATTTCCACAAATTCTTTACTCACGAAATTCATACATAATGTGTCGGGGAAAATCCTTGATTTAAATATAGTAAATTACATTATTTAATTCTAAGATTTTTCTCGGTCATTACAGTTGCCCACCTTTCTGTAATCCTACATTACAAACCTCTTGAGAATTTTATCTATGCAACCGGCTTGGGACAAAGCTATCCTTTTGTTCTTCCTATCCCGAAAGATTTAGATACCGAGAACAAAATTAGCTTCACCTAAGTCCTTCATGTCAAACTACTTAGTCAACCATAATTTGACCGATGACAATGCCCCAATGTCATTGCCGATTAGCAGAATGTCATCTACATAGAGCAGTAGAAAAACCACCTTTCCATCCTTAATGTGTTTGTAAACACATGGTTCATCTACATTTTGTGAGAACCCATAAGTCTTGTTCACTTGATCAAATCTTATGTTCCAAGAACGAGAAGCCTGCTTAAGTCCATAAATTGACTTCAACAGCTTACAAACCTTACCCTCTTGACCCGTGACCTTGAACCCATCTGGTTGTTTCATATAAATGGACTCATCAAGATAGCCATTCAAAAAGCCATCTTGACATCTGTCTGCCAAATCTCATAGTTGAGAGTAGCCGCTATGGACAAGAGAATCTGGATGGACTTAAGCATGGCTACAGGCGAAAAGGTTTCCTCATAATCGATTCCTTCCTTTTGCTTATAACCCTTAGCTACTAGTCTAGCCTTAAAGGTTTCGACCTTACCATCCACTCCTCTTTTCCTCTTGTAGATCCACTTACACCCTATGGGTTTTACCCCTTCAGGAAGATCCACAAGCTCCCAGACCTGATTAGCCTCCACAAACTTAATCTCTGTGTTCATGGCCTCTGTCTAGAGTTTTGAATCAACATCCTCCATAGCTTTTACGTAAGTATAAGGATCCCTTGTCTTGTTCATCCAGCTCAGCCAAGAAGACCTCACCATTGAACATTTACCTCTCAGGTTGACGCTTGATCCTCCCACTACGCCGAAGCCCCTGAGGTTGTTGTTCAGGTTTGTTTGGTTTTTCTACACTGATTGAAACGGTTTCATTCGGAACCTCCAGAGTGATCGGGCCACTCCTTAACTCCTCAAGCACCACTTTGCTTCGAGGTTTAAAGTCATTCATGTAACTCTCCTTAAGGAAAGTCGCATTAGTTGAAACCACGACTTTATTTTCCTTTGGGTTATAAAAATAACCCCCTTTAGTCCCTTTTGGATATCCTACAAACATGCAAACTTCCAAACGTGCTTCCAACTTATTCAGATCCTTGAACAGGACATGAGCCGCACATCCCCATATGTGAATATGGTTTCAGGATGTCTTCCTACTCATCCACAACTCGTGAGGAGTTTTAGGGTCCGATTTTAAAGGCACATTGTTCAAAAGATAACATGCGGTTTGTAGTGCATATCCCCAAAAGGATAAAGGCAATGATGAATAACTCATCATGGACCTAATCATGTCCAACAAAGTCCTATTTCTTTTCTCCGCTACGCCATTCTGCTGCATAGTGCCCGGGCAGTCAAATGGGAGAAAATCCCATTCTCTAATAAATGTTCCAAGAACTCATCAGAAAGGTATTCCCCACCTCGATGTGATCAAAGTGCCTTTATGGGTCTACCCAATTGCTTTTCCACTTTAGCTCGAAACTCCCTAAACTTGTCAAAAGTTTTGCTTTTGTGGTGCATCAGGTACACAGACCTATATCTTGAGTAATCGTCAATAAAAGTGACAAAGTACTCATACCCTCCTCGTGCCCGGATGTTCATGGGTCCGCAAACATCACTACGCACAAGTTCTGGAGACCCTTTGGCCCTATTGCCCTTAGACCCGAATGATCTTTTGGTCATTTTACCCTGCAAACAAGATTCACATTGAGGTATAGATTCCACCTTTAAGTGACTTAAAGGTCCATCCCTTACCAACCTTTGAATCCTATTCAGGTTTATATGACCAAGGTGCAAATGCCAAAGATAAGTCTTATTAGAGTGAGAAGTTTTAAGTCTTTTAGAGTTATTATCACTCATCTCAGCATTAAGCAATAAGTCCATCTTAGGTTTGATAAAATATAGATTATTTTGCATCCATCCAGAACGGATAAAAGATTTGTTTTTACGAATCACCACTTTATCATTAAAAGATACCAAGTAGGAGTCTTTAAATAAACAAGCTATAGAAATTAAATTCCTTTTAAATTTAAGAACATAAAAACAATCTTGCAAAAATAAATTCCTATAATTATTAAAATAAAGATGGACGTGTCCCACTGCTTCTGCTGAGACCAAGGATCCATCACCCATCTAAAGCATGAAGTCTTCATGCAGCAGACTTCTCGTTTCTTTAAATCCCTATAGAGAAACACAAACATGATTAGTTACACTGGAATCTATGACCCATATGTCACTGGATTCCTCAACCAAACAAGTTTCTAAATACAGAAGATCACACCTACCTCCTTTGGAAAGGAAGTCCTTGCAATGCTTCTTGATATGTCCGACCTTCCCACAGAAGAAGCACTTAAGCTTCTTTGGGTTCTTCTTCTTCTTCTTCTTACTCTTGGTAGTGGCAGGAATAGAAGATTTTCTGTTCTTGGCCTCTTGCTTCTTTCCATTCCCAGAGTTAGGATTGGAACTAGAAGCAGCCACTATATTGGCCTCACCACCCGCAGAAGACTCCCTGATCAGTAGTTCAAACTCTTGTAATTGTTTCATCAATCCCGTCAAGGTCATATCCCATTTATTGCTTAAATTAAAAGTAGCTTTAAATGGAATAAATTCCTTAGACAGAGTCTCAAAGACCATAGTCATCTGAGTTTCAGCATCGATGTCAGCTCCATTGGTTTGAGCCTCAGCGAGGTAACCCATGACCAACATTATGTGCTCCTTTACAGATGTACCCGGCCTCTGTCTATAGTTTAAGAGTTTCTGAAGCGCCCCTTGCCGCTTTGTTATGGCTTGGCCTCCAAACATATCTTCAAGATTATCCAAGATCTACTTTGTAGTCTCATAATCCTGATGTTCAGCCTGCAACACATTATTCATGCTAGGTATAACATAGCAGCGGGCCTGATCATTAGCATCTTTCTAGTGATCATACGCTTAGAATTGCTCATTATTTGAGTCTCCTGTAGGCTCGGGAGGACAAGGGATTGTCAGTACATATTTAAGTTTCTCAAAGGATAGGACGATATCTAGATTCCATTTCCAATCATTATAATTCTCTCCGGTTAATAGGTTTTTGTCAAGTATCGATGATAAAGTGTTTTTAGACATTTTTAATCTACAATAAAGAATCATGTACCAAACGTAAGCAAACATATAATAATAATTTAGTAAGATAACACAATCATGTCAAAAATACAAATGTGTTTGTGTGTCAAAACCTTGAAAATATATCAGCCTTACAACGATAATTCCCAATTCAGAATTCAACAAGCTCCTAGGGGAGTCATGCCAAATTCAATCAGGAACACGGATCCTGTCCTGATTAATATATGCCATCCAGGACCTGTATCATCCAGCATATATTAATAAGCGTTTCTTTGGCCATTAATTTTATTAATAGAGCTCCTAGGGGAGGTTAATAATAAAATTAACATGAGTGTATAACCATCATTTTAATAGTTTATCCATGATTTATAATCACCACCTAGGGGTGTGCAACCATAAATCATGCTAAAATATCTTATCCTTTCAGAGATCCAATCTGGTACATGATAGAAATCCCTTCCTAGGGTCGGGACCACCATGTTCTGCCTATGGACCAACGATGGAAGCCTTAGGTTTTGTCTTTGAAAACCTTCTCCCACTCAATCTTTTGAAATCAAGGTTTTATTTTAAGATCAAGCATGAACAATTTTAATATGGCGGCACTTCCAATTCTATATGACATGTCATCAATATACATGGCAAATCATGTTATAATGCAGATAAGTAAAGCAATCAAGCAAAGCTACAAGCAAAATAATATATAACCATAATATTATGGCTCCATCCTAGAGAATATAAAAAAAAACTAAGATTACAAGAGAATAATCGAGACATATTATCGATTCTTCATCCTTGAATCCTCAAGTTGTATCCTCCTTCATGTAATTCCATCTTAAAGTCTTCAATCCCATATGAATCGAATACTTCATATTTTCGGTCATATCCAAATTTAATGTTTCTCAAAATTGTCCCAAAAATAAAATTAAAACTGCACTGAAAAAACTGCACTTTTTTTTTGAAAAATTTCTAACTCTCGGTCAGCAGGCCGATCTGGGTGATCGGCTTGCCGGTCATGCTTCATCGGCCTACCAATCAAGAGGATCACCCTGCCGACCCATGAAAGTTTAGCCTGCCGAACTAGAAGCTCAGCCTGCAGGCAGAGCCGCCTGATTTCTACCCCACTGACGGCCTACCGAACAACACGTCAGGCCTGCCAGTCTGTGACCTTAGGCTTGTCGAATTTTAAGGTTTGGCATGCCAACCGAGTAGAAATCTCCATTCCAGAAAATACAATTTTGAATGCAATTCATCAATTTTATTTTCAACAATTCAAAAACATAAAATTAGAGACTTGGGAAATACCTGGGAGCATCATCATTAATGTTCTAGATCTGTCTTCTCCGAATGATTATTTAATTACAAAATTTTTACAAATTTAAAACTAAATAATAATTTCTAGACGGTGATAATAGTCCGCCATCTAATTACATGAAAAACCTAGATACACATTCTAACCTCTAAGCAACCATAACTAGCATAAATTAATTAATTAATTAATAATTAAATAACAATTTAATCAACCATAATTAATTAATAAATATTTACCACACAATCCATGACAACATATATAATATATAGAAACCTAGGGTGCCAACTCTCTATTAAATTAAATTCAAGCATAGGAGAGATTAAGATCATAAAATTTATACATATAACATGATCACAAACTTATAAATTTATGTAAAAACCAAGACTCGGATACCAATTTTTGGAAAAGAGTGCGCAACGGAATTTTAAAAATAATTTTATATCATAGTAATTTTCAAAACACAAGTTTGACATGCAATATATATAAATTAACCAGATCTTACTAACCTTTGTGTGCCGAAGAACCTCTGTCATCTGTGAAGAGTAATAACGTTCCAGAAGAGCCTCAATCAACTAGTCTTCTTTGCTATTCTCTATCTACGACTAGAGTGAGTGTGGGCTCATATGTACAGCTCTTCCACTGGTGACTCTCCTTCTAACCAATCGAGAGAACACAAAGCAAGTGTTCGTGATTTGTGAACAAAAGCTCTCAGGGAGTTTTTTAGATTCTCACTTAGCGGAGTATCACTCTTAATCTCTCAATTGATCTTAGTAACAAGTGAGAATCACTCCCTATTTATAGAGGTTGGTCCTAGGGTCAGTCCTCATCAAATTAGGTCTCAAAATTCAGGTCAAAATCAAATTTGAATCATTATCTGATAAGATCCGTGTGGAAATGCGTGATCTTATCCTTCGCTGATTGGTAGGCCCAATAGCTAGATCGGTAGGCCAAACACGCCCATTGGTAGGCCGAACACGTGTATTGGTAGGCCGAACTGCCGAATAAAAAATCTCGTAAATCTTTTATTTTTCACCCAAGATTCTATAAGATAAAGTCTCACTTTAATTCAAATAACCCAATAGAGAAGTTATCTGATCAAAACAACTTTATCTAGATAATCTCTAAGAAAATAAATTAATTCCCAATAATTCTACAAGTTTATCTTGATCTAATTTATCCAAAATTAAATCAACCGATAAACAAACAAGAATTATCCGATCTCAATAATTCAACAAGTTTATCTTGAATTAATTTATTACAAAATTAATTCAACCGATAAACAGACATGAATTATTTAATTCTTTTAGTTTTAACCAATTTGATAAATCTGACATAAGTTACCAATTATTGAAAAAGCATGCCATGTTGCTATAGGATGTTGTGAGCTAGCAAAGGGGGCCAAATGGACCAATATAGTTTAAGCTCCCGATAATTATGAAACCCAATATCCCAGATATACGTTTCATAATTATCAACTCCAACACTACTCCACTAAAAGCTTGGAGCTGCACTCTTGAACTACATAGAATTACGAAGCTCGTATAGCTAAGTCTCCATGACATATCATAGTGTATCGTATCCCCATATGATGCTCCATAATCGGCTTAAGGACAAGTTCTGTCTTACTTTCCTAATTATTTTTATCTTACGTTCCATTATCTCACAATTAGAAAACTTACCATCCAAAGACAGTATACCATTCAATTACACCTATGTATCCAAATGGTTAAGCGCTCTAGTTTTCCAATTACAGGATAACACATATAAGAGGATATCATTACTCCTAAAGAGGAGCTATGGATTCCATATCTATGAATAACAAGTCTACGCCATCAAGAGTCATGCCTCCAACGTACTGCAATGCATACCACTATTAAGATATGGGTGTCACCCTTTGGTACATCAAAAGACATAAGTCAAGACAACGGGCCCACTATTCCTCTTAAAATTAAGATACAACAAAAATGATTGTCTAAAGTGATTCGATTTGCTGAGACAGAATTATTAATCCAAATCAATTCACCTTATGTCTCGATCCAACACATTGTCACCTATGACAATGTGCCAATGTTTCTATTCACAGAGTCCATCTCCAATGGTCAAGACAAACTATCTCCCTAAAGGGATATAGGCAACATAGCAATCTTTGCATGAATAAAGCGCCCAACTTTATTCCCTTGATTGCGGATCGTATGATTTTGACCATCACCATAAGAATTGTGTCTTCCGTATAATCCGTCCATCATATACTCAATTCTTAAGGTTTAGACTGACAGTTTTAGACTATTGTTTGCTTAACATACATTCAACAAATATGAACGTAAAGAGGACAACATTTGGTATATAAATAATGAATAAATTCTTTATTGACAAAAATGTCTCCAAAAACTTATTACATTTTTACTCTTTAGGGCATACATGTCTAACAAATTCTGCATACAATAGACACTTAAAACTATAACATATCGAAAAATTAGCTTCAAATAAATTCAAAACAATTCAAGACATGCATTAGAATTCAGAGACAAAATAAACCTTAAACATATAAAGCAATGAGCAACATAAGATCATCATACTCAAATAATTAAAATAAAATTACTTTGGCCCTAAAATTTTTATGACAATGTATAAACATATAAATACAGTACCACAAGAAGTCCCATTTAGGTCACACAAGCAAGAAGTCTAAAATTCGCTGATTTAACAACCATAAAGACCTATCTTAAAGAAAATTCAAGAACTCATCAAATATTCATCAAATTTTCAAAAAATTTTGTAGATCATAACCTAACATATGTATGAATATTTTTGCAAAATTTCATTCAAATCACAATTCGTTTGCTTTCTAAACAAAGACTGTACTTTTGTGCAACAAACCGATTAGCAACCATTAAACTATGAATAACAGTGAATAAAAATTTCATAACTCCGCATAGAAACTCCAATTGGCTTGAAATTTTGAGGAATATCAAATAACACATGCATAAATATCATAGTAAAATTTCAGAGCAAACGGAAATTCGTAGACAAAGTCATGGGGGTCGAATTAAGGGGAAAAATACAATTATTGCAGTAACATAGAATGAATTCTTACCTCAAAACAATTCCTCTCTAATTTTCTTTCAATTCAACCAAGGAAAGTCTCAATATTTTCTTTCAAGTTTTTGTAGAGAATAAGGGAGAGAAGGGGAAGAAAACATGGAGAAGAAAGAGAGAGTGTCTGACAAAATTTTAGAGAGAAAGAGGGAGAGAAAATGATAGAGAGAGAGAAAAATTTACATTAATGATATTATAACATGGGTTAATGGTCTCTTTAATATCAGAAAATATTTTATATTTAGAAAAAGACGCTTACACGTGGGGGAATGGAGCAAGATAAGGACAAAAAAAATCAATGATTTGCTATAACTACCAAATCTTATCTTTTCGAATTAGGAAACCTTATCAAAAATCAAATTATCTTTTAAAAGGAAAAGTCAAACCTTCCCAAACATGGATAAGAAAAGAGATAAAATATATCAATTATTTAGAATTCTCAAATCAAATTAAATTAATCATCAATGCCACAATTTCGGAATTATCTATTGATTTCCTGTCAGCAGCGTTTAGCCTGTTGATGGCTTAATTTGGCCTATCAATTAAATCCATCTGCATGCCGTTCTGGAAAATAAATTCGGCTGTTAATGTGCCACTTAAAGATACTAAAAATAAAATATTAAATATTTATCATGCATACATTATTAATGGCATGAACACCTCGAGCACATCAATTCTACATAACTATCACCTGTCATAATTCTTGAATAATGGTCAGTAACATTATATCATAAAGAAAATACATAAAATCGTTAAATATCTCTTATCAACCATTACATGAAAATGGCGGGTGTTACAATTTCCCCCACCTTACATGAAAAATGACGGGTGTTACAATTTCCCCCACCTTATAAGAGTTATGTCCTCGAAACTCAGAATAGTTGCGGATACTTGGCTCTCATTTCATCTTCATATTCCCATGTAGCTTCTTCAACCTTGTGATTTTACCATAAAACCTTGACCAAAGGAATCTCTTTATTCCTTAAGATTTTAGTCTTCCGATCTAAAATCCCAACTGGCTTTTCTTCATAACTGTGTTCTTCTTGTCTTTCAATCATCTGTGACTTTATCACATGCGTAGGGTCTGAGGCATACTTTTTAAATATCAAAACTTAAAATCCATCGTGAGTGGATGACATCTTTGATAGTAAACTCCATTGATAAGTTACATTGCCTATCCGCTTCACAATTTCACAAAATCCAATAACCTTAGTTTAGCTTGCCTTTCTTTTCGATTCTCATATCTTCCTTCATTGGTGCAACTTTTAGAATTCAACTTTGCCTACAACGAATTCCAAGGGTTTTCTTCTATCATCAGTACAACACTTCTAACGACGTTGAAAGGTCTCTATTCTCTTTCGTATCAACTTTATCATCTTAGAAGTCTCATTAACAAAATTAGTCTTTTCATTATCATCGCTATCTATCATTTTCTTTTCACCAACTTCATGCAAACATAAAGGCAATCTACATTTCCGCCAATATAAAGCCTCATAAGGTGTCATTCTTATAGTCGCCTGATAGCCGTTGTTATAAGCGAATTATACTAACAGAAACATTTTACACTATCTAGACTTGTGAGTAAGGGTACAAGCACAAAGCATATTCTCTAAACTAAAATTTGTCTTCTTCGTTTGGTCATCAGTTAAGGATGAAAAAGCTGTGCTTAAGTGTAACCTAGCTCCCATTGTAGTTTGTAGACATTTCCAAAATTTGGATGTGAACTTGCCGTCATGATCATAAATGATATGCTTAAAAATTCCATGAAGTCTCACCATTTCTTTGACATAAAGTTTCGCTACCCACTCCATAGAGTGATTGATTTTGATGGGAATGATTGATCAGTAATGACCCAAATAGCATCAAATCTATTTGTAGTTCTTAGCAATCTTGTGACAAAATCCATTGAAATTTCTTTCTATTTCCATTACAGTGTCTATATTGACTGCAATTCCTGCCAGGCCATTCATGTTCAACTTTAGCTTGCTAGCATGTCAAACATTTCTTTACATACCTTGCAACATCACTGCTTCACTCCAAACCACTAGAAACTGATCCTTAACTCGTTGTACATCTTTGTCGCACCTGGTTGAATTAAATAAGAGAGTATCATGAATCTATATCCTTTCCTTAATCCATTAACATTGAAAACAAGTAAGAAATCTTTGAGACATAATGTTCCATCATTAGTAACTTAAGATTCCTCACATCTTCCTTCCTTTATTTCTCGCTTGATCACTGCTAGACTTGCGTCTTCGTTTCAATTACTTCGAATTTCATCAGTCGATGCTGAGAGTTGTCCTGTGATAAGTTCTAAATCAAAGACCATAATTTCTTTCCTTGGAGGTTGGGACCTTGTTTGCAATGGCATCAATGCTACAATAGTCTCTCTACTTAAAGCATTAACTATCCAATTCGTCTTTCTTGAATGATACAAGATTTCACAATTAAACTCCTTTACTAGTTCTAACCATCTTTGCTACCTTATATTCGGTCCTTTTGGGTGTAGAAATACTTTAAACTTTGATAATCGGTGAAGGTCTTACATTGGACTCCATAAAATAGTGCCTCCAGATCTTTAGTGTGAAAACCACAGCTGCCAACTCGAGGTCATGAGCGAGATAGTTCATCTCATAATCCTTTAGTTGTCTTGGGGCATAAGTGATCACTCTATCATTCTGCATCAATACAGTGCCAAAGTCCATCATAGAAGCATCACAGTAAGTCACGAATCCATCATTCCCTTCTGAAGTAACCAAGACTAGAATTATAGTCAACTTTTTCTTCAATTCTTAAAAGTCATTCTCGTATACATCTGTCCATTCAACTCTTTCCTTTGCACATTAGGTTTGTGAGGGACGTCGCTATCCTAGAGAAATCCTCTACAAACTTCTGATAATAACTAACTAATCCAAAGAAACTTCTTATCATAGTAGCATCGCTGTAAGTCATGAACCCATCATTCCCTTCTAAAGTAACTAAGATTGGAATTCTAGTAAACTTTTTCTTCAATTCTTAAAAGTCCTTCTCGCATACATCTATCCATTCAACACTTTCCTTTGCGTGTTAGGTTTGTGAGGGGAGTCGCTATCCTAGAGAAATCCTTTGCAAACTTTTGCTAATAACTAACTAATCCTAAGAAACTTCTTATCTTAGTTGCATTCTTTAGTTGTTTCTAATTTAAAACAGCTTCGACTATAGAAGGATCCACCATTATTCCATCCTTTGATGCATATAAGCCAAGAAAGATATGTTATCGAGCCAAAACTCACAATTAGAAAACCTTGCATACATCTTATGTCTCTTCAAGGTCTCTAGCACAATCCTCAAGTGCTCAGCATACTCTTCCCGACTCTTCAAATACACCAAAATATCATTGATAAACACTATAACAAATTCATCGAGATAAGCCTTGAATACCCGATTCATTAGGTCCATAAAGGCTATTGGTGCATTTGTTAAACCAAAGGTATAATCACAAATTCATTACGATATCTTGATCTAAAAGGCTGTCTTAAAAATGTCTCCTTCTATTATCTTCAGCTGATGATATCTCAATTGTAAATCTATCTTCGAGTATATAGACGCACCTTTAAGTTGTTTGAACAAATCATCAATTTGACCAATGGGTACTTGTTCTTGATCGTCACATTGTTCATCTCCCAATAGTGGATGCATAATCTCATGGAACTATCCTTCCTCTTTATAATCAAAACTGGTGCTCCCCATGGTGAGTGATTTGGTTGAATGAAACCCTTGCCAAGATGTTTTCTTTAATTAGGAATGCAACCTTTCGGTTCAGCTGGAACCATTCTTTATGGTGCCTTGGAAATTGGATATGTATTGGAGCGAATTTGATCTCAATTTGATTTCTCTATCTGGAGGTAAGCTTGACAGATCATTCAAAAATTACCTTTGGAAATTCTCGAACCTCTGAAAAATCTTTGATCTTTGTCTTTCTGCTTGACTTTTATCTATGATGTTCATTGAATAACTCATATAGCCACTTGCTAACAGCTTTCTTACCTTCACGGCTGGCAAAAACATATTTAGCTTCTTCTTGACTCTCCCACGAATACGAATCTTTCTTCACTTTTCGGACGAAAATTCACCTTTCAGATGAAGAATCATCTTTTGTCTTCGGCATTCAATAAAACGTTATACTTACTTAGGAAATTAATCTCAAGAACCATATTATAGTCATACACGTACATTACAATACGATCGATGAAAAGTTCTCTTTCGATAATCCGTTAAGGAACTATATGCAATTAATGCGTATACATCATCATTTCCCAAAGGGTACTGTCGTAGAGAATCTCTGTCTCATAGGTTCCTTATTTCTTTCTACTTTCATATCATTCCACTGTCCTTACTTTCTTTTCATCATAATACTTACTTCAGCACCATCTGAATTCTTTAGTCCTACAAATATTAACATCATGGTTCCTATTCTAACCTCAAGAAAATTCATCAACTTATTATCGCATATCATTCATCCAATAATAGATTACTATAACATGTTGTCTGACTAACTTGATTTCCATTAAAATACAATGGATCCACTCCTAACCATGAAGTAACTTAGATTTAAAATCCCTTTCTTTCTTTTTCTATAGCAATAAAATCCTTTAGCAACTCTAATAATTTACATACAGACAATAATATACATGCTCATATTTCATGTTTAACCTCAAATTATAAAACACATCTATTAATGAATTCCTTTATAATTAAACTATATATGTAACACATCTATTAATGAATTCCTTTATAATTAAACTATATATGTCCTCAAAATCATTGTCAAATTAACTTTTTCAAACATCTTGTGTTGGTAGTAAAAACTATCGCTATTTCCACATGAAAATATATGTAAACCTAAATAAGTCAACTTACAAATTCCTTGACTTAGCAATATTTCTAGTTGACCCAAAAGATCATCACTTAAGCTATGCTGGACACCATATCATTGGATTCCTAAGCTCTCTCGTATTACCTCAAGAAATTAGTATCTCCTTCCAACAATTTGTATCCCATACTAGTCTAGCCCACTTATGATAATTATATGAGTTGCATAACTAAGAATTTATCATAGGCATATTTGCTCTTAATATCAACAACTCCAGCCTTTTATGTCACATAATTTCTTTCATGATAGAAGGCTTCCAAATCCTCATAGTCATGCAAATTCATTTAGATCATTCTATATCTTACTTTTCATTAACTTATGATTAGAAACTTATTCTCCATAAATGAAGTTCAATAATTTCTTTCATCATTCCGTTCCTTCATAGTGTTTTGTTCCTTGAGTCAAACTCAACCATATGATTAATCTAACCATGACCATTGGTTTTGAGTTGTTTCTAAAAGAATCACAAGCTTAGGAAGGAACCTCTAATTGTGGGAATGAGACATGATTTCACTACTACGTTATGCCCTAAGGCCTTAATCATTGTATATCAGAACCTTACATTCATCGTTAAACTTACATCCGCATTCATATAACTTAAACATACTTACTTGGAGGACTTAAATTGATGTGTGGCAATGTGAATTGGAAACGAAATTCTGCTCTGATACCAAATCTTGTAACGTCCCCTTCGGACGTCACGAATGTCGTTACATTTATCCTTGTTAATAATATTTAAGATAAACCATTCAAAAAAGTAGGGTTTATTAAACATATCCCAGGATCCATGCGTACATTTAAAAAAAACATTTATTTCTAAACCCTTTTATATTTATTTAAATAGTTTTCAATGCCAAATCAATAAAACCATAATTCAAATAAAATTTAAAACCAACTTTAAAGTCTGTTTAAATAGCTTGGTAGGTTGAACTTCTACAAAATCAATACAAATGTAAAACAAGTTTTTTTACTTAATAGTGTAGAAATTTAACATACAAAGAGATAAAAACATAGTTCAGAAACTTAAAAAAAAAAATTCTATCTTGGTGTTCTTCCGTTTCAATCCATCGTTCCTTGCTCACACGCCCGTCCTTGCCCTCCACCTATTCCATGATCCTTTTACCTTTATCTACAACATGATCATAAACTAAGTAAGTACACTTTCCTATCTTACAACATAAAACCTTTTATGAACACCTTTATGAAACATCATAATCATAATCATCATTAACATAATAGTGCACTTGGCATAGTTTCATATAGAACATATCTTTCATTATCTATTCATATTAAAACTTCTTTCATTTTATTTTTGGGGGCCAAAGTGTCGCACCATTATCATCATCATAGGCGTGCTGCCATGAGGGGAGAGGGGTAGCTAATCCCAAACCAAACATGACAAGTCCAACTTTGGACATTGTACACATAGACATAAACATAGGGTGTGCAACACTTAATTAAGTGATACATTTATATAGATATACTTCAACATACCTCATCATTGAAACATTCGTTAAACTTTCTTGTTGCAACAAGAGTTTTCATGAGTAAAAACAAACTTTAAAAATTATCATAAAACATGACCTCAAAACTTTTTCATAAACTTTTATCATGTTGCAGGTGAGAATATTCTTACTTGACTTGCTTACTTAAACCTTATCTTAGATGACGTCACTGCGGTCTCGATGTGCCCACTTCTTGGTGTATTCATGTCATACATCTTAACCTTGTCTTAGATGACATCGCTGTGGTCTCGATGTGCCCACTTCTTGGTGTATTCATGTCATACATCCATATACAAATAAGAATAAATTTCATTCTTATGCAATTATCTAAAACCATATGACATTATTCATCATCCAAAACCATATGACATTATTCATACTTCTGTCTCAAGAATTACAAGAACACAAATACACTTTACTAACATATAAATATTCATGTAAAAACTACAATACTAATACTTGCCTGACCCTTATGTATTCATAATTCAATAATTCAAAATTCATACACAATTAAGTCATGAAATTTTGCAGGGACATAATTACCATATATATGGATTACCTTAATTCTTCTTTAGCCATAAAACGGCATTTTTCTTTAGCCATAAAACTCCATTAGATAACTAAAATAAGTAACACAATACACAACATAGAATCAACCAACAATAACAAAACAGTAAGCAGCCCTAAGTAACATTCATGAAATAAATTATCTATATCCTAAAATAATTTCATAAAAATTTTGCATACAATAGACACTTAAAACTATAACATATTCAAAAATTAGCTTCAAATAAAATTAAAACAATTCAAAACATGTATTAGAATTCAAAGACAAAATAAACCTTAAACACATAAATCAGTGAGCAACACAAGATCATCATACTTAAATAATTAAAATAAAATTACTTTGACCCTAAAATTTTTATGAAAACCTATAAACATATAAATATAGTACCACAAAAAGTCCCATTGTCAAATAAATTGTTTTGTTCATTCAAATAGGTCACACAAGCAAAAAGTCCAAAATTCACTGATTAACAGCCATAAAGACCTATCTAAAATAAAATTGAAGAACTCATCAAATATTCATCAAATGACCATGAGATTTTTCAGATTATAACCTAACATATGTATGAATATTGCTACAAAATTTCATCCGAATCACAATGCGTTTGCCCTATGAATAAAGACTATACTTTTGTACAACATACCAATCAACAACCATTAAACTATGAGTAATAGTGAATAAAAATTTCATAACTCCGTATAGAAATATCCAATTGGCTTGAAATTTTGAGGAATACCAAATAACATATACATAAATATCATATTAAAATTTCAGGGCAAACGAAAATTCTTAGACAAAGTTATGGGGATTGGAATAAAGGGAAAAATATAATTACTGTAGTAACCTAGAATGAATTCTTACCTCAAAATGATTCCTCTCTAATTTTCCTTGAACTCGCCCAAGGAAAGACTTAATATTTCTTTCAAATTTTTGTAGAGAATAAGGGAGAGAAGGGGAAAAAATGTGGAGAAGAAAGAGAGAGTGTCTAAGAAAAACGATAGAGAGAGAGAGAGAAATTTATGTGAATGATATTATAAGATGGGCTAATGGCCTCTTAATATCAGAAAATATTTTTTTTTAGAAAAAGATGCTTAATTCTCGAATAAATGGTTAGTAACATTATAAATGACATAAATACCTCGAGTACATCAATTCCACGTGACCGTCACCTATCTTAATTCTCGAATAAATGGTTAGTAACATTATATCATAAAGAAAATACTTAATATCGTTAAATATCTCTCATCAACCATTACATGAAAAATGGCAAGGTGTTACAATTTCTCCCACCATATAAGAGTTTCATCCTCGAAACTCAGAATAGTTGCAGATACTTGGCTCTCATTTCATGTTCACATTCCCATGTAGCTTCTTCGACCTTTTGATTTCGCCATAAAACCTTGACCAAAGGTGTCACAACCCGCCTTTTTACAAGCTGTGCTTTAACTCTTTCCTTACTTATGTATCCATGAAAATCTTAAGAATACTTTTTTAAATATTTCAATAAATATATTGCTTGTACATACTGTAACTTCTTTTATAATTATATGTATAACTACATAAACAAACTTTCTTTTTAAAACATCATATACTTAGCATGTCCAAAAGAGGTTTTGTCTCACTTAACCATACTATATCTTTTATACATCAAGATCCAAAATAACTTAAAATACATGGCAACAAAAATATATTTGTGGCGATAGCTACACTTTGGTCTACACATTGCTCATATTCCCCCGCTAGCTCATTAGTATGTTCATTCTGACCTTCTAGTGGAAATTCCTACAGCATGCAATAACTAGGTGAGCTTAAGCCCAGTAAGTCCAAACATAGCCCACATAAATCTTATACTAATATGCCCGATCCATTTATGCTTTCTTATGAACATTCCTTATTCTTGTTATATCTTTTCTTTCATTAGGGCCTAAGTGCTCATACCATATGTGCACACAGGTCTTCGTAACATCGAGGCCATAACATAACTTTAACTTTAAACTCCCTTTTACTTTGGGAGCTAGTACGACATTTCCTTAGTTCTAGTGTTTCATTTACCTGTCTAATCATACCATGCATGACAATATACGTACATACTAAGTGCAAAACATTTACACTTTTCAATTGTGTAGCACACACAGACATGTTCACATAAATACACTATACCCTTAAACCTACTTTTTCACATTGTAGGTGGGTTTGGAACTTATTTGTTTTTGCTGCTACTTAAACCATCTTCGGGTTTCCTTTGTTACTCGTCTAAGGACCTGTTTGGCCAATTATATCATTATTAGCCAAATCATCATTATTTAGCTATACGTCAATAAGGTATACTATTTTGGAATACTTTTTTTGATTACTTAAAGTTCGACAGTGCTATCTTTTTTATGTATCCTATACATTTCGGAGTCTGTACTGTCCATTTCATGAAAAATGATGTTTTTGCCCTTGATAGGTCGCTTTGAATCCCTAGGCCCAACTTGGCTAATTTAACATGGAACGTTGCTTATTAGTGTGCAAACAAATGTTTTGGGCATTAGATTATGAGTTTGCAATAAAAGCCCAAGTTAAACAAAACTTTACAATTTTACCCCTCATTTGAAAATTTTTTGAGGATTTTGCTCCCAAACCAAAATAATCTTTTTAAACCATTAGTCCCTACTTTTCAAGAGGATCAAATTTCTCAAAGTAGCACACCCTAATTCCTTTTGTAAAAAGACATTTTTGCCCCTAATTTTTTTTTTCAACTTTAAGTAATTTTGTAAAATTCATATCTCACAATCTAAGGTGATTTTCGATGAACCGTCGATGATTTTTAACAGTTTCGTCATGATCTACAACTTTCATGTTTTGAATTTTTCAAAATTCCTACTATATAGGGGAGTTTTTTGTCATGTTTCAAATCTACCGAGAATGTTATTTTAGTTACAATTTAGTCCCTAGGTAGTTTTTGTAAAAATCAACTTTAAAATATCATTCTAGCCACTGCTTATGCAATTTCATTACCTTCTTAAACAATTTTCATGCCAAATCACCATTCTTTTTTAAAACTAACATCAAACTTGCAAAACTATCCTATTTTACACCAAACAACCCTTTTTTACATTTAAACCCTAATTTCAACAACACAACCACATCATAAACCATATACCCAAACAATCAAACCATAAACTTGCTTGAATATCCATATACCTTTTGAAATAATCAAAATCCAAACAAAAACTAAATAAACTTTAGATTTGAAAAGTTAAACTTACCAAAAGAAAAATTGATGATCTTAGCCTTCCAAGGGCTTCTTTGAAACTTTTTCCTAGGCATATTTCATATAAGAAAATCTTTGGTCACAATCCCCTCCCAAACCAAGAGGAAAATTTGAGAAAAAGTTAAGATTTTTACCTCAAAATTGATAAAACTCTTTAAGCCTTACTCCTTGGAACTTGTTTGGGATCAATATGCAAAGATTTGGATTTGGAAAATTTTTTTGAGCAAGGCTCTATATCTACAGAATATGGATGGGTGAGGAAATGAAGAATTTGCTACTTTAAGTCTTTAAATAAAGACTTATCTTTATCTCTTTTTTTTAAATGGGTGAGTCACACACTAGGTTAATTATTATAGGTATTAGTGGCTAATTGTGACTGGGCCACCTTTCATGGTGTAGTGGCCCAATAAGAATCCATTGGGTGTCCACTTAGTGGGACCCACCACTTTACATAGTATAATTTTTCACCACACAGTATTTTTTTTTATACCATTGAGGTGAAACTGTTGAAAAACATATTCTTGAACTTTGTTAAATATCCTTCCTATTCTTTGGTTCAATTTTGGCGTTTAAACACAGTATTTCCTATATCTGTGTTTTTACCTTAATGGTGTACTTACACTGCGTCGTACCTTTTTTACACAGTTTTAGGTTTTGGTCTACTTTCTACTTTATTTTGATCTTAATCACCCATTAATTTATACCACAATATTATAATTAATTGCAGTATAAAATTTATTTCATAGATATTATTTACAAATTTTCAAGCTTTTAAGCTTACAAAATCTGTATTTAGTAATATCCAACATCGTATTAAATTTATAGTGAAATTTTCTATTAACATTGTTTATTATATGTTATCATAATTTTTACAAAAATACAATTTTTAAGGGTAAATTCATTAATTAAATCCAATTAAATATTAGATTTTATTAATGCATTTCCCTTGGTTATTACAACCTACCCTCCTTAAAAATTTTTGTCCCCAAAAATTTGAACAGTTTAGGCTAGACTTTCCTCATTTCATCTTCTCGTTCCTAGGTTGCTTCTTCTACTTATTGGTTACGCCATAAAACTTTTACGAGTGGCATCTTTTTGTTCCTCAACTCCTTCTCTTCTCAAGCCAAGAATTGAACTGGTTTCTCCTTATAGGACAGATTCTCTTGCACCTCAATAGGCTCATGCTGAAGTATATGTGAGGGATCAGGTACGTATCTTTTTAGCATGGATACATGGAATACATTATATACCGATGCCATTTCAGGGAGTAGGGCTAACTTGTAAGCCACATTGCCTACTCTTTCTAGGATTTCAAATGGTCTAATGTACCTTGGATTGAGTTTTCCTTTCTTCCCGAGCCTTACTACCCCTTTCATTGGCGTGACCTTCAAAAAGACCAAGTCCCCTACTTGAAACTCTAAAGGTAGCCGTCATTGGTCAGAATAACTCTTTTGTCGACTAAAAGTAGTTTCCATCCATTAATGGATTAACTTTACATCTTTTGTTGTTCTCTGAACAAAATCTATGGTCAATAGCACCTTTTCTCTGGTTTCATACCAATGCAAAGGTGATCTACATCTTCTTCCATATAGAGCTTCATATGGAGCCATACCTATAGGGGTTTGATAGCTGTTGTTGTATGCAAATTCAATCAGTGGAAGCTTTTTATCTTATCCTCTTTTGAAGTCTAGCACACAGGCTCTTAACATATCCTACAGAGTCTAAATCGTCCTTTCAGACTGATCATCTAGGGTGAAAAGCTGTACTTAAAGTCTGCTTCGTTCCCATTGCTTGATGAACGCTCCTTCAAAACTTGGAAATGAATCGACCATCACGACCAGAGATTATGGATTTTGAGACTCCATAGTATCTAACTATTTGAGCTGACATATAATTTAGCTAGCCATTCAATGGAACTGCTAAGTTTAATGGGTAAAAAGTGCACATATTTGGTCAATCTATCTACAATTACCCATATAGCATCGTGTCCTCCAATAGTTTTGGGTAGTCTGGTCACCAGATCCATAGTTACCTGGTCCCATTTCCACTCTAAAATTTTGATCTTTTGTAGTTAGCTTGCCAGTCGCTGGTGTTCAGCTTTCACCTTTTGACAAGTGAGACATTTTTTGACAAATCGTGCGACATCATTCTTCATTCCATGCCACCAATAATGTTCCTTCAAGTCCTTGCACATTTTGGTAGCTCCTGGATGAGCAGCATATGGTGCCTCATGAGCTTCTTCTAGTACGTATCTCTTTAACCCTTCATCAATGGGAATGCATAACCTACCCTATAGCAGAGGATACCATCTT
Source organism: Artocarpus heterophyllus (assembly GCA_025403435.1). NCBI lineage: Eukaryota > Viridiplantae > Streptophyta > Magnoliopsida > Rosales > Moraceae > Artocarpus > Artocarpus heterophyllus. The sequence goes on from CM046337.1 coordinate 35,980,370, forward strand.
CTAGGGTGCTAAATTTTGCTTCCTTATTCTTAAGAACTTCATTTTTACACTTGAGTAGCAAAGAATCTATTTCTTGTCGTTCCTTCAAATTTTCCAAGATGGTTGGTCGAAATGACAAAACAGCTAATCTTCCTGTGATCACCTCTATTCCTGCTTCCATCAAATCTTTTTGAAGAGACCTTGGTATCCATCACATCACTGTAAGAGAAGACATTGCTTTATGACTGAGTGCATCAGCTACTAGGTTAGCTTTTTTGGGATGATATAGGATTTCACAATCGTAATCCTTGACTAGTTTGAGCCATCGTCGTTGTCTCATATTGAGTTCTTTTTGTGTGAAAATGTACTTTAGACTCTAATGGTCGGTATAAATCTCACATCCAGGTCTATACAAGTAGTGGTGCCAAATCTTTAGCGCAAATACGACTGCTGCTAATTCCAAGTCATGCGTTGGGTAGTTCCTTTCATGATCCTTCAGCTTCCTGGATACATACGTAATCACCTTTCTGTTTTGAATGAGTACGGTTCCCCAGCTTGTTTTTTGATGCATTGTTGTAAATCATGAAGTTTCCTAGGTTTGGATCCAATATGGTCAGTACCGTGGCACTCGTGAGTCGTCTTTTTAGTTCCTAAAACTCTCTTCATACTTCTTGGTCCATTCATATTTAGCTGCTTTTCGTGTAAGAGCCGTGAGTGATGTTGTGAGTCTAGAGAATCCTTCTAGAAATCATCAATAGTAGCCTACTAAATTGAGAAAACTCCTAATTTCGATAACAGTTTTTTGGCATAGGCCATTTATTCACCACTTCAACTTTAGAAGGATCGATAGAAACTCCATCTCATGAGACCACATGTCCTACAAAATGAACTTTTTCTAGCCAAAATTCACATTTTGAGAACTTCGCGTACAATTGATGCTTTCTCAGTAACTGCAGTTCAAGACTCAAATGTTCCTCATGCTCTTTTGGTCTTCTTGAATAAATCAAGGTATCGTCAATGAAAACGATGACAAATTTGTCGAGGTAGTCCTTGAAAATTCGATTCATAAGATCCGTGAAAGCTGCCAAAGCATTAATCAGTCCAAATGGCATGACGTAGAACTCATAATGCCCATAACGCATTCGAAATGTCGTCTTTGGCACATTCTCTTCCTTAACTCAAAGCTGATGATATCTAAAGCGTAGGTCGATCTTCGAAAATACTGTTGTTCCCTTCAATTGATCAAATAGATCATCAATTCTCAGAAGTGGATACTTAGTCTTAATCATGACTTTGTTCAATTCCTGGAAGTCAATACACATTTGTAAAGATCTATCTTTCTTTTTCACAAATAAAATGGGCACTCCCCATGGAGAATGACTTGGCTGAATAAACCCTTTGCCCAACAATTCTTACAAGTGCACCTAAAGTTCTTTAAGTTCTCTTGGAGCCATATGTTGGAAAAAGAGTACGCAGTGGAATTTTAAAAATTTTATATCAAAGTAATTCCCAAAACATAAGTTTGATATGCTATATGCATAAATTAACCAGATCTTACTAACTTTTGTATGCCGAAGAACCCTCGCAAAAGGTGAAGAGAAGTAACGTCCTAGAAGAGCCTCAACCAACTAGTCTTCTTTGCTATTCTCTATCCACGATTGGAGTGAGTGTGGGCTCACACGTATAGCTCTTCCACCAGGTAACTCTCCTTCCAACCAATCAAGAGAACCCAAAGAAAGTGTTCGTGATTTGTGAACCAAAAGCTCTCAGGTAGTTTTCAGATTCTCAGTAGCAGAGTATCACCCTTAATCTCTCAATCGATCTTTTCTCTTAGTAACTCTTAAGACTTACTCCCTTTACATAGAGATCGGTCCTTGGGTCAGTCCTTATCAGATTAGGTCTCAAAAACTCGAAATAGAATCAAGTTCGGATCAATATCTGATAAGATCCACGTGAAAACATGTGAACTTATCCTTCACTGATCGGCTGGCCGAACCACCTAATCAGCAAGCTGAACAGGTCCCATCTATAGGCCAAACACGTCCATCGATAAGCCAAACTGCCGAATAAAAATCTCACAAACCTTTTATTTTCCACCCGAGATTCTATAGGGTAAAGTCTCAATTTTAATTCAAATAACCCAATAGAGAAGTTCTCTGATCAAAACAACTTTATCTAGATAATCTCTAAAAAAATAAATCAATTCCCAATAATTCTACAAGTTTATCTTGATCTAATTTATCTAAAATTAAATCAACCGATAAACAGATAAGAATTATCCAATTCCAATAATTCAACAAGTTTAGCTTGAGTCAATTTTATCACAAAATTAATTCAACTGATAAACCAACATGAATTATTTGATTCTTCCAAATTTCAACCAATCTAATAAATCCGACATAAGTTACCAATTAATGGAAAAGCACGTCGTGTCGTTATAGGATATTGTGAGCTAGCAAAGGGGACCAAATGGACCTATATAGTTCAAGCTTCTGATAATTATGAAACCCAATATCCTAGACATTCATTTCATAATTATCAACTCCAACGCTACTCCACTAAAAGCTTGGAGCTGTACTCTCGAACTACATAGATTACGAAGCTTGTATAGCTAAGTCTCCATGACATATCATATTGTATTGTATCCCCATATGATAATTCATAATCGGCTTGAGGACAAGTTCTGTCCTACCTTCCTGATTATTTTTGTCTTACGTTCTATTATCTCACCATCAGAAAACTTACCATCCAAAGACAGTATAACATTCGGTTACACCTATCCAAGTGGTTGAGCGGTCCAGTTTTCCAATTACAGGATAACGCATATATGAGGATATCATTACTCCTAAAGAGGAGCTATGGATTCCATATCTATGAATAATAGGTCTGTGCTATCAAGAGTCATGCCTCCAACGTACCGACATGCATACCACTATTAAGATGTGGGTGTCGCCCTTTGGTACATCAAAGACACAAGCTAAGACAACAGGCCCACTATTCATCTCAAGATTAAGATTCAACACAAATGATTGTCTAAAGTGAATCGGTTTGCCGAGACAAAATTATTAATCTAAATCAATTCACTTTATGTCCCGATCCAACACATCCTCACATACGACAACATACCAATGTTTCTATTCACGACGTCCACCTCCGATGGTCTAGACAAACCATTTTCCAAAAGGGATATAGACAATCTTTGCATGAATAAAGTGCCCAACTTTATTCCCTTAATTGCAGATCGTATGATTTAGACCATCACCTTAAGAATCATGTCTTCTGCATAATCCGTCCATCGTATGCCCAATTCTTAAGGTTTAGACCGACAGTCTCAGGCTATTATTTGCTTAACATACATTCAACAAATATGAACGTTAAGAGGATAAGATTTGGTATATAAATAATAAATAAATTCTCTAATGATAAAAAAGTCTCTAAAAACTTATTACATTTTTACTCCTTAGGGCATACATGCCTAACAATCTGCCTAACAATCTCCGACTTGCACTAAGTGAGTAAATACGACAAATCTCACATCCCCATAGCTTCCACATATCTCTCGAAGACTCTCCTAGTAAATGTCTTCATAAATGGATCAGCTAAATTGTCCTCTGATGCAATTTTACACACCGTGACATGCCCGCCCTCAATGAAGTCCTTTATCACATGATACTTCCAATGAATATGCTTAATCTTCTTGTGAAATCTTGGTTCCTTAGCATTAGCTACAACCACACTGTTATCACTATATAGTGATACCGCCTTTATCCATACCAGGAACTACCTCAAGATCCCAAGGAACTTGCGGAGCCACACTGCTTCTTTCGAAGCATCACTAGCTGCCACATACTCGGCCTCCATCGTTGAATCCGAAGTGCAATCTTGCTTAGCACTTCTCCAACTGATGGCACCGCCACCCAGAGTAAACATAAAACCCGAAGTCGATTTCCTAGAATCCAGACAAGATTAAAAATCTGAGTCAGTGTATCCTAGAGGAGTCAAGTTCTCTCCCAAATATACAAGCATATGCCCTCGAGTCCTTCTCAAGTACTTCAAAATATGCCTTATCGCAGCCCAATGGTTCGGTCCTAGATCCGCCTGAAATCAACTTACAATCCTGACGGCATAACTAATATCTGGTCGTGTGCAAAGCATGGTATACATGAGACTATCCACTGCCGAAGTATAAGGCACCTTCTTCATGTATTCTCTTTCTTCATAAGACTTTGGAGAGTCTTTCTTAGAAAGAGTAATTCTAGATTTAGATGGTTGCCTACCTTTCTTAGAATTCTGCATTGCAAACCTTCTGAATATTTTATCTATGTAGCCGGCCTGGGACAAAGCTGTAATTTTGTTTTTCCTATCTCAAAAGATCTAGATACTGAGAACAAAATTAACCTTACCCAAGTCCTTCATGTCAAACTGCTTGGTCAACCATACTTTGACCGATGACAACGCCCCAACGTCATTACCAATTAGCAGAATGTCATCCACATAGAGCAGTAGAAAAACCACCTTCCCATCCTTAATGTGTTTGTAAACACATGGTTCATCCACATTTTGTGAGAACCCATAAGTTTTGATCACCTGATCAAATCTTATGTTCTAAGAATGAGAAGCCTGCTTAAGTCCATAAATTGACTTTAACAGCATACAAGCCTTACCCTCTTGACCTGTGACCTTGAACTTGTCTGGTTGTTCCATATAAATGGACTCATCAAGATAGCCATTTAGAAAAGTCGTCTTGACATCCATCTGTCAAATCTCATAGTCGAGAGCTGCAGCTATGGATAAGAGAATTCGGATGGACTTAAGCATGGCTACAGGAGAAAAGGTTTCCTTATAATCAATTCCTTCCTTTTGCATATAACCCCTTAGCTACCAGTCTAGCCTTAAAGGTTTTGACCTTTCCATCCACTCCTCTTTTGCTCTTGTAGATCCACTTACACCCTATGGGTTTTACCACTTCGGGAAGATCCACAAGCTCCAAAACCTGATTAGTCTCCACAGACTTCATCTCTGTGTTCATGGCCTCTGTCCAGAGTTTTGAATCAACATCCTCCATAGCTTCTACGAAAGTATAAGGATCCCTATCATGTTCATCCGGTTCAGCCACAAAGACCTCCCCATTAAACATATACCGCTCAGGTTGACGCCCAATCCTCCCACTATGTCGAAGCTCCTGAGGTTGTTGTTCAGGTTTGTTTGGTTTTTCTACATTGATCGGAACGGTTTCATTCAAAACCTCCTAAGTGATCGGATCACTCATTAGCTCCTCAAGCACCACTTTGCTTCAAGGTTTAAAGTCGTCCATGTAACTATCCTCAAGGAAAGTTGTATTAGTTGAAACCATGACTTTATTTTCCTTTGGGTTATAAAAATAACCCCCTTTAGTCCCTTTTGGATATCCTACAAACACGCAAACTTCTAAATGTGCTTCCAACTTATTCGGATCCTTAAACAGGACATGAGCTCGACATCCCCATATGCGAATATGTTTTAAGGATGTCTTCCTACCCATCCATAACTCGTGAGCAGTTTTAGGGACCGATTTTGAAGGCACATTGTTCAAAAGATAACATGCAGTTTGTAGTGCATATCCCCAAAAGGATAAAGACAATGATGAATAACTCATCATGGACCTAATCATGTCCAACAAAGTCCTATTTCTTCTCTCTGCTATGCCATTCTGCTTCAGAGTGCCTGGCGTAGTCAAATGGGATAAAATCCTATTCTCTAATAAGTGTTCCAAGAACTCATTAGAAAGGTATTCCCCACCTCGATCTGATCGATGTACCTTTATGGGTCTACTCAATTGCTTTTCCATTTTAGCCTGAAACTCCCTGAACTTGTCAAAAGTTTCACTTTTGTGGTGCATCAGGTACACATACCCATATCTTGAGTAATCATCAATAAAAGTGATAAAGCACTCATACCCTCCTCGTGCCCGGATGTTCATCGGTCCGCAAACATCACTATGCACATGTTCTAAAACCCCTTCGGCCCTATTGCCCTTAGACCTGAATGGTCTTTTTGTCATTTTACCCTCCAAACAAGATTCACATTGAGGTATAGATTCCGCCTTTAAGTGACTTAAAGGTCCATCCCTTACCAACCTTTGAATCCTATTCAGGTTAATATGACCAAGGCACAAATGCCAAAGATAAGTCTTATTAGAGTGAGAAGTTTTAAGTCTTTTAGAGTTATTATCATTCATCTCAGCGTTAAGCAATAAGTCCATCTTAGGTTTGATAAAATATAGATTATTTTGCATCCATCCAGAGCAAATAAAAGATTTGTTTTTACAAATCACCACTTTATTATTAAAAGAAACCAAATAGGAGTCTTTAAATAAACAAGATATAGAAATTAAATTCCTTTTAAATTTAGGAACAGAAAAACAATCTTGCAAAAATAAATTCCTGTAATTATCAAAATAAAGATGTACGTCTTCCACTGCTTCCACTGAGACCAAGGATCCATCGCCCATCCGAAGCATGAAGTCTTCGTACAGTAGACTTCTCATTTCTTTGAACCTCTTCTGAGAAACACAAACATGATTAGTTGCACCGAAATCTATGACCAAAATGTCACTAGATTCCTCAACCAAATAGGTTTCTAAATACAGAAGATCACACCTACCTCCTTGGAAAGAAAGTCCTTGCAATGCTTCTTTGTATGCCCGACCTTCCCACAGAAAAAAGCACTTAAGCTTCTTTGGGTTCTTCTTCTTCTTCTTCTTGCTCTTGGTAGTAGCAGGAATTGAAGAATTTTCGTTCTTGACCCATTGCTTCTTTCCATTCCCAGAGTTAGAATTGGAACCAGAAGTAGCTACCATGTTAGCCTCACCACCTGCAGGAGACTCCCTGATCAGCAGTTCGAACTCCTGTAACTGTTTCATCAGTTCTGTTAAGGTCATATCCCATCTATTGCTTAAGTTAAATGTAGCTCTAAACGGAATAAATTCCTTTGACAAAGTCTCAAAGACCATAGTCATTTGAGTTTCAGTATCGATGTCAGCTCCATTGGTTTGAGCCTCAGCAAGGTAACCCATGACCAACATCATATGCTCCTTTACAGAAGTCCTCAGCCTCTGTCTATAGTTTAGAAGTTTCTAAAGCGCCCCTTGCTGTTTTGTTATGGCTTGGCCTCCAAACATAACTTCAAGATTATCCAAGATCTAGTTTGTAGTCTCATAATCATGATGTTGAGCCTGCAACATGTTATCCATGCTAGCCATAACATAGCAGCGAGCCTGATCATTAACATCTTTCTAGCGATCATACGCTTGAAATTGCTCATTAGTTGAGTCTCCCGTAGGCTCGGGAGGACAAGGGATTGTCAGTACATATTTAAGTTTATCAAAGGATAGGACGATATCTAGATTCCGTTTCCACTCATTATAATTCTCTCCGGTTAATAGGTTTTTGTCAAGTATCGATGATAAAGTGTTTTTAGACATTTTTAATCTACAATAAAGAATCATGTACCAAACATAAGCAAACATATAATAATAATTTAGTAAGATAACCCAATCATGTAAAAAATACAAATGTGTTTATGTGTCAAAACCTTAAAAATATCACAGCCTTACAATGATAATTCCCAACTCAGAATTCAACAAGCTCCTAGGGGAGTCATGCCAAATTAAATCAGGAACACGGATCCCCTCCTGATTACTATATTCCATCTAGGACCCGTATGATCCAACATATATTAATAATCGTTTCTTTGGCCATTAATTTTATTAACAGAGCTCCTAGGGGACATTAATAATAAAATTAACGTGAGTGTATAACCATCGTTTCAATATTTTATTCATGATTTATAATCACCACCTAGGGGTGTGCAACCATAAATCATGCTAAACTACCTTATCCTCCCAGGGATCGAATTTGGTACATGATAAAAATCCCTTCCAGGGGTTGGGACCACCATGTTCTGCCTATGGACCAACGATAGAGGCCTTAGGTTCTCTCTTCGAAAGCCTTCTCCACTCAATCTTTTGAAATCAAGGTTTTATTTTAAGGATATGCATGAATAATTTTAATATGAGGCAGCACTCCTTATTCTATATGACATGTTATCAATATACATGGCAAATCATATTATAATGCAGACAAGCAAAGCAATCAAGCAAAGCTACAAGCAAAATAACAAATACCGTAATATTATGGCTCCACCCTAGAGAATAGAAAACTAAGATTACAAGAGAATAATCGAGACATATTATCGATTCTTCATCCTTGAGTCCTCAAGTTGTATCCTTCTTCATGTAATTCCCTTATTCAAGTCTTTAATCTAGTATGAGTCGAATACTTTATATGTCCGGTCATATCCAAATTTAATGTTTCTCAGAATTGTCCCAAAAATAAAATTAAAACTGTATTGGAAAAACTACACCTTTTTTGGAAATTTTTCAGCTCTCGATCGGCAGGCTTATCTGAGTGATCGGTCTGCCAGTCATGCTCCACGGCCTACTGATCAGGAAGATCGGCCTACCAACTCATGAAAGTTGGGCCTGCTGTCAGAGCCACCTGATTTTTGTTCCATTGATGGCCTGCCGAACCACAAGTCCGACCTATTGATCTACGACCATCGGCCTGCCGAACTGTGAGGTTCGATATGCCGACCGAGCAGAAATCTTCATTCCAAAAAATACAATTTTTAATGCAATTCATCAATTTTATTTTCAACAATTCAAAAACATAAAATTAGGACTTAGGAAATACCTGGGAGCATCATCATCAATCTTTTAGATCCGACTTCTAAATTCATCTTCTCCAAATGATTATTTAATTACAAAATTCTTATAAATTTAAAATTAAATAACAATTCCTAGACGGAGATGATAGTCTACCATCTAATTACATGAAAAACCTAGATACACATTCTAACCTCTAAGGAACCATAACCGGTATAAATTAATTAATTAATAATTAATTAAATAATAGTTAAATCAACTATAATTAATTAATAAACATTCACCACATAATCCATGACAACATATATAATACATAGAAACATAGAGTGCCAACTCTCTATAAAATTAAATTCAAGCATAGGAGAGATTAAGATCACAAAATTTATATATATAACATGATCACAAAGTCGTAAATTTATATAAAAACCATGGCTCTGATACCAATTGTTGGAAAAAGAGTGCGCAACGGAATTTTAAAAATTTTATATCAGAGTAATTTTCAAAACACAAGTTTGAAATGCTATATGCATAAATTAACCAGATCTTACTAGCCTTTGTGAAGAGAAGTTTGACATGAAGAACTCTCGCAAAACGTGAAGAGAAGTAACATTCTAGAAAAGCCTCACCAACCGGTCTTCTTTGCTATTCTCTATCCATGATTGGAGTGAGTGTGGGATCACATGTACAGCTCTTCCACCAGGTAACTCTCCTTCCAACCAATCGAGAGAACCCAAAGCAAGTGTTCGTGATTTGTGAACAAAAGCTCTTAGAGAGTTTTCAGATTCTCACTAGCAGAGTATCACTCTTAATCTCTCAATCAAACTTTTCTCTTAGTAACTCTTAAGACTTACTCCCTTTATATAGAGATTGGTCCTAGGGTCAGTCCATATCAGATTAAGTCTCAAAAACTTGAAATATAATCAAGTATGGATCAATATCTGATAAGATCCGCATGGAAATGTGTGATCTTATCCTTCGCTAATCGGCAGGCTGAACCACCTAATCGGTAGGTCGAATAGGTCCCATCGGCAAGTCGAACACGTCCATCGGTAGGCCAAACTGTCGATTAAAAATCTCACGAATCTTTTATTTTTCACCTGAGATTCTATAGGATAAAGTCTCAGTTTTAATTCAAACAACCCAATAGAGAAGTTATCTGATCAAAACAACTTTATCTAGATAATCTCTAAGAAAATAAATTAATTCCCAATAATTCTACAAGTTTATCTTAATCTAATTTATCGAAAATTAAATCAACCAATAAACAGACAAGAATTATCCGATCCCAATAATTCAACAAGTTTATCTTGAATCAATTTTATCACAAAATTAATTCAATCGATAAACAGACATGAATTATTTGATTCTTCCAAATTTCAACCAATCTAATAAATCCGACATAAGTTACCAATTATTGAAAAAGCATGTCGTGTCATTACAAGATGTTGTGACCTAGCAAAGGGGACCAAATGGACCTATATAGTTCAAGCTCCTGATAATTATGAAACCCAATATCCTAGATATATATTTCATAATTATCAACTCCAACGCTACTCCATTAAAAGCTTGGAGCTGCACTCTCGAACTACATAGAATTACAAAGCTCGTATAGCTAAGTCTCCATGACATATCATAGTGTATCGTATCCCTATATGATAATCCATAATCGGCTTAAGGACAGGTTCTGTCTTACCTTCCCAATTATTTTTATCTTACGTTCCATTATCTCGCCATCAGAATACTTACCATCCAAAGATAGTATACCATTCGGTTACACCAATGTATCCAAATGGTTGAGCGCTCTAGCTTTTCAATTACAAGATAACGCATATAAGAGGATATCATTACTCCTAAAGAAGAGCTATGGATTCCATATTTATGAATAACAGGTCTATGCTATCAAGAGCCATGCCTCCAATATACCGGCATGCATACCACTATTAAGATGTGGGTGTCACCCTTTGGTACATCAAAAGACACAAGCCAAGACAACGGGCCCATTATTCATCTCAAGATTAAGATACAACACAAATGATTGTCTAAAGTGAATCGATTTGCCGAGATAAAATTATTAATCTAAATCGATTCACTTTATGTCCCGATCTAACACATCGTCACCTATGACAACGTGCCAATGTTTCTATTCATAGAGTCCACCACCGATGGTCAAGACAAACCATCTCCCAAAAGGGATATAGACAACATAACAATCTTTGCATGAATAAAGCGGCCAACTTTATTCCCTCGATTGCAGATCGTATGATTTAGAGCATCACCTTAAGAATCGTGTCTTCTGCATAATCCGTCCATCGTATGCCTAATTCTTAAGGTTTAGACTGATAGTCTTAGACTATTGTTTGCTTAACAAACATTCATCAAATATGAACGTAAAGAGGACAAGATTTGGTATATAAATAATAAATAAATTCTTTATTGATAAAAATATCTCCAAAAACTTATTACATTTTTACTTCTTAGGGCATAAATGTCTAACACCATACGATATGGTGTCTTTTAGATTGGAGCTGTACTAGTTGTCAACTTAATCTCGAATGAAATTTCTCATTTCGACGGCAACCCAGGCAGTTGATCTAGAAACAATCAATGAATTCTTTCACTATATGGACATTCTCTGGTCCTAACTAAGCTTCTTGGTCTTTATTTACTAAATTCACCAGATAACCAATACATCTGCTCTCCAACAATTTCCTTGCTTTCAATGCTGATATTATCGCCATAGGAGTTTTGGGAATCTTCCTCGAATACACAAACTTCTCAGCTCTAGAAGGTCGGAACGTGACCTTGCAATGTCGGCAATTAATCTTTGTAGCATACTTTCCCAAGAAATCCATTCCCAAGATAACATCATAATCTTGAATATTGGTTATTATTAAACCAATAAATAGTTCTCTACCACAAATGATAGTTGGTACATGACATAACCAATGATCAGAACTTAATTCCGTCCCAAAGGGAAGGGCAGTCCTAAAGGTCCGTTCTACACTATCCCCTTCATATCCTATCCGTTCTGCAAATTTAAGTGATGCAAACAAATGTGTTGCTTCAGAATCAAAAAAAGCATAAGCATCAGTTTTGGCAACAAAGAGCTGACCTGTTGCCACTATTGAGGTTCTTGCATCATCCTCCTTTTTAGTGTAAGCGTAAATCTGTCCAAGAGGTACCAAGGCTTCGAGTCAGCCTTGACTAATGCTGTGACCTTTAATTTGTGCTTAAACTGCATGTAGCTAAGTCCCTTGAGGCCTTTGCTAGTTCTGACTATTCTGATTCTAAGAAATGGAGTAGCAGTTTCTAGCATAATTGCCTTCTTTGTCTTAGATGTAACATTTATTAGTGCCACTTTACACTCCCCTACATGTCTTTTTTCCATATTGACTACAGAGAGGTTTGCTATTTCCTCCATCATTTACCCTTTTCTAGGGTTGTCCCTCTCTAGTTTCCTTGGCTGTTTGCATTCCACTTTCTCTTCTTATTGTTATTGTGGTTGCGCCTAGTTTAATTACTCTGAGTCTGACCCTGGCTCAAATTACTTCCTTGTCCTTTTACTTGTGAGGCTTGGTTCTGCTTAGCTAAGGCCTTTTCCTCCCTTCGAGCCTCAAAGATCTTTGCCCTTTCTTCCTCATCATAGGAGATCCTAAATTCAGCTCTCGTCGCCCGTTCTATACAATCTTCCACATCCTTAGGAGCTTGCCTTCCATTATCAACTATAAGAGCAATATCGGTCCGAAACATCCTCATCAGTCTTCTTATTCTTTCTCAACAGTAGGCATTAGTTTAGGACAAAGACATGTCAATTGATTGAATCTTCTAATAGCATCAGCCATTGATAGATTCCCTTAAAGAAAATGGTTGAATTCCTCTTGCTGTGCAGCTATAGTTTCCACATTAAAATAAGCCTGCCTGAACACCTTGACGAATTCAGACCAGGTCATTGCATCCACATTTCTCCTATGCTCAACAGGCTCCCACCACCTTCTCGCATCCTTATTGAGAGAGAATGAGGCACATAAAACTTTTTCATGATCGCTAAGTCCCATAAACTTTAAAACCTAGCAAATACCAATAAGCCAAGCATCTGTGACCAACAGATCTGTAGAACCGTCAAGCTCTGGATCTTTCATCAGTCAAAATCTCTCGTAAAATTTAGTAATAGGAACTACAAGAGCTATTGGAACTATCAACTCTGCCTGCAGGGCCAACGGTGGTGGCGGCGGAGAAGCCGCACATGCTAAGGGTATAGGGTTTGGTTGAGCTAGCTGCTCTCTCAACCCTTGCATCTCCTGCTCTTATATTAGAATTTTCTAAAATGTGAGATTTTTAAAATATTATATGCATTTGTAGAATAATTAATTTTGTGATCGTATACACTAGAATACATACATTTGCTATTTGGATCTAGTTGCACCTTGTAGAGGATTAAATGCGACCTTACTTTTGTTTACAACTTCCACTCATTTAGTGTTAGTGATGTGCCCTAGGCCAACTATGTGATGACCATATTTTGACTTCATTACATTTGCATTTTATTAATAAAGAGGCATTTTCATTATTATTTTTTATTATAATTCCATGAATAGCTAATTCTACCTAAGGTCATCAAGTATGTGATTTGATAGTAAAACTCTTAGGTGAAAATTGAATTCTATTCTAAATTATCCATAGTTGGTCATTATTATTGGGATAATAATGAATAAAGGACTAATATACAATTTGATTGATGATTATGTTTTACTAATCATGTGTATGAGATAGTAAGTTAACTTATAGATACATATTTAAGAAATGATGTATTGGATCGACCCGCTATGAGAATACTGCTAGATAATTGTCATAAGTGATTCTCATCATAATAGTATTATCCTAGTCCTTTGACCTGAAATCACCATTGTTTCCTACATGACAATTTTTATATTTTGACACATTCTAGTATAATCTTTAACAAGATGATGGAATGGATTGTTGTTGGATATAGAGTGAATCATGTGAGGAATGTGAGTGACTAAGAAGCAATTTATCCCTCATTTATTATGAGAAAGATATCTATGGGCCCCTCAATAAGTTAGATTGAAGAAAAATGTATGGCCATACTGGAATGAATTGATAAGGGTTATCAATATCAGTCTACTTAAGATTGAGAAATAATATGATTGAATAGTATAAGGATGACCTAAACCATGCCTTATGTTCAATCAAGGTATTTAGTGACAAAAGTACTTTAAAACTTATTGTGGATCAGGTTATGTCAGATTATTGACATTCGCATAACTTGGGTAATCATAATGTCTTGCTAGAGGCCACTTATGATTTATGGGCTACAGACAGAATTTCAAGCCCATGACCAATGTTATGTGAACCTACAGGGTCGTACACTTAGAGCAGACCAAAAACAAATTTTGGGTTTACTGTGTCTAGGTTCAAGGAACCTGATAATGTCCAGATTCGATGTACTAGATATGTCTAGGTTCATTGAATCTAACATTATCTAGATTCTATGAATCATATTGGAATTACAGTTTACCCTAGTTAAAATTTGACTCTATCTTGAAGTCAATATATATATATATATATATGTTTTAGGGTTTCTGGCTGAATTAGATGAGAAAACCTATCAATCTAATCGAATTGCATCGATCCTGCGAACGTTTTGTAGGAATTAATTTTGATTTTTTGCTGCTTATTTGAATCACAAAATCCAACAAAACCCATCAGTGGTATCAGAGCGACTTGTGAATTTGGTTAAATTGATTTTATATGGTTCTGTGTATATATGATATGCATGGATACGATTTATACATTAATTAGATTAACATGTTTGAGTTTTATTTGATTAAACGTTTTTACCATGTTAATTTGATTGATACGTTTATTGTTTCTTGTAATATGTTGTTGTTAATTTGATTAATATTACAATTTAATAAGAATCTAGTAATCTGTTTTGATATGATTAAACTGTAACGCCCCCCTTACGAACGTCACAGATCTCGTTACATTCATACATTCATACTTGTTTAAACTTTAAACATAAACATAATTACAAAACTTATACGATACATTTAATTGTAAATGTAGTTAAACATACATAACTAGGATCCATTCATTCATTTTTTTTTTACAACAACATTTTTTAACTTATTCCATACCATAATTAATTTAATTATCCTTTAAATTGATCATAAACTTGTTTTAATAGAATAGATATACCAAGTTGTAAAATTATAATTTATAAAAACATCATCTCATTAATCATCACCTTATATAAAAATTACTTACTCCCACAGTTCGGTAGGCTGAACTTGGGACTTCGGCAAGCCGGACATGATCGGTAGGCCGGAGTTCCTCAACCGACAGGCCAGTAGGGGCTTTGCAAATTAGGCTTAAAAACTCATCATCATTCGGCAGGCCGAAAACATGATTGGTAGGCCAAACTTTCAAACATCGACAGGCCGACCAAGGATGTTCAGTTGGCCGACCGAGCTAAAAAACCTTGAGAAACTTAATTTTTAAAACAAAACCAACTATTCATAAAAATGCGGAAGATCAAAATTCTTTAAAATGATTAAATAAAATATTAAACCATAGTTCAAATATTCTTAAAACTTAACATTAAAATATGTTCAAAATATAAAACTTGATTTAAAACATAAAAACATTCTTCTTGGCGTTCTTCCAGTTACAATTCATCGTGCTTAATGCTCACACGCCTTCCCATGTCCTCCGCCTAGTCCATGATTTTCTTACCCTTATCTGCAACATGACATAAACTTGAATAAGCTAATGCTTAGTAAGTACATAAAATTCTCACAATTTAAAAACATTTCATATTCATTATCATCTTCATCATCATATCATAAAAGTGCCTTAAGCACAATTTCATAGAAACATATCTTTCATTACATTGACCATATTAAAACTTATTCCTTTTTATCTTAAGGGCCCAAGTGTTGCACTATGAACATCATTGTAGGCGCGCCGTCATGAGAGGAGAAGGGTAGCTAATCCCAAACCAAACATGACATCATAACATATCATTTCATAACATTGGTGTGCAACACTTATTGGGTGATACGTATATACATAATTTTCATACTTTGAAACATGTCATCATCATACATGCATAATTTTAAATCATGTAAATCTTTCATAAGAAATCCTTTAAGGAAAACAACCATAAAATCATCATGAATATCATTGTGAACAAATCATCAAACCTTCTAAAACGTGTCATGCTGCAGGTGAGAATGTACTTATCTTAAAGTTAGCTTACTTAACCTTAATATGCTTTGGTGACGACGCCGCGGTCTCGATGTGCTCGTTCCTTTGAGTGTTCATGCCATTTATCCATTTAAAAATACAATTAAATTAATACTTACCATAAAACATCTATTCATATAACATTCATATATACACTCATCTCATATATATACACTCATCTCATATTACAAACATAATTCATAACCATCATTGTGAAAACATACAATTATCATCACATATACATTCATCTCATATAAAAATTATTCATAACATGCTACCTTAAGTATTATCATCAAAACATCTTATACATTACAAACATAAATATCTTTTTAAAAACGTTTTCGAACAATTAAAATACATATATTTTAATTTTAAAATTCATACAAACATCTTATTATCATGCATTTCAATATCAAAGAATCATTTCATCATCAATAAAAATCATTTAAACATATAAAACATTTCATAAAATGAAAATCCAAAAATATCATTGTTAAAACAGTTTTCTTAACGTAATCTCATAAAATTTTCATAACATTAAATGCACTCATCATAACATATATATGCACATTCTTGTCAACTTTCATGAAAAACATCATTCATTTACCCGTTGAATAAACATTACATTTTTCATACATCAAAATTAAACAACAATATTTTTCTGTGAGGGGTAGAGGATAGAAAATTCATAATTTTTCATAGAAACTTCGAAATGACTTGAAACTGGAGAAACATCACATAATACATACATGCATAACATATTAAAAATTTAGAACAAAATACAATACCTAGAGAAAGATATTGCAGATGAATTGAGGAGGAGGAGAGATACTTTTCAGAATTAGTGAAAAAATTGAGTTCCTACCTTGAAAATTTCTTCTCAAAATCCTTGAATTCAACCAAGAAAATATAAATTTTTCTTTCAATATTTGTAGAGAATTTATTTTTGAGAGAAAGAAGGATGGAATTCGTGGAGAAGAGAAGAAGAAGAGATGAAGGAGAAAACGTCTCATAAATGAAAGAGAGAAGACGTGAGAGGATGAGAGAAAAATGGGGAAACAGAACGTTAAAAATTTTTTTAACATTAAGTTAATGGCATAACGTACAAAGAAGGAGAGTCAAAACTCTTCATTAAGTCAAGAGTTTTCTGACTCAAATGGTGCTAATTGGCATGAAGGAAGGAGAGCAAAGAAGGAAAGTCAAAACTATTAGTCTCACTTACCATATTTTTGCCCTCTAAAAATAGGAAACCATTTAAAACAATACCAATCCATGCAAAGTCAAACCTTTTATTTCCTTAACTGATAAAACTATTCCATTATTATGCCAATTAATCACCCAATTAACGTAATTATCTCAGCCATAAATTTGGAGAGATTTCTGCTGACTGCTCATTAGCTGTCTTCGGCCTGCCAATTCTCCACATGGATCGTTGTAGTCTTTTTCGGCCTGTCGAACTTAAAAGTCCGGCCTGCCGAACTGTCCTTAAAATACCATACTTATAAATATTCAAGACATCATTGCATCATAATTAAACATACATTATAATTCACATGAACACTTGAGCACAACGATTCCATGCGGTCGTCACCTATCATAGAACTTAACATAAAAAAGTTAGTAACATTTGAATCATATATCATAACATATAACATAAATTATTATTAAAATTTCCTTAACATCGTTACTAACTTAACGTGATCTATTACATAAAAATAGGTGGGTGTTACATAAACGATATACTATAAATCTGGTTTTGGTTTTATTAAAGTGGCAGATTGTTTAAAGGTTAAACAGTGATAATCTGTTTTGAACAAATTAATATATATCATAGGGTCTGTTTAATTGTTAAATAAGGATGATCGGTTTAAAACAGATCAATAAATTTCATGAATCTGCTTAAGTGTTAAACAGAGATTAATTAATTCTGTTATGAACAGATTAGGTAATCAGAATAATTAAAATCAATGGATTTGGGCAGCAACTTATTCAAACAAGTAAGGTAAATCGTTTACCTTTCGGAGGCGCTGCCCCCCAGCCACCGCAAGGGGTGCTGTCCTTGGGACCCTGCAAGGAGCGCTGCCCCTCCCGAATTGATTCGTCATATATATCGTTTTGGTCATAATAAAAATTTAACTATAATGAAATTATATTATTATGTTTATGTGTTTAGGATGAATTGCATGGTGCATAGCATGGCCCTTTTATACCAATGTGATTGGCAGGTTTTATTTAATTTTATTTTGGGTTTGTAATTTTAAATACAGCCTGTGTGTCGCTTTTAAATTTGTTGTAATTTATTTATTTATTTAGTAGAAATAGAATAGTTTAGATTGCAATTTGTAATGTAAAATCAAAGCCCAAGATCAAAATAAATGGAGGTTCAAGATGGAAGTCCAAGATAGAGGCTCAAGATAGAGTCTATTCGTGGCAATCTAAGGAAATCTATGGAGATGAAGATTACCTAGGATTGACCATTAACCTTCATATTGGCTTATGAAGATCAATCTAGATTTGGGCCATGCTATGACACGCTTATTGTGTTATTATTATGCTATGTATGTGATGTTGTGTATATGATGCTATGTATGTGATGCGACATAATAATAAACAATAAAATAAAATTAAAGTAGAACCCTCGCTTGATATTAAGTCATTAAAATGCCTCCATAATTCAACACTTGTCAAGACTTGGATTGCTACACATAGGTTCTGCCAAAGCAGGGTGTGTTAAGCCATCTAGGTAAGACAAGATGGATAATAGTGATATCCATATGTTTGAAATGGTTAGACTTAACTAGGTTATCAAAATGGTTTTGGAGCTAGGGCATAAGATGGGATTTTAATTAGAGGGGACATGTGATGACAAATCCCATATTTATCCAAGAGTTACATAAGATGTAATTGATAAAGAGTTACCTACCTAAATAGCCATATTTTAGGTGATAAGCCAAAGCTTACTTAAAGTGAGGTGAAATATGGATCTTGGCCCACTAAAATTACAATTGTTGTGATTGCCAAATTAATATTGATGGTTATTAATTTGATAAAATTAGTGGGATTTAAATTATGCCTCGTTAAAAATTGTTTAATAAAATGCTAAGTACTTGGTGTATATATTTATTGTAGATAATGGCATCAAACACTACATCTAACTTGTCACTATGAACGATCCTTGAGAAGGATAAGCTCGATGGGACTAACTGCCTTGACTGGTACAGAAACTTAAGAATTGTTCTAAGCAAGAAAGGAAGGAATATGTCCTTGATCAACCTATCCCTAATGAACTAGCTGCTAATGCTCCTAGAGCTCAAAAGGATGCTCACAGTAAGCATCTCAATGACTCTGTGGATGTCACTTGCCTTATGCTTGGAAGCATCGAATCAGAGCTTCATAAGCAACTAATGGAAATGGAGGCTTATACCATGATAGGCCATCTCAAGGAAATGTTCCAAGAGAAAGCCAGAATTGAGAGGTTTGCCACCTTAAAGGCATTACTCTCATGCAAGTTGATTGCTGGCGGTTCAATGAGTCCTCATGTTCTGAGGATGAAGAGTCATCTTGATCATTTGCAGAAACTTGGTCTTGAGATTAGCCAAGAGTTAGCTGTTGGCATCATTCTCCAATCTTTGTCAGATGCTTATGATGGGCTTGTTATGAACAACGACATGCATAATATAGAGAAGACTATTTCTGAGTTGCATGGGATGCTTAAGACTACCAAACAGAACATCAAGAATACCAAAGATGTTCTAATGGTTAATAAAGGGAAAGGTATGAAAATGAAAGGAAAGTGTGAGAGCAAGAATAAGGCTCTCAAGGGCTTTAAGAAGCCCAAGCCTAACCCTAAGTCCAATCCTGAACCTAAGGATAAACCACCAAAGGAGGGAGTATGCTTTTTCTGCAATGAGCCTGGTCATTGGAAAGGTATGAAAAGGAAAGGAAAGTGTAAGAGCAAGAATAAGGCTCTCAAGGACTTTAAGAAGCCCAAGCCTAACCCTAAGTCCAATCCTGAAGCTAAGGCTAAACCACCAAAGGAGGGAGTATGCTTTTTCTACAATGAGCCTGGTCATTGGAAAAGAAACTACAAGCTCTATTTGGATGATCTGAAGAAGAAGAAGAGTAGTGCGACTACTCCTTCAGGTATTTATGTTATAGAAGTCAACTTGTCTACTTCTGATTCCTGGGTATTAGATACTAGATCTGGATCTCACATTTGTACTAATGTGTAGGGTCTTAAGAGGAGTAGAATCTTGGCTAAAGGCTAAGTGGACCTACGAGTTGGAAATGGAGGAAGAGTTGTTGCTTTAGTTGTAGGAACATATGAGTTGACTTTGCCTAGTGGACTTGTTCTAAGTTTAGAAAATTGTTATTATGCACCTGCTATGAGTAGCAATATTATTTCTATTTCTTGTTTGGACAAGGAAAATTTTGAGTTTATTATTAGGCATAATAAATGCTCCATTTCCCATGATAACATTTTCTATGGATATGCTCCACAAACGAATGGTCTTTATGTTCTGAACATTGAAAACAAAAATGAAAAGTCCATCAATAATGTTAATACAAAGAAGTTTAAATCTAAAGATTTAAACCCTACCTATCTTTAGCACTGTCGTTTAGGCCATATAAATGAGAAGCACATTTCAAAACTCCATCAACATGGGCTTTTGAATTTATTTGATTTTGAATCATTTGAAGTATGTAAGTCTTGTTTATTAGGCAAAATGGCTAAGGCACCTTTTACTAGGCATAATGAAAGGGCTAATGACTTATTAGGCCTTGTACATTTTGATGTATGTAGATCATTAAGTTCCACTGCCATAGGAGGTTTTCAGTACTTCATTACTTTCACAGATGATTTCAGTAGATATGGCTATGTCTATCTTATGAAACAAAAATCTGAATCTTTTAAAAAGCTCAAAATTTTCAAAAATGAAGTACAAAATCAACTTTGTAAAAGTATTAAAGCACTTCGATCAGATCGAGGTGGTGAATACTTATCAATCTTGTCAGCGGCTCTGTGATCTTCGAAAAATCCTTTACAAATTTCCTGTAGTACCCTACAAGACCCAAGAAGTTGTGGATTTTTGCCACATTTCTTGGTCGTTCCCATTCCACTATGGCTTCAATCTTGGACGGATCCATAGAAAAACCATGCTCAGAGATGACATGACCCAAAAACTTAACCTCTGCTAACCAAAACTCACACTTTTCTTTCTTGGCATACAACTGGTGCTCTCGCAGAGTCTGAAGCATGACCAGAGATGCTGTCATGCTCCTCCCAAGTCTTAGAATACACTAGAATATCATCAATGAACACGATCACGAACTGATCCAGACAAGGCCTGAATATCCTGTTCATGAAATCCATGAAAGCTGCTAGAGCATTTGTCAATCCAAATGGCATCACCAAAAACTCAAAGTGTCCATACCGGGTACTGAAAGCTGTCTTGGGAGTATCTTCCTCCTTAATCCTGAGCTTATGGTATCCCGACCATAAATCAATCTTTCAGAAGTACCGTGAACCTCTAAACTGATCAAACAACTCATCAATCTTGGGCAAAGGATACTTATTCTTCACTATGACACGATTTAACTGTCGATAATCTACACACAACCTGAGAGTCCCATCATGTTTCTTAGCAAACAAAACCGGTGCTCCCCACGGTGAAGTACTATTCTAAGTATATCCCTTATCAGCTAGCTCCTGAAGTTGCTTTCTCAATTCCTTCATTTCTGTTGACGCCATCTGATAAGGTGCTACTGAAATCGGTGTTGTTCCTGGAAGCAACTCAATACAAAATTTGATCTCTCAATGCGGTGGTAATCCCAACAACTAGTCGGGGAAGACATCCTCATACTCATCTGTTGGAAACAATAGTGCACAGCGGAATTTTAAAAATTTTTCATTAGAGTATTTTCCAAAACACAAGTTTGACATGTTATACGTATAAATTAGACAGATCTTACTAACCTCTGTGTGCCGAAGAACCTCCGCAACTTGTGTAGAGAAGTAACGTTCCAGAAGAGTCTCAACCAACTGGTCTTCTTTGCTATTCTCTATCCACAACCGGAGTGAGTGTGGGCTCACTCATACAGCTCTTCCACCGGTGACTCTCCTTCCAACCAATAGAGAGAACCCAAAGCTAGTGTTTGTGATTTATGAACAAAAGCTCTCAAGGAGTTTTTAGATGCTCACTAGAAGAGTATCACTCATAATCTCTCAAATTGATATGAGTAAATCATGTGACTCACTCCCTTTTTATAGCTATTGGTCTTGGGGTCAGTGCGTATCAGATTATGTCTCAAAAGCTCGAAACATAATCAAGTTTGGATCAATATCTGATACGATCCATGTGAAAATGCGTAATCTTATCTCCCACTGATCGGCAGGCCGAACAGGACAGTTTGGCAGGCCGACCACGTCATTCAGCAGGCCAAACTCTCGAGAAAAAATCTCCTCGAATCTTGTATTTTCCACCTGAGATTCTAAAGGATAAAGTCTCAGTTTTGATTCAAATAATCCAATAGAGAAGATATCTGATCAAAACAAACTTTATCAAGATAATCTCTAAGAAAATAAATTAATTCACAATAATTCTACAAGTTTATTCTGATCTAATTTATCCAAAATTAAATCAACCGATAAACAGACAAGAATTATCTGATCCAATAATTCAACAAGTTTATCTTAAACTAATTTCTTACAAAATTAATTCAATCGATAAACAGACATGAATTATTTGATTCTTACAAATTTTAAACCAATCTGATAAATCCGACATAAGTCACCAATTATTGGAAAAACACACCGTGTCGTTACAGGACTTTGTGAGCTAGAAAAGGGACCAAAATAGACCTATAAAGTTCAAGCTCATGATAATTATGAAACCCAATATCCTGGATATAAATTTCACAATTATCAACTCCAACGCTACTCCACTAAAAGCTTGGAGCTGCACTCTCAAACTTTATAAAATTACGAAGCTCGTGTAGCTAAGTCTCCATGACATATCAAAGTGTATCGTATCCCCATATGATAATCCATAATCGGCTTAAGGACAAGTTCTGTCTTACCTTCCCGATTATTTTTATCTTACATTCTATTGTCTCACCATTAGAAAACTTACCATCCAAAGATAGTATACCATTTGGTTACACCTATGTATCCAAATGGTTAAGCGCTCCAGTTTACCAATTACAGGACAACGCATATAAGAGGATATCATTACTCCTAAAGAGGAGCTATGGATTCCATATCTATGAATAACAAGTCTACGCTATCAAGAGTCATGCCTCTAATGTATCGGCATGCATACCACTATAGAGATGTGGGAGTCACCCATTGGTACATCAAAAGACACAAGTCGAGACAACGGGCCCACTATTCATCTGAGGATTAAGATACAATACAAATGACTGTCTAAAGTGAATCGATTTGCCAAGATAGAATTATTAATCTAAATCAATTCATTTTATGTCCCGATCCAACACATCGTCACCTATGACAACGTGCCATTGTTTCTATTCACGGAGTCCAACTCCGATGGCCAAGACAAACCATCTCCCAAAAAGGATATAGACAACATAACAATCTTTACATGAGTAAAGCTCCCAACTTTGTTCCCTCGATTGCAGATCATATGTTTTAGACCATCACCTTAAAAAACATGTCTTTCGCATAATCATCCCATCATATGCCCAATTCTTAAGGTTTAGACTAACAGTCTCATACTACTGTTTGCTTATCATACATTCAACAAATATGAACGTAAAGAGGACAAGATTTTGTATATATAAATGAATAAATTCTTTATTGATAAAAATGTCTCCAAAAACGTATTACATTTTTACTCCTTAGGGCATACATGTCTAACAATGTCCCACTTGCACTAAGTGAGTAAATACAACAAATTTTGCATCCCCATAGCTTCCACATGCCTCTCGAAGACTCTCCCAGTAAGTGTCTTCGTAAATGGATCAGCTAATATATCCTCTGACGCGATCTTGCACACCGTGACATGCCCGCCCTCAATGAAGTCCTTTATCACATGATATTTCTGATCAATATGCTTACTCTTCTTGTGAAATCTTGGTTCCTTAGCATTAGCTACCGCCGCACTGTGATCACAGTACAGTGATACCACTTTATCCATGCCAGGAACTACCTCATGATCCCCAAGGAACTTGCGGAGCCACACTGCTTCTTTCGAAGCATCACTAGCCGCCACATACTTGGCCTCCATCGTTGAATCTGAAGTGTCATCTTGCTTAGCACTTCTCCAACTGATGGCACCACCACCCAGAGTAAACACAAACCCAGAAGTCGATTTCCTAGAATCCAGATAGGATTTAAAATTTGAATCAGTGTATCCTAGAGGAGATAAATCCTCACCCAAATACACAAGCATATACCCTCGAGTCCTTCTCAGGTACTTGCAAATATGCTTTACCACAACCCAATGGTTTGGTCCTGGATCCGCCTAAAATCGACTTACAATCTCGACCGCATAGCTAATATCCGGTCGAGTGTAAAGCATGGCATACTTGAGACTACCCACTACCAAAGCATAAGGCACCTTCTTCATGTATTCTCTTTCTTCATAAGACTTTGGAGAGTCTTTCTTAGAAAGAGTAATTCCAGACATAGATGGTTGCCCACCTTTCTTGGAATCCTGCATTGCAAACCTCCTGAGTATTTTATCTATGTAGCCGGCCTGAGACAAAGCTATCATTTTGTTCTTCATATCCTGAAAGATCTGGATACCGAGAACAAAATTAGCCTCACCTAAGTCCTTCATGTAAAACTGCTTGGTCAACCATAATTTGACTGATGACAACGCCCCAACGTCATTGCCAATTAGCAGAATGTCATCTACATAGAGCAGTAGAAAAACCACCTTCGCATCCTTTATGTGTTTGTAACACATGGTTCATCAACATTTTGTGAGAACCCATAAGTCTTGATCACTTGATCAAATCTTATGTTCCAAGAACAGGATGCCTGCTTAAGTCCATAAATTGACTTTAGCAGCTTACAAACCTTACCCTCTTGACCCACGACCTTGAACCCATCTGGTTGTTCCATATAAATGGACTCATCAAGATAGCCATTCAAGAAAGCCGTCTTGACATCCATCTGCAAAATCTCGTAGTCGAGAGCAGCAGCTATGGACTAGAGATTTCGGATGGACTTAAGCATGGCTACAGGCGAAAAGGTTTCCTCATAATCGATTCCTTCCTTTTGCGTATAACCCTTAGCTACCAGTCTAGCCTTAAAGGTTTCGACCTTTCCATCCACTCCTCTTTTCCTTTTGTAGATCCACTTACACCCTATGGGTTTTACCCCTTCAGGAAGATCCACAAGCTCCTAGACCCGATTAGTCTCCATAGACTTCATCTCCATGTTCATGGCCTCTGTCCAGAGTCTTGAATCAACATCCTCCATAGCTTCTGCGTAAGTATAAGGATCCCTGTCATGTTCATCCGGTTCAGCCAAAAAGACCTCCCCATTGAACATATACCTCTCAGGTTGATGCCCGATCCTCCCACTACGCCGAAGCCCCTGAGATTGTTGTTCAGGTTTGTTTGGTTCTTCTACACTGATCAGAATGGTTTCGTTCGGAACCTCTAGAGTGAACGGATCACCCCTTAACTCCTCAAGCACCACTTTGCTTTGAGGTTTAAAGTCGTCCATGTAACTTTCCTCAAGGAAAGTTGCATTAGTTGAAACCACGACTTTATTTTCCTTTGGGTTATAAAAATAACCCCCTTTAGTCCCTTTTGGATATCCTACAAACACGCAAACTTCTGAACATACTTCCAACTTATTTGGATCCTTAAACAGGACATGAGCCGAACATCCCCATATGCAAATATGGTTTAAGGATGTCTTCCTTCTTGTCCACAACTCGTGAGGAGTTTTAGGGACCGATTTTGAAGGCACATTGTTCAAAAGATAACATGCGGTTTGTAGTGCATATCACCAAAAGAATAAAGGCAATGATGAATAACTCATCATGGACCTAATCATGTCCAACAAAGTCTTATTCCTTCTCTCTGCTACGCCATTCTGCTGCGGAGTGCCCGGCGCAGTCAAATGGGATAAAATCCCATTCTCTAACAAGTGTCCCAAGAACTCATCAGAAAGGTATTCCCCACCTCGATCAGATCGAAGTGCCTTTATGGGTCTATCGAATTGCTTTTCCACTTCAGCCCGAAACTCCCTGAACTTATCATAAGTTTCGCTTTTGTGGTGCATCAGGTACACATACCCATATCTTGAGTAATCGTCAATAAAAGTGACGAAGTACTCATACCCTCCTCGTGCCCGGTTGTTCATTGGTCCGCAAACATCACTATGCACAAGTTCTAGAACCCCTTTGGCCCTATTGCCCTTAGACCCGTATGGTCTTTTGGTCATTTTACCCTCCAAAGAAGATTCACATTGAGGTATAGATTCCACCTTTAAGTTACTTAAAGGTCCATCCCTTACCAACCTTTGAATCCTATTCAGGTTAATATGGCCAAGGCGCAAATGCCAAAGATAAGTCTTGTTAGAGTGAGAAGTTTTAAGTCTTTTTGAGTCATTATCATTTATCTTAGCATTAAGCAATAAGTCCATCTTAGGTTTGATAAAGTATAGATTATTTTGCTTCCATCCAGAACAAATAAAAGATTTGTTTTTATGAATCACCACTTTTTCATTAAAAGATACTTCGTAGGAGTCTTTAAATAAAGAAGATACAGAAATTAAATTCCTTTTAAACTTAGGAACATAAAAACAATCTCGTAAAAGTAAATTCCTATAATTATCAAAGTAAAGATGGACATCTCCCACTGCTTCCGCTGAGACCAAGGATCCATCGCCCATCCGAAGCGCTAAGTCTTCACACAGCAGACTTCTCGTTTCTTTGAATCCCTACAGAGAAACACAAACATGATTAGTTGCACCGAAATCTATGACCCAGATGTCACTGGATTCCTCAACCAAACAAGTTTCTAAATATAGAAGATCACACCTACCTCCCTTGGAAAGGAAGTCCTTGCAATGCTTCTTTATATGCCCGACCTTACCACAGAAGAAGCACTTAAGCTTCTTTGGGTTCTTCTTCTTCTTCTTCTTACTCTTGGTAGCAGCAGGAATAGAAGACTTCCCACTCTTGGCCCGTTGCTTCTTTCCATTCCCAGAGTTAGGATTGGAACCAGAAGCAGCTACCATATTGGCCTCACCACCAGCAGGAGACTCCCTGATCAGCAGTTCAAACTCCTGTAACTGTTTCATTAGTTCTATCAAGGTCATATCCTGTTTGTTGCTTAAATTTAAAGTAGCTCTAAACGGAATAAATTCCTTAGACAGAGTCTCAAAGACCATAGTCATCTGAGTTTTAGCATCGATGTCGACTCCATTGGTTTGAGCCTCAGCGAGGTAACCTATGACCAACATCATGTGCTCCTTTACAGATGTCCCCTGGTCTCTGTCTACAGTTTAAGAGTTTCCGAAGCGCCCCTTGCCACTTTGTTATGGCCTGGCCTCCAAACATGTCCTCAAGATTATCCAAGATCTGCTTCGCAGTCTCATAATCCTGATGTTGAGCCTGCAGCATGTTGTTCATGCTAGCCATAACATAGCAACGGGCCTGATCATTAGCATCTTTCTAGCAATCGTACGCTTGGAATTGCTCATTACTTGAGTCTCCCGTAGGCTCAAGAGGACAAGGAGTTGTCAGTACATATTTCAGTTTCTCAAAGGATAGGACAATGTCCAGGTTCCGTTTCCAATCGTTATAATTCTCACCGGTTAATTGGTTTTTGTCAAGTATCGATGATAAAGCATTTTTAGACATTTTCAATCTACAATAAAGAATCATATACCAAACATAAGCAAATATATATAATAATTTAGTAAGATAACACAATCATGTAAAATCATATAAATTTGTTTATGTGTCAAAACCTTGAAAATATCACAACCTTACAACGATAATTCCCAACTCTGAATTCAACAAGCTCCTAGGGGAGTCATGCCAAATTCAATCAGGAACACGAATCTTCTCCTGATTAATATATGCCATCCAGGACCCATATGATCCAGCATATACTAATAATCATTTCTTTGGCCATTAATTTTATTAACAGAGCTCCTAGGGGAGGTTAATAATAAAATTAACGTGAGTGTATATCCACCGTTTCAATATTTTATCCATGATTTATAATCACCACCTAGGGGTGTGCAACAATAAATCATACTAAAATACCTTATCCTTTCAGAGATCTAATCTGATACATGATAGAAATCCCTTCCTAGGGGTCGAGACCACCATGTTCTTCCTATAGACCAACGATGGAGGCCTTAGGTCCTCTCTTCGAAAACCTTCTCCCACTCAATCTTTTGAAGTCAAGGTTTTATTTTAAAATTATGCATGAATAATTTTAATATGAGCGGCACTCCCTATTCTATATGACATGTTATCAATATACATGGTAAATCATCTTATAATGCAGATAAGCAAAGCAATCAAGCAAAGCTACAAGCAAAATAATAATAACCGTAATATTATGGTTCCACCCTAGAGAATAGAAAACTAATATTACAAGAGAATAATCGAGACATTTATCAATTCTTCATTCTTGAATCCTCAAGCTGTATCCTTCTTCATGTAATATCCATCTACAAGTCTTCAATCCCGTATGAATCGAATACTTCATATTTCCGGTCATTTCCAAATTTAATGTTTCTCAGAATCGTCTCAAAAATAAAATTAAAACTGCATCAAAAAATTGCACATGTTCTGGACACTTGGCAGCTCTTGGTCGGCAGGCCGATCTGGGTGATCGGCCTGCCGATCATGAAGGTTCGGCTTGCCGACAGAGCACCAAAATTTTTGCCCCACTATTGGCCTATCGGACCACACGTCCGGCGTGCCAATTTGTGACCTTCGGCCTGCCGAATTGTGAGGTCCGGCATGCCGATCGAGAAGAAAACCCTCATTCCAGAAAATATAATTTTAATGCAATTCATCAATTTTATTTTCAACAATTCAAAAACATAAAATTAGAGACTTAGGAAATACCTGAAGACGCCATCATCAATCTTCAAGATCCGACTTCTCGTTCCACCTTCTCCGACTAATTATTTAATTACAAAATTCTTACAAATTAAAAATTAAATAAGAATTCCTAGACGGAGATGATAGTCCGCCATCTAATTACATGAAAAACCTAGATACACATTCTAACCTCTAAGGAACCATAACCGGTATTAATTAATTAATAAATAATTAAACAATGATTTAATCAACCATAATTAATTGATAAACATTCACCACATAATCCATGACAACATATATATTATATAGAAACCTAGAGTGCCATCTCCCTATAAAATTTAATTCAAGCATAGGAGAGATTATGATCACAAAATTTATGCATATAACATGATCACAAACTTGCAAATTTATGTAAAAACCTCAGCTCTGATACCAATTATTGGAAACAATAGTGCGCAACAAAATTTTATAAATTTTTCATTAGAGTATTTTCCAAAACACAAGTTTGACATGTTATATGTATAAATTAGACAGATCTTACTAACCTCTGTGTGCCGAAGAACCTCCGTAACCTATGTAGAGAAGTAACGTTCCAGAAGAGCCTCAATCAACTGGTCTTCTTTGCTATTCTCTATCCACAACCGGAGTGAGTGTGGGCTCACTCATACAGCTCTTCCACCGGTGACTCTCCTTCCAACCAATAGAGAGAACCCAAAGCTAGTGTTTGTGAATTGTGAACAAAAGCTCTCAGGGAGTTTTCAGATGCTCACTAGAAGAGTATCACTCTTAATCTCTCAAATTGATCTGAGTAAATCATGAGACTCACTCCCTTTTTATAGCTATTGGTCCTAGGGTCAGTCCGTATCAGATTAGGTCTACAAAAACTCGAAACAGAATCAAGTTAGGATCAATATCTGATAAGATCCGCGTGAAAATGCGTAATCTTATCTCCCACTGATTGGCAGGCCGAACATTCTGACCGGCAGGCCGAACAGGCCAGTTCGGCAGGCCGACCACATCATTCGATAGGCCAAACTCCCAAGAAAAAATCTTTGTGAATCTTTTATTTTCCACCCGAGATTCTAAAGGATAAAGTCTTAGTTTTGATTCAAATAACTCAATAGAAAAGATATCTGATCAAAACAAACTTTATCAACATAATCTCTAAGAAAATAAATTAATTCACAATAATTCTACAAGTTTATTTTGATCTAATTTATCCAAAATTAAATCAACCGATAAACAGACAAGAATTATCTGATCCAATAATTCAACAAGTTTATCTTGAACTAATTTCTTACAAAATTAATTCAACCGTTAAACAGACATGAATTATTTGATTCTTACAAATTTTAAACCAATCTGATAAATCCGGCATAAGTCACCAATTATTGAAAAACACACCGTGTCGTTACAGGACTTTGTGAGCTAGCAAAGGGGACAAAAATGGACCTATAAAGTTCAAGCTCATGATAATTATGAAACCCAATATCCCAGATATACATTTCACAATTATCAACTCCAACGCTATCCACTAAAAGCTTGGAGCTACACTCTCGAACGTTATAGAATTATGAAGCTCGTGTAGCTAAGTCTCCATGACATATCAAAGTGTATCGTATCCCCATATGATAATCCATAATCGGCTTAAGGACAAGTTCTGTCTTACCTTCCCGATTATTTTTATCTTACGTTCCATTGTCTCACCATTAGAAAACTTACCATCCAAAGATAGTATACCATTCGGTTACACCTATGTATCCAAATGGTTGAGCGCTCCAATTTTTTAATTACAGGACAACGCATATAAGAGGATATCATCACTCCTAAAGAGGAGCTATGGATTCCATATCTATGAATAACAAGTCTACGCTATCAAGAGTCATGCCTCCAATGTACCGGCATGCATACCACTATAGAGATGTGGGAGTAACCGATTGGTACATCAAAAGACACAAGTCGAGACAACGGGCCCACTATTCATCTCAGGATTAAGATACAATACAAATGACTGTCTAAAGTGAATCGATTTGCCAAGACAAAATTATTAATCCAAATCAATTCACTTTATGTCCTGATCCAACACATCGTCACCTATGACAACGTGCCAATGTTTCTATTCATGGAGTCCAACTCCGATGGCCAAGACAAACCATCTCCCAAAAAGGATATAGACAACATAACAATCTTTACATGAATAAAGCTCACAACTTTGTTCCCTCGATTGCAGATCATATGTTTTAGACCATCCCTTAAAAAACATGTCTTTCGCATAATCATCCCATCATATGCCCAATTCTTAAGGTTTAGACTAACAGTCTCAGACTACTGTTTGCTTATCATACATTCAACAAATATGAACATAAAGAGGACAAGATTTGGTATATATAAATGAATAAATTCTTTATTGATAAAAATGTCTCAAAAAATGTATTACATTTTTACTCCTTAGGGCATACATGTCTAACTTCATCAACTGCCGGTATCGCTACATTTCTTTTCAAAGCATAGGGCTCACCTTCCAAACTTGCAAGAAAAGCATAACAAACCAGATTCATTCGCCCTCCAAGACATGTCTTCATGAGACGTTCACTCATTAACCGATCACCACCACTCTAGTAAGTGATCATCGTCCCTCTATCAGACACTAGGGTCACTTCTCTAAGCTGGCAGTCTACCACTGCATTATACTTGGACAACCAGTCCATCCCTAGGATTACATCATATGAACTCATGTGAAGTACAATCATATCACTTTTCAAGATCTCATCCCCAATCTTTATTTTACAAGCTTTACATACACAATTCACACACACCTGCCCCAAGGGAGAAGCCATAACTAGGGGTTCATTGAACTCTTCTATCTCTAATCTCAAGGCATATACAAAGGAACTCGAAATGAGAGAATGAGTGGCACTTGTTTCGAATAACACATGAGCTAAGGATTGAGAAACTAGGATCGTACCATTGACAATCGCATTGCTAGCCTGGGCATCTGAACCTCCTAATGCCATCGCATGAACCTGAACTGGAGCTTTTCCTTTCCCCCTACAAACACTGCTAGGTCCTAGATTATTCGGCTGATACTATTGTGACGGAGATGACTGCACACTATCTGTACTCGGTGCTCGATATTGAGGGATGTTGCATTGGAAGTTCTGCGGCTGCTGCCCTTATGCTGAATATGGCGATTGCTGGGGAGAGAACTAAGGAAATTACAACTGCGGATATTCCTAAGGCAGAGGTAGAGGCTAACGACTGGCTCCTTCTGCTGTCTGAGATCCTAGACTAGCACTCCTGATCGGGCAATTCTTCTTGATGTATCCTGGTTGCTGGCAATAATGACAATGAAAGCCGTAGGGATTACTACACCCACTGCTAGATGAACTGCTGCTACCACTGTTCATGCCACCCTGTTTATTCTTCCTGGGAGTTGGACGGCTACTAGTGCTCTTCTTACCGCTCCTCTATGGCCCTCTTGATGTCTTTGCTCGATCCTCACAATACAGGGCATAATCATTTTCCATTGATATCGCTGATGACACAAGCTCTCCAAAACTCTTGAGTCGTAGAGCAACCACCTGTCACCGAATAGGAGCCTTGAGCCCTTCCTAAAACTTAATACATTTTTCACGTTTTGATGCCACTACTAATGGAGCAAACCTGACCAGCTCATTAAACCTTGCCTCATACTCTCGAACTGACAAATCACCCTGCTACAACCTATAGAATTTAGCCACCTTTTAGTCTCCATGCCCTTGCTGAAAATATCGGTCATAAAATAGCTCCTTAAACCTATCCCAACTGATGTTACCATTGTGTTCCAAACGCTTAGCTTGCTTCCACCAAGTATTAGCACCACCCTCGAAGTTATATGCAGCAAACTCCACATGGTACTCAACTGGCACACCAAGAGTATCCAAGTGCTTCACGATCGAGTCTAGCTAATATTCTGCCAATTGCAGGTCCCTCATTTCCATCAAAAGTCGGTATAGACGCATGCTGGAATTCCTTAAAATATATATGCCGACAACTAACATTAGAATCCTCCAGCCTAGCCCTGGCCGCCATCTACCAGAATGCAGCAAACATGGACCTCATCATACTCTCATCATTTCCAAACTCGACGTCAACTGTCGACCATCGCCTAGGTGCCATTCTCTCACTTTTGAAAACAAAATTTGGATTTTCAGTAGTATTTCATTGTCATACATATTTGTACACAATTCCCAAGGTTTATAACCTTGAGCTTTGATACCATTCTATCACGCCTCGCAGTACGGGAGGTGATGTGGCAGATTGATTTAGGCAATAAAAGTAAAACTTGATTAAGATATTAGTTTAAATCTTTAATTTAATTATGAAAATATGGAAATTTTTTTGACGCACTTATATTCATTAAACAGATAAGAACTTGAGGTAAACATTAAGTAGGTAATAATAATTAAGAGAAACGAGAATGGGTTCTACTGACCCACTCTTGTGAACACACATAGTACTAACAGTATTACATTATATCCACAGTTCAAATAAAGAGAAAGTTAAAATGTTACATGCCTCGATTTAATAATATAAATAACCTACTAAATACTTCTACTGCTCCTGAGTTCTGTCCGTGAAATCCTCCCTGAACCTAAACAAAAATCCACCTAGAGGGGGAAAAGTTTAAAAACAAATAAAATGTGAGCGAAAGGCTCAGTAGGACTATATTTTAAAGAAATATTAAATTCAAAAGGAAATATCATTATTCAAGAAATTATTTAAGAGGAGGCTTGAATATATAAGTTTAAACAAAACCATTCTTACCTAAACAATTTATTGGTTGACCAGAAAGATCATCAATTTCTTTTCCTAGGTAAACCATATGAATAACACCACCGTAGTGGCCTAATTGGGTTTCGGGACCTGCCCCCAAGGTCGCACGCTACACGACCTGATCTCTGTTATGGCATCATGCCCATATATTCATTTTTGTCATTATTCAAAACACATTTACTAGGTATTTTTATTTACATTCATTATGAAGTTCATCTTAATTCACAGTTTATAAAGAAAATCGATAAAATTCCTTTTTCAATCAACCATTGAAATCATTTTGGGAAAAACCCTTTTTGAAGGCCAATCTTTTGAAACTAGGTTACCAAAGAGAAAGGGTAGAATTCCTACCTTGATACTCGTGCCAGTGCTCCACACCGTAATCCCGGTCTGCTATACGTTAGCTTCACGGAACTACGAACAACCCCAGATAAAACTAGGTCTATCAGTATCTAGTTTAAGATATTCTACATTGCTAAACTAATTCATGGTGCCGTAATGTGCCTTTTGTACCTAAAAATCATTTTATAAAGTTAGGCCTTCAATCAGGGTTCAAAACAGTAAAAACGGATGAAAAATCATAAATTTTCTTCTTGTTCGATCAACCTATCGGTCTTCGTAGTTCTGTCGGCTGAACTGCATAGGAAAACCAAGTTTGGTCGGCCAAACTTTTCCAGGTTTGGTCTGCCAAACAGATGAATCTGGCCTGCCGAACTAGAAAATTCTAGAATTTTCCAACCATGGGTTTTGGACCTCCCAAACCCCAAATCTTCATTTCAACTTATTTTCCTCAGTTCTTAGGCATGGAAATCAATCATAGATGATAGAAAAACATATCAGGACACTTTTAAACTCATTTAAACAAGATTTGCACTCAAAATCCAAGAAATTCTAAAAATAGAAAAAAATAGAGAAAAATGAAAAATCTTGTTTCGAATCCGTTTTTCTTCAAACAAGGCTTAGATCCTAGTTGTTCTAAGTTTCTCTAACTTAGATCAAAGGTTTTCTAAGGTCAAATAAGCTTAAATTTCAAAATGCAAGAAAATTGAAATATTGAAAAAGTTTTAAAATTTAAAAACTAACCTCGAATCAAAGCTTCAAATCACGTTTTTGGTTGTTCAAACACGTTCCCGAGCCTTCAATCCACTAACCCAAAACTTGGGGGTTGATTTGATTCAAAAATTTTGGGAGAAATGGGAGAGAAAAAGAGAGACAGAGGGAAGAGAGAGAGACAAGCATGAGAGGGAGAGTGAGAGAGAGTGAGTGAGAATGAAGGAGAGAAGGAGAGTGAGAGATATAAATAGAGAGAAAAAGTGGGGGATTTTACTGTGCAAAACCGTGTGCCACCCACAGTTTTTGTACAACAAAACATAATTGATACTTAACAAATTGTTATGTTTTAAAGCTCAAAATATCTATTTAAAGCAATAAGAAATCATTAAAGTAAGAAAAACAACTCTAGGTTCAAATTTCACCAAATGATCAAATTAAGTTTAAAATATTCATTATGGCACACTAATCCACCATTTTACATTCTAATATCATTTAATAAATTTTGGGATGTTACATAACTACAGCAACAGTTTTCTGGGAAGACAAGTCTTTTAGAGGTGAAATTTGCATTTTAGCAAAACACCAACGTTTTAAATTGGCTCAAAATGGATAATTTAATTGAAATAGAATTTTTCAAAATTTTGACTCAAATGTGTAGTTTCAGGCTTTTTCCATAGTTTCTTAAAAATCACAGAGAAAGATTTTTATAGACTACAACCACTATTTTCAAGGAAACGGGCCTCCTAGAGGCAAAATTTTTAATTTTTAATGAACACAAAAATTTTAGATTTCTGAGCAATTTTGTCGACAAATTTTGTTGAAAATTATCTGCTCCTACAATAGAGTAATAACTCATTTTTCACAAATTTCCCAAAAATGTCTATTGAATTGCCTCAGATAATGCAACCATGGAAATCCAATGAAACAACATGTTAAAGGCAAAATATAAGTTTTCACAAAACTTGAAATTTTTAGATCTCGTTGAAATGAAAAAAGTTTTGTGAAGAATTTTATTTACATATTCATTTATTTACAAATCTACCTCTAATAAATTGTTTTGCACATTTATGAAACTGCCTGTGAACATCGTTTAAAAGAAAAGTATTCTCAAGATTTTCATAGATATGTAAGTAAGGAAAGTGTTAAAGCACAGCCCGTAAAAAGGCAGGTTGTGACAGTTGGTATCAAAGCAGATATCCTACCATCTCACTACATATTGCCACATGCTCTTCTGCCATAGCTCAAGTAAGATAGTTTAATTTTAAGTATAAGAATGTTAAGATTTTATGCTATATGAAATTATTATATTAATTAAGATAAATGTAGTAAATGGCGGCACCCCCTAATGAACCCAATGTGGAAGTGGATCGAAGGGCAAGCATTGCCTTCCAAGACATGATACCACCTCGATATTACGAGAGCCGACAGCCCATGGTTCTAACTAAGTGGCTTCACGCAATAGAAGTAATTTTTGCCACATGCCATACCCCACCTCACCTTTAGTTTTATTAGCCTCTAGACGATTGTACAGAGAAACGCTTGCATGGTGGCTTAGGATTAGTCCCGACAAACAACGTATGGAATGGCAAGGCTTTAGGGAACAAATTTTAGCAGAATTTGCACCTTTACCACCCGAAGATGATATGCAAGTTCAAGTGCACCCGTTGGTATACGCAGATTGGCACTATCGGCTTTATATACTTGTAGAACCAATATAGGGTAGGTACATAGGGGAATCGATTGACTATTATATCTTGAGATTTTGTCGTACCATAGCACTGTTGATTCCACCAGAGATACCTTTGAGGCGTATTTGTGATTTAATTTGGCAAGACCTGTCTGTGGAGATACAACAATAGATTCAGTACCCTAGAGACTTCCCCAGCTTAGATGACTTCATTATAGAAGTGTTGCATGCATAATAGAACATGGTAGCACCCCTTGAGGACCCTCTGATGGATATGGATGAAAGTGACGAGGAAGAGGAGGAACCTGAGGACATTCCCGTAGCCCCTTAGCCTATTATTGCCAGTGATGATGAATCCACCGACTCCAATGAGGAGGAAGAGGAAGACCCAGAGGAGAACCCAGAAAACAGTGATATGTCGTAGGTTGACTTGGACTAGGAAGAAAATGGGCACTTGATGAGTTTATGATACCGTTAGTGTATAGAACTATGTGGCTAATGTAACTTCAACTTATTGATTTTGTACATGAGTGTACTACCGGTAAAGTGGTTCCTTCTTAGCAGTATTGTTTATGTTGGCCGGAAGAGATGACTGCTCCCAAAAATGATAAAAAGTTTGTGTAAGAAAGTTTACTAAGTGTGTATGTTAGCCACCTATGTAAAGTTTTGATAATGGAAGATGTAAAATTTTAAAAAAGAAATTAATGAGATGATAAGTTCATGTTATTGTTTGCATTTGTATGGATGCATGTGACTTGAGAAAATTTTGATAATTTCTATTAAGTCAATAATATGAGTGTTGATGTAATGTTTTCATTTTATGGTAGGATTTTAAACCGTAATCGATTGCAGAAGTACCTAGAGGGCCAATAATTTGATAAATTGTTTTGTTTCAAATTGAAATTAACAAATTAGAATAATTAAGGGCAATTAAAAATCGTTAAAATAATAAAAAAAATATCATTAATTTGGAAATTCCACAAAACAACCAAATTAAGTTTAAAACATTTATTATGGCACACTAATCCACCATTTTACACACTAATAACATTTAATTAATTTCGGAGCGTTACAACTCTCTACCCCTAAAAAAAATTTCGTATCAAAATTTACAAATCGATTCAGAAACAAAACAAATGTGGATACAACTCCCATATACTCGATTCTAACTCCTAAATGGCTTCATCAACCCCGTGTTGCTACACACGACCTTTACTAATGGGATATCGTGACGATGTAAGTTGATCACTTTCCAATCAATAATCTAGATTAGCACCTCTTCGTATGTCGTGTCTTCCTCAATTTGCACATCATGAAATGAAACTATCTTGTCCTGTTCAGACTGACACTTCCAAAGCATCGACATGTGGAATACATCGTGAACATGAGAAAGTTCAAGAGGAAGATCGAGTCGATAAGCAACCACACCAACACGCTGAGTAATTTCAAATGGTCCAACATACCTCGGTGCAAGCTTATCACTTACTCTGAATCACGTGATGACTTTGCGAGGTGATACCTTTAAGAGAACTAAATCTCCTACCTCAAATTCTAAGGGTCAGCATCTTTTATTCGTATAACTTTTCTGCCGACCTTGGGCTACCTTCAATGTATCTCGAATTATGGTGACTTTCTCATTGCTGTCGTAAATTTCATCTGGACCAAGAATAATCCTGTCTTTCGGTTCAGCCTAACACATCGGTGATCAACAGAGTCGTCCATACAATGCTTCAAATGGTGCCATGCTAATGCTTGATTGATAGCTGTTATTGTACAAAAATTTCGCCAGATGCAAATATTTCTTCTCGTTTTCGCCGAAGTCTAATACGCATGCACGTAACATGTCCTCAAAAATCTGATAACCCGCTCAGATTGCCCATTGGTCTGAGGATGAAATACCGTGTTGAAGTTCAAATCTGTACCTAAAGCCTCTTAAAAACTTCTCTAGTACTTGGCATTGAACCTGGTGTCTCTATCTGATGTGATGGACAAAGGAACTCTATACAATCTTACTATGTTCTATAGGTACAATTCTCAGAGAACCTTTCTAGAACATGTCGACTTGAATAGAATGAAATGAGCTGATTTCATTAACCTATCGACCATGACCCAAATTACATCGTGCCTCTGCTCCATCCTCGACAATTCGGTAAGAAAATCTAGTCATGTGTTCCCATTTCCAACCTGGAATAGGAAGTGGCTGAAGTTGACCTGCTGGCTTCTGATGCTCGGCTTTTACCTAAAGACAAGTTGCACACTTGGCCACGTATTCTCGAACATCTTTCTTTATACCTCTCCACCAATATTGCCTCTTCAGATCACGATACATCTTTATGGTTCCTGGATGAATGGTGAATTGAGACTTATGGACTTCATCCATTATGACCTTCATCACTTCTATAATTGTTGGAACTGCTAGATGCTCCCTGAAGTACAACGATCCATCTGTATGAATCCTCCATTCTTCAAATTGCTCTTTGTTCTAAATTCGCGTCTAGATTCCTTGCAGATGTGAATCTCGCCACTGGTTCTGTTTTACCATCTGGATGAGAGCTGGGGTCATCTCCATATGATACACTGAAACTTAATCGTAGTCTTTGTAATACTATAGCCTGTACTCACTCACTGTCACATCTCTTTCCAATCCTTGAGAGCCAAACAAGCGAGAATTCCTAAGGACTTTTGATTGAGTGCATCCGTGACCACATTAGCCTTTCCAGGATGGTACTGCAATGTGAAATAATAATCCTCCATGTATTCCATCCACCTTTGCTGGCTCAAGCTCAGGTCTCTCTAGGTGAACAAATACTTCAAACTCTTGTGGTCGAAGAAAACCTAGAACATCGCCCCATACAGA
This sequence comes from Artocarpus heterophyllus, assembly GCA_025403435.1. Lineage (NCBI taxonomy): Eukaryota > Viridiplantae > Streptophyta > Magnoliopsida > Rosales > Moraceae > Artocarpus > Artocarpus heterophyllus. The sequence goes on from CM046337.1 coordinate 36,019,786, forward strand.
TAACATCTCTAGATCTTCAACAAGTGAATTACCATTGAGAGCTCCAAGTTGTGAGTAGGGTAGTTTCGCTCGTGAGGTCGCAATTGTCTCGACCCATATGCCACCACGCGTCTGCATTACAGTAACACACATCCAAGTCCGCGTCCTAAAGCATCTATGTATACCTCATATGGCTCATCACTGTTGGGGATAATCAATAATGGAGTTGAGGTCAACTGATTCTTTAATTCTTGAAAAGCGAGCTCACATTCTTTATCCCACTCGAATCTCACATTCTTCCTAATGAATCTTGTCAATGAAGTTGTTATCTTTGAAAAATCTTTTACAAACTTCTTGCAGTATCTTACATGTCCCAAGAAACTACATACTTTTGCCACATTCCTCTATCGTTCCCACTCCACTATGGCTTCCACCTTATACGGATCCACTGAGATTCCTTGCTCAAAGATGACATGACCCAAAAACTTGACTTCCGTCAACCAAAACTCGCACTTTTCTTTCTTAGCATACAGCTGGTGTTCTCGCAAAGTCTGAAGCACAATCCTGAGATGCTGCTCATGCTCCTCCCAAGTCTTAGAATAGACCAAGATGTCATCGATGAACACGATTACGAACTGATCTAGATAGGGCCTAAATATCCTGTTCATTAAATTCATGAAAGTTACCAGAGCGTTTGTCGAACCAAACAGCATCACCAGAAACTCAAAGTATCCATACCGGGTCCTGAAAGCTGTTTTGGGGATGTCCTCTTCCTTAATCCTAAGTTGATGGTATCCCGATCATAAATCTATCTTTTAAAAATATCACGAGCCTCCCAACTGATCAAATAGTTCATTGATCTTGGGCAGAGGATATTTGTTCTTCACCATGACTTGATTCTGTTGGAAACAAAGTGCGCAGCGGAATTTTAAAATTTTTTCATCAGAGTATTTTCCAAAACACAAGTTTGACATGTTATACGTATAAATTAAACAGATCTTACTAACCTCAGTGTGCCGAAGAACCTCCGCGACCTGTGTAGAGAAGTAACGTTCCAGAAGAGCCTCAACCAACTGGTCTTCTTTGCTATTCTCTATCCACAACCGGAGTGAGTGTGGGCTCACACGTACAGCTCTTCCACCGGTGACTCTCCTTCCAACCAATAGAGAGAACCCAAAGCTAGTGTTCGTAATTTGTGAACAAAAGCTCTCAGGGAGTTTTCAGATGCTCACTAGAAGAGTATCACTCTTAATCTCTCAAATTGATCTGAGTAAATCATTAGACTCACTCCCTTTTTATACCTATTGGTCCTTGGGGTCAGTCCATATCAGATTAGGTCTCAAAAATCGAAACAGAATCAAGTTCGGATCAATATCTGATAAGATATGCGTGAAAAACGCGTAATCTTAACTGTCGCGGTCGGCATGCCGAACTGTGTGATAGGCAGGCCGAACTAGCCAGTTCGGCAGGCCGAACACGTCATCCGGCATGTCGAACTGCCGAGAAAAAATCTCCGCGAATCTTTTATTTTCCACCCGAGATTCTAAAGGATAAAGTCTCAGTTTTGATTCAAATAGCCCAATAGAAAAGATATCTGATCAAAACAAACTTTATCAAGATAATCTCTAAGAAAATAAATCAATTCACAATAATTCTACAAGTTTATCTTGTTCTAATTGTCCAAAATTAAAACAACCGATAAACAGACAAGAATTATCCGAACACAATAATTCAACAAGTTTATCTTGAACTAATTTCTTACATAATTAATTCAACCGATAAACAGACATGAATTATTTGATTCTTATAAATTTTAAACCAATCTGATAAATCCGACATAAGTCACCAATTATTGGAAAAGCACGCCGTGTCGTTACAGGATTTTGTGAGCTAGCAAAGGGGACCAAAATGGACCTATAAAGTTCAAGCTCATGATAATTATGAAACCCAATATCCCAGATATACATTTCACAATTATCAACTCCAACGCTACTCCACTAAAAGCTTGGAGCTGCACTCTCGAACTTTATAGAATTATGAAGCTCGTGTAGCTAAGTCTCCATGACATATCATAGTGTATCACATCCCCATATGATCATCCATAATCGGCTTAAGGACAAGTTCTGTCTTACCTTCCCGATTATTTTTATCTTACGTTCCATTGTCTCACCATTAGAAAAATTACCATCCAAAGATAGTATACCATTCGGTTACACCTATGTATCCAAATGGTTGAGCGCTCCAGTTTTCCAATTACAGGACAACGTATATAAGAGGATATCATTACTCCTAAAGAGGAGCTATGGATTCCATATCTATGAATAACAAGTCTACGCTACCAAGAGTCATGCCTCCAACGTACCGGCATGCATGCCACTATAGAGATGTGGGAGTCACCCATTGGTACATCAAAAGACACAAATCGAGACAACGGGCCCATTATTCATCTCAGGATTAAGATACAATACAAATGATTGTCTAAAGTGAATCGATTTGCCAAGACAGAATTATTAATCCAAATCAATTCACTTTATGTCCCGATCCAACACATCGTCACCTATGACAACGCGCCAATGTTTCTATTCACGTAGTCCAACTCCGATGGCCAAGACAAACCATCTCCCAAAAGGGATATAGACAACATAACAATCTTTACATGAATAAAGCGCCCAACTTTATTCCCTCGATTGCGGATCATATATTTTAGACCATCACCTTAAGAGTCGTGTCTACCGCATAATCATCCCATCATATGCCCAACTCTTAAGGTTTAGACTGACAGTCTCAGACTACTGTTTGCTTATCATACATTCAACAAATATGAACGTAAAGAGGACAATATTTGGTATATATAAATGAATAAATTCTTTATTGATAAAAATGTCTCCAAAAACGTATTACATTTTTACTCCTTAGAGCATACATGTCTAACAATCTCCCACTTGCACTAAGTGAGCAAATACTGCAAATTTCGCATCCCCATAGCTTCCACATGCCTTTCGAAGACTCTCCCAGTAAGTGTCTTCGTAAATGGATCAGCTAAATTGTCCTCTGACGTGATCTTGCATACCGTGACATGCCCGCTCTCAACGAAGTCCTTCATCACATGATACTTCCGATCAATATGCTTACTCTTCTTGTGAAATCTTGGTTCCTTAGCATTAGCTACCGCCGCACTGTTATCACAGTACAGTGATACCGCTTTATCCACACCAGGAACTACCTCAAGATCCCCAAAGAACTTGCGGAGCCACACTGCTTCTTTCGAAGCATCACTAGCCGCCACATACTCGGCCTCCATCGTTGAATCCGAAGTGCAATCTTGCTTCGCACTTCTCCAACTGATGGCACCGCCACCCAGAGTAAACACAAACCCTGAAGTCGATTTCCCAGAATCCAGGCAGGATTGAAAATCCGAATCAGTGTATCCTAGAGGAGTTAAATCCTCACCCGAATACATAAGCATATACCCTCGAGTCCTTCTTAGGTACTTGAAAATATGCTTTACCGCAACCCAATGGTTCGGTCCTGGATCCGCCTGAAATCGACTCACAATCCTGACCGCATAGCTAATATCCGGTCGAGTGCAAAGCATGGTATACATGAGACTACCCACTGCCGAAGCATAAGGTACCTTCTTCATGTATTCTCTTTCTTCATAAGACTTTGGAGAGTCTTTCTTAGAAAGAGTAATTCCAGACCTAGATGGTTGCCCACCTTTCTTGGAATCCTACATTGCAAACCTCCTGAGAATTTTATCTATGTAGCTGGCCTGTGACAAAGCTATCATTTTTTTCTTCCTATCCCGAAAAATCTGGATACCGAGAACAAAATTAGCCTCACCCAAGTCCTTCATGTCAAACTGCTTGGTCAACCATAATTTGACCGATGACAACGCCCCAACGTCATTGCCAATTAGCAGAATGTCATCTACATAGAGTAGTAGAAAAACCACCTTCCCATTCTTAATGTGTTTGTAAACACATGGCTCATCCACATTTTATGAGAACCCATAAGTCTTGATCACTTGATCAAATCTTATGTTCCAAGAACGAGAAGCCTGCTTAAGTCCATAAATAGACTTTAGCAACTTACAAACCTTACCCTCTTGACCCGCGACCTTGAACCCATCTGGTTGTTCCATATAAATGGACTCATCAAGATAGCCATTCAGAAAAGCCGTCTTGACATCCATCTGCCAAATCTCGTAGTCGAGAGCGGCAGCTATGGACAAGAGAATCCGGATGGACTTAAGCATGGCTACAGGCGAAAAGGTTTCCTCATAATCGATTCCTTCCTTTTGCGTATAACCCTTAGCTACCAGTCTAGCCTTAAAGGTTTCGACCTTTCCATCCACTCCTCTTTTCCTCTTGTAGATCCACTTACACCCTATGGGTTTTACCCCTTCGGGAAGATCCACAAGCTCCCAGACCCGATTAGTCTCCATAGACTTCATCTCAATGTTCATGGCCTCTGTCCAGAGTCTTGAATCAACATCCTCCATAGCTTCTGCGTAAGTATAAGGATCCCTGTCATGTTCATCCGGTTCAGCCAAAAAGACCTCCCCATTGAACATATACCTCTCAGGTTGACGCCCGATCCTCCCACTACGCCGAAGCCCCTGAGGTTGTTGTTCAGGTTTGTTTGGTTTTTCTACACCGATCGGAATGGTTTCGTTCGGAACCTCTGGAGTAAACGGATTACCCCTCAACTCCTCAAGCACCACTTTGCTTTGAGGTTTAAAGTCGTTCATGTAACTCTCCTCAAGGAAAGTTGCATTAGTTGAGACCACGACTTTATTTTCCTTTGGGTTATAAAAATAACCCCCTTTAGTCCCTTTTGGATACCCTACAAACACGCAAACTTCTGAACGTGCTTCTAACTTATTCGGATCCTTAAACAGGACATGAGCTGGACATCCCCATATGCGAATATGGTTTAAGGATGTCTTCCGTCTTGTCCACAACTCGTGAGGAGTTTTAGGGACCGATTTTGAAGGCACATTGTTCAAAAGATAACATGCGGTTTGTAGTGCATATCCCCAAAAGGATAAAGGCAATGATGAATAACTCATCATGGACCGAATCATGTCCAACAAAGTCCTATTCCTTCTCTCTGCTAAGCCATTCTGCTGCGGAGTACCCGGCGCAGTCAAATGAGATAAAATCCCATTCTCTAACAAGTGTCCCAAGAACTCATCAGAAAGGTATTCCCCACCTCGATCAGATCGAAGTGCCTTTATGGGTCTACCTAATTGCTTTTCCACTTCAGCCCGAAACTCCCTGAACTTATCATAAGTTTCGCTTTTGTGGTGCATTAGGAACACATACCCATATCTTGAGTAATCGTCAATAAAAGTAACGAAGTACTCATACCCTCCTCGTGCCCGGATGTTCATCGGTCCGCAAACATCACTATGCACAAGTTCTAGAACCCCTTCGGCCCTATTGCCCTTAGACCCGTATGGTCTTTTGGTCATTTTACCCTCCAAACAAGACTCACATTGAGGTATAGATTCCACCTTTAAGTGACTTAAAGGTCCATCCCTTACCAACCTTTGAATCCTATTTAGGTTAATATGGCCAAGGCGCAAATGCCAAAGATAAGTCTTATTAGAGTGAGAAGTTTTAAGTCTTTTTGAGTCATTATCATTTATCTCAGCATTAAGCAACAGGTCCATCTTAGGTTTGATAAAATATAGATTATTTTGCATCCATCCAGAACAGATAAAAGATTTGTTTTTACGAATCACCACTTTTTCATTAAAAGATACCACGTAGGAGTCTTTAAATAAAGAAGATACAGAAATTAAATTCCTTTTAAATTTAGGAACATAAAAACAATCTCGCAAAATTAAACTCCTATAATTATCAAAATAAAGATGGACATCTCCCACTGCTTCCGCTGAGACCAAGGATCCATCGCCCATCCGAAGCGCTAAGTCTTCACACAGCAGACTTCTCGTTTCTTTGAATCCCTACAGAGAAACACAAACATGATTAGTTGCACCGAAATCTATGACCCAGATGTCACTGGATTCCTCAACCAAACAAGTTTCTAAATATAGAAGATCACACCTACCTCCCTTGGAAAGGAAGTCCTTGCAATGCTTCTTTATATGCCCGACCTTACCACAGAAGAAGCACTTAAGCTTCTTTGGGTTCTTCTTCTTCTTCTTGCTCTTGGTAGCAGCAGGAATAGAAGACTTCCCACTCTTGGCCCGTTGCTTCTTTCCATTCCCAGAGTTAGGATTGGAACCAGAAGCAGCTACCATATTGGCCTCACCACCAGCAGGAGACTCCCTGATCAGCAGTTCAAACTCCTGTAACTGTTTCATTAGTTCTATCAAGGTCATATCCTGTTTGTTGCTTAAATTTAAAGTAGCTCTAAACGGAATAAATTCCTTAGACAGAGTCTCAAAGACCATAGTCATCTGAGTTTTAGCATCGATGTCGACTCCATTGGTTTGAGCCTCAGCGAGGTAACCTATGACCAACATCATGTGCTCCTTTACAGATGTCCCCGGTCTCTGTCTACAGTTTAAGAGTTTTTGAAGCGCCCCTTGCCACTTTGTTATGGCCTGGCCTCCAAACATGTCCTCAAGATTATCCAAGATCTGCTTCGCAGTCTCATAATCCTGATGTTGAGCCTGCAGCATGTTGTTCATGCTAGCCATAACATAGCAACGGGCCTGATCATTAGCATCTTTCTAGCAATCGTACGCTTGGAATTGTTCATTACTTGAGTCTCCCGTAGGCTCAAGAGGACAAGGAGTTGTCAGTACATATTTCAGTTTCTCAAAGGATAGGACAATGTCCAGGTTCCGTTTCCAATCGTTATAATTCTCACCGGTTAATTGGTTTTTGTCAAGTATCGATGATAAAGCATTTTTAGACATTTTCAATCTACAATAAAGAATCATATACCAAACATAAGCAAATATATATAATAATTTAGTAAGATAACACAATCATGTAAAATCATATAAATTTGTTTATGTGTCAAAACCTTGAAAATATCACAACCTTACAACGATAATTCTCAACTCAGAATTTAACAAGCTCCTAGGGGAGTCATGTCAAATTCAATCAGGAACACGGATCCCCTCCTGATTAATATATGCCATCCAGGACCCGTATGATCCAACATATACTAATAATCGTTTCTTTGGCCATTAATTTTATTAACAGAGCTCCTAGGGGAGGTTAATAATAAAATTAACGTGAGTGTATAACCACCGTTTTAATATTTTATCCATGATTTATAATCACCACCTAGGGGTGTGCAACCATAAATCATACTAAAATAGCTTATCCTTTCAGAGATCCAATCTGGTACATGATAGAAATCCCTTCCTAGGGGTTGGGACCATCATGTTCTTCCTATGGACCAACGATGGAGGCCTTAGGTTCTCTCTTCGAAAACCTTCTCCCACTCAATCTTTTGAAGTCAAGGTTTTATTTTAAAATTATGCATGAACAATTTTAATATGAGCGGCACTCCCTATTCTATATGACATGTTATCAATATACATGGTAAATCATATTATAATGCAGACAAGCAAAGCAATCAAGCAAAGCTACAAGCATTATAATAATAATAACCGTAATATTATGGTTCCACCCTAGAGAATAGAAAAAACTAAGATTACAAGAGAATAATCGAGACATTTATCGATTCTTCATCCTTGAATCCTCAAGCTGTATCCTTCTTCATGTAATATCCATCTTCAAGTCCTCAATCCCGTATGAATCGAACACTTCATATTTCCAGTAATATCCAAATTTAATGTTTCTCAGAATCGTCCCAAAAATAAAATTAAAACTGCACCAAAAATTGCACCTTTTCTGGACACCTGGCAGCTCTCGGTCGGCAGGCCGATCTGGGTGATCGGTCTGCCGATCATGGTGGTTCGGCCTGCCGAACATGAAGGTTCGGCCTGCCGGCAGAGCACCAAAATTTCTGCCCCACTGTCGGCCTGTCGGACCGTACGTCCGGCCTGCCGATCTGTGACCTTCGGCCTGCCGAACTGTGAGGTCCGGCATGCCGACTGAGCAGAAAACCCTCAATCCAGAAAATACAATTTTAATGCAATTCATCAATTTTATTTTCAACAATTCAAAAACATAAAATTAGAGACTCAGGAAATACCTGGAGGCGCCATCATCAATCTTTAAGTTCCGACTTCTCGTTCCGTCTTCTCCGAATAATTATTTAATTACAAAATTCTTACAAATTAAAAATTAAATAAAAATTCCTAGACGGAGATGATAGTCCGCCATCTAATTACATGAAAAACCTAGATACACATTCTAACCTCTAAGGAACCATAACCGGTATTAATTAATTAATAAATAATTAAACAACAATTTAATCAACCATAATTAATTAATAAATATTCACCATATAATCCATGACAACATATATATTATATAGAAACCTAGAGTGCCATCTCTCTATAAAATTTAATTCAAGCATTGGAGAGATTAAGATCACAAAATTTATGCACATAACATGATCACAAACTTGCAAATTTATGTAAAAACCTGAGCTCTGATACCAATTGTTGGAAACAAAGTGTGCAGCGAAATTTTAAAATTTTTTCATCAGAGTATTTTCCAAAACACAAGTTTGACATGTTATACGTATAAATTAAACAGATCTTACTAACCTCAGTGTGCCGAAGAACCTCCGCGACCTGTGTAGAGAAGTAACGTTCCAGAAGAACCTCAACCAACTGGTCTTCTTTGCTATTCTCTATCCACAACCAGAGTGAGTGTGGGCTCACACGTACAGCTCTTCCACCGGTGACTCTCCTTCCAACCAATAGAGAGAACCCAAAGCTAGTGTTCGTAATTTGTGAACAAAAGCTCTCAGGGAGTTTTCAGATGCTCACTAGAAGAGTATCACTCTTAATCTCTCAAATTGATCTGAGTAAATCATTAGACTCACTCCCTTTTTATACCTATTGGTCCTTGGGGTCAGTCCATATCAGATTAGGTCTCCAAAATCGAAACAGAATCAAGTTCGGACCAATATCTGATAAGATACGCGTGAAAAACGCGTAATCTTAACTGTCGCGGTCGGCATGCCGAACTGTGTGATAGGCAGGCCGAACACGTCATCCGGCATGCCGAACTGCCGAGAAAAAATCTCCGCGAATCTTTTATTTTCCACCCGAGATTCTAAAGGATAAAGTCTCAGTTTTGATTCAAATAGCCCAATAGAAAAGATATCTGATCAAAACAAACTTTATCAAGATAATCTCTAAGAAAATAAATCAATTCACAATAATTCTACAAGTTTATCTTGTTCTAATTGTCCAAAATTAAAACAACCGATAAACAGACAAGAATTATCCGAACACAATAATTCAACAAGTTTATCTTGAACTAATTTCTTACATAATTAATTCAACCGATAAACAGACATGAATTATTTGATTCCTATAAATTTTAAACCAATCTGATAAATCCGACATAAGTCACCAATTATTGGAAAAGCACGCCGTGTCGTTACAGGATTTTGTGAGCTAGCAAAGGGGACCAAAATGGACCTATAAAGTTCAAGCTCATGATAATTATGAAACCCAATATCCCAGATATACATTTCACAATTATCAACTCCAACGCTACTCCACTAAAAGCTTGGAGCTGCACTCTCGAACTTTATAGAATTACGAAGCTCGTGTAGCTAAGTCTCCATGACATATCATAGTGTATCACATCCCCATATGATCATCCATAATCGGCTTAAGGACAAGTTCTGTCTTACCTTCCCGATTATTTTTATCTTACGTTCCATTGTCTCACCATTAGAAAACTTACCATCCAAAGATAGTATACCATTCGGTTACACCTATGTATCCAAATGGTTGAGCGCTCCAGTTTTCCAATTACAGGACAACGCATATAAGACGATATCATTACTCCTGAAGAGGAGCTATGGATTCCATATCTATGAATAACAAGTCTACGCTACCAAGAGTCATGCCTCCAACGTACCGGCATGCATGCCACTATAGAGATGTGGGAGTCACCCATTGGTACATCAAAAGACACAAATCGAGACAACGGGCCCATTATTCATCTCAGGATTAAGATACAATACAAATGATTGTCTAAAGTGAATCGATTTGCCAAGACAGAATTATTAATCCAAATCAATTCACTTTATGTCCCGATCCAACACATCGTCACCTATGACAACGCGCCAATGTTTCTATTCACGGAGTCCAACTCCGGTGGCCAAGACAAACCATCTCCCAAAAGGGATATAGACAACATAACAATCTTTACATGAATAAAGCGCCCAACTTTATTCCCTCGATTGCGGATCATATATTTTAGACCATCACCTTAAGAGTCGTGTCTACCGCATAATCATCCCATCATATGCCCAACTCTTAAGGTTTAGACTGACAGTCTCAGACTACTGTTTGCTTATCATACATTCAACAAATATGAACGTAAAGAGGACAATATTTGGTATATATAAATGAATAAATTCTTTATTGATAAAAATGTCTCCAAAAACGTATTACATTTTTACTCCTTAGAGCATACATGTCTAATAGATTCAACTGTCGATAATCTATAGATAACCTAAGAGTTCCATCATGTTTCTTGGTGAACAAAACCGGTGCTCCTCACGGTGATATACTATTCCAAATGTATCCCTTATCAGCAAGCTCCTGAATTTACTTTCTCAATTCCTTCATCTCTGTCGGTGCCATCCTATAAGGTGCTATAGAAATCAGTGTTGTTCCTAAAAGCAACTCGATACCAAATTCGATCTCCTGATGTGGTGTTAATCCTGGCAACTCGTGAAGAAAGACATCTTCAAATTCATCTACCACTGGGATTACTGCATTTCTCCTTGAGGCACTAGGCTCTCCTTCTAGGTTCATGAGGAAAGAATAACAAGGTAGATTCTTCCGCCAGCCAAGACATGTCTTTACGAGATGCTCACTCCTTAGCTAATCACCTCCACCCTGGTAAGTGATCGTCGTCCCCCTATCAAACACTACGGTCACTTTCCTAAGCTGACAATCTACAAGTGCATTATACCTGGATAGCCAGTCCATCCTTAGGATTACATCGTACGAACTCATGGGGATTACAATGAAATTACTCTTCAAAATCTCATCCCCAATCTTTATTTTACAAGCTTTACATATATAATTCACACACATCCACCCCAAGGGTGAAGCTATAACTAGGGGTTCTTTAAACTTTTCTATCTCTAATCCCAAGGTATGTACAAGGGAACTTAAAATGAGAGAATAAGTGGCACCTGTATCGAATAAAACATGAGCTAGTGATTGAGAAAGTAGAATCGTATCATCGACAATCGCGTTGCTGGTTTAGCATCCAATCTTCCTATCATCATCGAATGAACCTGAACTAGAGCTTTCCCTTTCCCTCTACAAACGTTGCTAGGTCCTGGGTTAGTTGGCCGATACTACTGCGATGATCATGACTGCACACTGGCTGAACTCGACACTCGATAATGAGGGGCATTACGCTAGAATTTCTACGGCTGATGTCCTTGTGCTGGGTATGGCTATTGTTAAGGAGAGAATTGATGGAACTAAAGCTGAGGAAACTATTGAGACAAAGGTAGAGTCTGGGGCTGAGGCTGACAACTAACTCCTTCCGGTCTGAAGTCCTAGGCGAGCACTCATGATCGGGCAATTCCTCTTGATGTGTCCCGGCTGTTGGCAATAATGGCAGTGAAAGATGTAGGGGTTGCTGCGCCCGCTGCTAGATGACCTACTACTACCACTGTTCATGTTACCCTGTTTGTTCTTTCCCAGGGTTGGTCGGCTACTGGTGCTCCTCTTGCCGCTCCTCTGTGGTCTTCTTGACGTCTTTGCTTGATTCCTACAGTACTGCGCATAGTGGCTTTCCATAGATATTGCTGACAACACAAGCTCAACAAAACTCCTAAGTCACAGGGCAATCACCTACCGTCGAATAGAAGCTTTGAGCCCTTCTTAAAACTTAATACACTTCTCACGCTCTGATGCCACTGCTGATGGAGCAAACCTGGCCAGCTCATTAAACTTTACCTGGTATTCTGGAACTAACATATCACCATACTACAATCTATAAAACTCAGCCGCCTTCTGGTCTCTATATCCTTGCAGAAAGTATCGATCATAGAACAGCTACTCAAACCCATCCCCACTGATGCTACCATTGTTTTCCAAGCATTTAGCCTACTTTCACTAGATATTAGCACCACCTTCGAACTTATATGGTGCAAACTCCATGTGATACTCTGCTGGCCCGCCAAGAGTATTCCGGTGTTTCACAATCGAATCTAGCCAATATTCTGCCACTTGTGGGTCCTCATTTCAGTTGAAGGTCAGAACAGACACACGTCAAAATTCCTTAAAGTACGCATGCTGGCGAATAGCCTCTGAATCCTCCAGCCTTGCCCTTGCTGCCATCTATCAGAATGCGGCAAACATGGCCCTCATCATTTCCAAACTTGGCGTCAACTGTCAAACGACGTCTAAGTGCCATTCTCTCACTTCTAAAAGCAAAATTTAGACTGTTAGTGGCATTTCATTGGCGTACCTTTGTGTGCACAATCCCCAAGCTTCATAACCTTGAGCTCTGATAACATTCTGTCATGTCCCGTAGTACAAGAGGTGATTGTCGGGTTAATTAAGATAATTAAGTAGAAATTTGGTTAAAACATAAGTTTAAGAATTTAAAATTAATTATGAAAATGTAATAATTTTTAAACCTTTTTAAAGCAAATATTTATAATCATTTGATAAATAGGAATAACAAAATAAATAATAGGAAATAATAAAATGATAAATAAGGAAAGTATAAAAAATGTGAGTTGGGTCCCACTGGCCCACAACTTGGGCACACACATAGTACTAACAATATTAAATTACAACCATAGTCCAAATAAAGAAAGAAAGCTAAAGTATTACATGCCTTGATTTTTATAATTTAAGCAGCCTACTTGGCTCTTCTACGGCTCACAGGTCCGATCAACGAACTCTTCTCCGATCCTAAGCTGAAATCTGCCTAGAGGGGGGGAAAAGATTTTAAAACAAATAAAAATATGAGCGCAAGGCTCAATAGGACTCTATTTTAAAACCATTTAATTTTAAAGGACAAATTTTATTATTCAAGGAATTATTAAGAAAATAGACTTAAATAAAAGAATAAATAAAATTCAGTAAAATTGATCTTACCAAAACCATTTATTGGTCGACTAGAAATAATATCATTATCTTTTCCCAGGCAAACCATATATGTAACACCACCGTAGTAGCCTAGTTGGGTTTCGGGACCTGCCCCTAATGTCACACGCTATACGACCTGATTTTTGATATGGCATCATGCCCTTCTATATATTTTCTATAATTACTAAAACTCTCTTTCTACCAAGTATTTTCATTCATATTAATTATGGGGTTTATTATGAAGATCACCTTAATCCACTGTTTGTGAAAACAACCAGCAACATCCTTTTTCAATCAATCATTGAAAACATTTTGAATGAAAATCCCTTTGAGGCCAAAATCATTTAAAAACTAGGCTACCAAGGAAAGGGGTAAAAGTCTAACCTCAATACTCGTGCCGGTGTCCCACACTGTAATCCCGGTCCGCTACATGTCAGCTCCATGGATCCTCGAACACCTTAAATATAATAAACTAAGCCTATCAGTTTCTAGCTTAAGATATTCTACGTTGCTAAATTATTTCTTAGTGTTCTAGTGTGCCATTTGTACTTATAAAATCATTTTATAAATTTGAAATTTTAATCGAGGTTCAAAATAGTAAAAACGAATGAAATACAACACTGATTGGCCTGCAAGTCACCTTGGTTCGGCCGGCCGAATTGTGCAGTTTGGCCTGTTGGAAGACTAGGTCCGGTCGGTTGAACTTTTCCAGGCTTGGCCTACCAGACATATGAATCCAGCCTACCGAACCTATGAATCTAGCCTACTAAACACAAAGTTCGGCCTATAGAATTGAAAATTTTCAAATTTTTCAACCATGGGTTCTCGGCCTCCCTGAGCCCAAATCCTCATTTCAACCTGTTTTTCTCAGTTCTCAGGCATGAAAAACAATCATAAATGATAGAAAAACATTATAAGGCACTTTTTAACTAAATTAAACAAGGTTTGCACAATAATTTTGAAAAATCATGAAAATGGAGAAAAATAGAAAACCTTGATTTGAATCAATTTTTGGACAAACAAATCTTAGATTCTAGTTGTTTTAAGTTCCTCTAACTTAGATTAAGGGTTTCCTAGGCTTAATTGAACGCAAATTTCAAATTACAAAGAAAATTGAAAAATTGAAAAAGTTTTGAAACTTTGAAAACTAACCTTGGATTTGAGCTTCAAATCATGTTTTTGGTTGCTTAATCATGTTCCCGAGCCTCCAATCCACTAATCCGAAGCTTGGGCTTGATTTTTTATTCAAAAATTTGGAGAGGAATTGACAGAGAAAGAGAGACAGAGAGAAGAGAGAGACGAGCGAGAGCGAGAGAGAGAGTGAGAGAGAGAATGAGCATGTGAGGGAGAGAGAGAAGAAGGAAGGGAGAAATAAATAGAGAAAGGGAGAGGCGGTTTGCTGCAAGAAAACCGTGTGCAGCACACCATTTTTCAAACGGGACATGTTCGGTATTTGACAAATTGTTTTGTTTCAAAATTTAAATTAACAAATTAGAATAATTAAGGGTAATTAAAAATCGTTAAAATAATCAAAAATAAAATTAATTTGAAAATTCCACAAAACAACCAAATTAAGTTTAAAACATTAATTATTGCACACTAATCCACCATTTTTACACTAACAACATTTAATTAATTTCGAGGCGTTACAAAGGAAAATAAGAAAACTAGTGTAACGCCCCGAAATTGATTAAGTGATAATAGAACGTAAAATGGTGGATTAGTGTGCCATAATGAATATTTTAAACTTAATTTGATCATTTGGTGAAATTTTAAATTTAAAGTTGTTTATACTATTTTAATGATTTCTAATTGTTTTAAATTGTTATTTTGAATTTTGAAACAAAACAATTTGTCAAATACCAAGTATGTCCCATTTGAAAACGGTGTGTTGCACATGGTTTTCATGCAGCAAAACTGTCTCTCTTTCTCTATTTATTTTCCCCTCTCCCTCCCTTCCTCTCATTCACTCCCTCTCGTCTCTCTCACTCCCTCCTAGCTCTCTCTCTCGTTCTCACTTTGCCTCTCTCTTTCTCTCACATTTTCTCCAAAAATTTTTGAATCAAATCGAGCCCCAAGCGTTACTTAGGTGGGTTGGAGGCTTGGGAACATGATTGAGGAACTAAAAACACGATTCAAAGTTTAATCCAAGGTTAGTTTTTAAATTTTCAAAACTTTTTTAATTTTTAATTTTTCTTGCAGTTTGAAATTTAAGCTTATTTGAACTTAGAAAACCTTTGATCTAAGTTAAGGAAACTTAGAACAACTAGAATCTAAGCTTTGTTTGAAGAAAAACGAATTCGAATCAAGATTTTTCATTTTTCTCCATTTTTCTCCATTTTGGATTTTCTTGGATTTTGTGTGCAAATGTTGTTTAATGAGTTTAAAAGTGTCCTATTATGTTTTTCTATCATTTGTGCTTACTTTCCATGCCTAAGAACTGAGAAAAACAGTTTTGGGCTCCGGAGGCCGAACTTGGAAAAAGTTCGGCCGATCGGACCTGGTCTTTCGACAGGCCGAACTGCACAGTTTGGCTGGCTGAACTAGGGTGATCGGTTGGCCAACAAGGCATGGTAAGATTTTGTAATTTTTCATCCGTTTTTACTATTTTAAACCCCAATTGAAATCCCAAATTTTGTAGAATGATTTTATTAATACAAATGGTACACTAGGACACCATGAAATAGTTTAGCAATATAGAATGTCTTAAACTAGATACCGATAGACCTAGTTTCTATTTAAGGTCGTTCGTGGTTCCGCGGAGCTAACGTATAGCGGACCAGGATTACAGTGTGGGACACCGGCATGAGTGTTGAGGCAGGACTTCTACCCTTTCTTTGGTAACCTAGTTTCAAATGATTTTGGCCTTAAAAAGTGTTTTTATCAAAATGTTTTTATCAAAATGTTTTCAACGGTTGATTGAAAAAGGAAATTTTATCGGTTATTTTTATAAACCGTGGAATGAGGTGAATTTCATAATGAACTCCATAACGAATGTAAATGAAAATACCTAGTAAATGGGTTTTAAATAATGATAGAAAGGAATATAAGGGCATGATGCCATATCAGAGATCGGGTCGTGTAGGTGCAACCTTGGGGGTAGGTCCCGAAACCCAGTTGGGCTGCTACGGTGGTGTTATACATATGGTTTACCCAAGAAAAGACAATGATATTTTTTCTGGTCGACCAATAAACTGTTTTAGGTAAGACTGATTTTGTTTAACTTTATTTATTCAAGTCCTTTACTTAAGTGATTTCTTGGATAATGATATTTTCTTTTAAAAATTTAATGTTTCCTAAAATATAGTCTTATTGAGCCTGTCGCTCACATTTTATTAGTTTTCAAACTTTTCTCCCTCTAGGTGGATTTCAGCTTAGGTTCAGAGAGGATTCCATAGACAGGACTCAAGAGCACTAGAAGGACCTAGTAGGTTATTTAAATTATAATATCCAGGCATGCAACATCTTAACTTTCTCTTTACTTGGACTGTGGTGGTAATTTAATATTGTCAGTACTATGTGTGTGCACAAGACGTGGGCCAGTGGGACCTATTCTCGTTTCTTTTATTTCTCTGCACTTTCTTATCATTTACTTTGATATTCTCATTTGTTTAATTATTATAAATGCTTGTTCCAAAATGAGCTTTAAAATTATCCATATTTTCATAATTAATTTAAAGGCTTAAACTCATGTTCGTGTTAAATTCTCATTAATTAACTTAATTAACCGGTGACGTCACCTTCCGTACTCCGGGACGTGACAACTAGAGAGAAAAAAATACACTAACTATAAAATATATTCCAAACATTGGCCTTCAGTGACTTTCTTTCTAAGCACATATATAAAATATATAATGTATATGTATTTTATTTTTGCATAACTTTTAACGGTTAAATCTCCACATCAGACAGCAGTTTCGCTAGAAACTGTATCATCTAAATCCCTTTTTTGGACTGTCCAAATACATGCCAGAGTATGGACTTAAGGAATTTGATGATAATTTAAAAACCGTTACTAAAGGTAGTATACATATAAGAACATTGCATACCGCGATGATTTGGGGGTTTCGTATCCCCTATTTTGTAGTAGCAAAAACGAAATATCTTGATTCGTGTATTAGTTGATCCTTGCACACAGGTGAAGTTTCAATTGCGGAATTTCCTCCAAAATGCGTACACCAAGGTATGCATAACACACGTGAACATGCACGCGCATGCAGCCTGACATATACCCACCCACGTAAAGATACAGTACGTTCACGTATAAGAAAAAATACGTAATAGAGTAATTAATGAGATAATTGACGATATATACGTCCATGTATCCAACATCCAATTTGCATATGCTACCTATATTTAGAGTTACCAATACAAACAGAATTTACAGGCTCCAAAAACTATAACAAACCAACCTCCTAGTCTAAGTCACAAAAAAAAAGGGGAAAAAAGGTAAACAAGAAAGGAAAACAGTAATTTGTTCTCCGCAAGTATAATCCTACATCTAAAGTTTCTTTTCCACTTCCACATAAGTAAGCAATGCACAATATTAAAATACAACATCCGTTTTCTGAGCCATGGGGACCACGTGACAGCAACGGAAAGCGAATTTTTGAAAAGACCGGATGTACGTGAACTTCAAAAGCTGACAGGCTTATCTCTCTTTCATTTGTCTTTGCTTTATCCTAATCTCCTCGTAAAACTTTGGTAGTTAGAACTGGAGTTTAAACTATATAGACAGCAAAGAAACTGACCTCTCTCTCTCTCTCTCTCTTTCTCTCTAGAGATCTCTCAGGCAACAAAATCTGGCAACAACTGAGCAATAAACCTCTTTCTGCTTTGCATGTCCATGTTGTCGTAATTACCACTTTCTGATCCTGTTTCAACACTATTCTCAAGTCTAGTTCCCAATGGATCAATAATATTCTGGTTAGAGAGAGAGAGGTTTTCACAGTGTGGAAGACCGAGAGTGAGGGAAACACCATTTCCATGGAACCTCGG
This sequence comes from Artocarpus heterophyllus, assembly GCA_025403435.1. Taxonomy (NCBI): domain Eukaryota; kingdom Viridiplantae; phylum Streptophyta; class Magnoliopsida; order Rosales; family Moraceae; genus Artocarpus; species Artocarpus heterophyllus. The sequence continues at coordinate 36,037,979 of CM046337.1, forward strand.
AGCTAACTGATGGTCCCGAGAGTGAAACCTACCTAAATCACCCAAAGGGTATGCACCAAATCCAACCGTGTTGAACGAACTTTGCCCTTGATGATTTATGTTATGATCTCTGCTCATGTGTTGCTCGCTTATTCCTTTTATTTCCATGTCCATTGAAAGAATGCTACTTGGAGAGTTCAGTACTTCCGAAGTAGTGGGAGTAGTAGTACTCCTTTGTTTCTTTGGACTTCCTTGAATGTCCGCCGTCATCGACGTTCCAAAATGAAAGGATCCTGTCATCGGAGAACTCCGTATTTCGGTCTCAAAGTTTTGGTCGGGTTTTGATGACTGAAAAGCTTTGGTTTCGTTGAGTTTAATCATCTCTTGAACTGGAGCTGTTGAAGCTACATGAGATGATTGTGGTTCCTTGTTGGGTTCTGTTTTCTTCCTTATGTGGTCTGATTGAGAAGTACTAGTACCGTTTCGCTCTTGTTCTTTGGTCTCTTCCATATACATTTCTTCAACCATTGGCTTCCACAGGCGAACTCGGGCATTTATGAACCAGTTGGAGACCTATAAATTTGGAAAAATAATCGTTTTGTCTACATGGTATTTTTCGTAATAAGTCTAATACATAATCTGAATTATATTATACAGGTTTGAGGAGAAAAAATTTGAACTGAAAACAACAAGAAATACCAAACATAAACCAAAATGAAGCTCCTAGAGATAGATATGTACCTGGCTTCGAGTCAGTCCAGTTTGTTTGGCAAGCATAACTTTGTCTGCGGTCTTCGGGTAACTAGTGCAACAACATAAATACACAAAGGTTACTTCCAACGGGAGAAAAAAAATAATGAAGTGGAGTGAAATAAAAAAATTATGTAGATTGCTAAGTTTATATGATTATAAAGCTAGTATCAATATGCCTTGCGTCGAAAATTTTAATTAGAGATGGACTCACAAAGCATTGAAATGTCATGTGAGAAAGTTATACGACAGCAAAATACTACATACGTTTGATAGTAATAGGTATTGGTACAATCATAGGCATTAACTATTATCAGCTAGCAGTCATATGATCAAATCATGATGTAATTAGTCTAGTTAAGACAAAAAAAAAAAAAAAGGATTTACTTACGGGTGAAGGAAGTGTTCAAAGAGCCATGCACGAAGAACCGAAACAGCGCGTTCCGGCAAGCCTCTCTGGGGCCTCCAAGCGTTGTGTTGTATCATTCCGAGCTGTTGTAAAGCCCTTTGCTGCCGAAGATGGTGGTCGACGCACCTTAGTCTAGAGCCCTCAATCTTCACTCCCAAGCATTCCTTTTCCCCCAAGCTCTTGCTTGTGGCTTTGATTTGCGACGAAATCGCGTCTTTTAGGTAGCGGAATTGCTTGGAGATTGTCTTTAGAGCAAGGGCAGTGTATGATTTTGCTGAGCCAAGCCCTGCCGCTTGCTCGAACGTAGAGATCACTATTTGCATTTGGTGGTGGTATTGCCTGTACCTTTGCTCTACCTTCATAATAACGAACGACAATAAGAAATTAGAAGCGAACTATATACTTTGCATTATGAAGGAGATATTGGCTTACGTAAAAATATACTGTAACATCACAACAATTGATTTTGTTGTGTTCTGATAATCGATTTGTTAGAACTTCGTAGATTCATTTTTTTTATTAATTAGATTTTTTTAGTTATAGTATTAAACTTTTTATTTGTGGCCGTTGGAGTTTCTGTCGTTACGGCGTCTAATCCGTGTGAAAAGTTCTCTAAGTCTTAGCAACAGACACAATGGTCCCAAACCCCACCCACCGTTGCTTTCCTCAACATTATAACCCATATTATATTCCTTTTTTTAAAAAGAAAAAAAAAAAGTAACGACAGTGCTACATCTTTACGGTGGATACCAGACGATAGATATAACATGAACACTGAACCATTTTATACTTCAGTTAACATATTCCTTTTTAAGACAACAAAAAAAATTGATATTAAAAAAAATCGACAATAGATATTCGCGAGAGAGAGAGAGAGAGAGAAGAGTACCCATGATTAAAAAAACGTAGAATGAAATTGAATCGATGAACTTATAAATCAAACTAAACTTGATAACAAAATCGCATATGACAAACAGAGATTTGGCACAATCAAAATCCCAGTAGAAGCTTCAAAAAGTTAACTAGAAAACAAAAGAGAAAACGAGAAGGAATATAGAATAAACAATTAATTACCTCGTCAAGCATTCTAGCAAGCTTCGCTTTTTTCACCTGAAGCTCTTGTCTTTGCGCCGTGGAAAGCTCAGCTCCTTGCTTAAAACAACTACTTTCACCACCGCTGTTATAACTACCTCCAATCCCAGCGGCAGGAGTCGATTCCCTATCGATCATCGCCGTTTTCTCTCCAGCTCTGTCGGCCAAGTCAGTAGCCGCTGCCTTCATTCCCTTCGTCGTTCCGACATTAACCACCTCATCCAGAAGCTCATGAGCAGCCTTCAAGTACTTGGAACCCAGAAAAACGCTTTGCACACTACTTCCAATTCCATTCGAAAACGCCGACATGGCTGACGACAGAGAGTTCCCGGGAAAAGCTCGAATATCGTCGCCACTTGTTGGTGATATCCCTGGAACAACCTCGTTCTCTTCGGAAAGCAAGGTTGCGTAAGCTGTACTAGTCTGCTGAGATGATGAAAGGCTTAACGACAGAGCTTGCCGTGTCGGCGACACCACTTGTCTCCTGAACACCATTGGAGAGGAGACATCGGCCGCCACTTGATGATGATGTTGATCCATCGTCGGTGCCCATAAATTGTAGTGAAGGCGAGAAGGAGCAGTGGTAGCGGAGGCGAGGCCATGAAAGGGTGAAATTTCGCCGTCATGATGGGGCAAAATGTCGGATCCGGTGCCGCTTGAGGGAAGGGGGATGCCTGCCAAGTGTTGGCCTGGATGGAGCGCGATATTGTTTGTGGCCGAGGCGGCGGCGGGGTTGCCGAGGAACATACTGGAGGCTGCTGCAGGTTGTTGTTGTTCTTGTTGGGTAGTAGTGTCAGAGTAGCTGGGTACGTAGTTATTTGGGTTCATGAGATAAAGTGTGTGCAGACCACCAGGGGCTTGAATTTCTGAACTCCCATGATGAAAGTACGTCGCCATGATTGATGATCTCTTCATCTGATCTGAAACAATTATAAAGTCCTGAAAAAAAAAAAAAAAACAGCTTTATCTAATTTCAGTCCCACTATTATTGTACGGCAAACACCATTTTTCCCCCCTTTGGTTCTGCAAATTCCCCTTTTCATTTCCCTCTTAAGTACACAAAAGTCATTGATCAATCAAATACTTTGGATAGCTTAATATTTTTTTTCAACTTTTTTGCTTATAAGAACTCGAAATATATAGCTTGATCGGCTTGATTTTTTGAAAGTGATCTAGTAACTGAAAACCTAAAAAAAAGGAGGAAGAATCAGTGGATCAGGAGAAAAGTGAATTCATGATATATTGATGAACAAGATCCATTAATCATAACATGATCAAAATTTTTCTATCAGCTGCTAATTTACTTTCCAGCAGAGAAGATCGCTGGCAGAAGATCAGTAGGCTTAAGTTTGTAGATCTGCAGTTATTTGTGTTATAATGTATGGGTAGATAGATATACACAGAGAAAAAGGCAACATATGCACATGGTTGACAGTTTCGAGAAATTAGATCATGACAGAAGTGGAAAAGAGGGACACAGGAGACCGTGAAAGGCCGCACGAAAAATTAAAAACAGAAATAAGAATAATAAAATAATAGGATTATATATATAATAGTAAAGAATGAGGAAATTGAAAAGGAGGTTATTAAGGAAAATTTTAGGGAGGTTTCTAGTAGATCTCAACTTGCAGAGACAAACATCAATTAAAAATAGTTGAATTACCCAAAGAAGCAGGATCAGCTGGACACATCTGACGAGCACATATCAGTTAATCTATAACTGTCTATCATCGGATTAGCTAATATCTCTTTTAGGACTTTGCGAGAAGGGCTTTGGTGGCTCTTGTGACTCAATCTCTGGAAAAACTCACCTAATGAAAATGATAAAATATATATATATATATATGTATGTGCACAAAATTAATTAAAAATTATAACAGAAAAGAAAAACCAGCTTTACTTACACTGCCTCAAAAATACAAGATACTGATGCCCTTATGATAAATTTCTTTCTTTTTCTTTTGTTTATCTCGTTGAAAAATTTAAACATAAAAGGTGCTGAATAGTGGCAATTTTATTCCCACATAAAAACCCTTTCATTATTACGTAAAATAATTTCTTACTTATCATATACATATATATAATTGATGTCTTTTTCAATAATAATAAAAAAATAATTCAGGAGACTTGTCATTTGAGGGAGGCTCGTTTGGTGCAAAACGTTATACTTATTTTTGTATAACTAAGTAAAAAAAAAAAAGCACAGAAAAGTTGAAAATAATTGTATATTAACATGTATATGCATATGTATGGGTGTATGTAAGCTCTCTCTCGCTCTTTTGCTGAAGGCCTATTATGTAAATGCAGTTTATACAATGGATCAATTGAAAAATGTAAATATACAGTATGGAGGTGGGGCCCCAGATGCAAACAGTTGAAAAACGAGGAAACGTCCATTTCCGCCACAGAAGCTAGCTCAATAATAGAGTACGAATGAGTAATTAATAAGGTGTTGGGCAAGTCCCCTTGGCTTTTTGCAACTTTAAAATATCTCTCTGTCTTTCACTTGCTTTTTTCCCCCTCTTTTTTCTTTTCGCGTTGATTAATTATCTTAAAGGTTTTTCCAATTTTTGTGGTTGGAAATGCAAGAGTTGAAGATAAAGCATTCGAAACATGGGGGACACTCTTTGGAACCCAACAACCAATGTCACACACAAACTTCTAAGATGAAAGAAATGAAAAAAAGAAGAAACGCTATTTTTGTTTCCAACTTTCGTTACTTTTTCTTAATCTGTTTGTGTTGGGGTTGTTTATAACGGGGAGTAATTACAGTATATAAATCTGACGGCTTAAATTATGTGAATTTCATTCTCCAAAAAAAAAAAAAGGATAAACCATCTGTAATTCCAATACAGTTCAAAAAATGCACTTCCTCTCTCACTATATATATATATATATATATATTTAATATCAACAATACAGACGCATAACCATTTACAACTGTGCTTGCCAAATTTTCAACCTCTATATTGAAAAGTGTTGAATTTAATCACCACTCCCAATTTAAAAAAAAAAAGAAGAGATGTTCTTTTGAAAGTATATTTCTTTCCACAAAACAATAAACAATAAATTAAATAATTAGTTACTACGAGTACGTAAGTTATAAATAGTACAGGCATCATGCTTTTTTAAACTCAATTTATAGGGGTCAGCTGACGTGGACTAATTGTCCAATAGTAATATTATATGATATAATATATTGTTCGAAACTTTTTGGAAGCATAGATCAACATATCTAACATATACAGTATAATATCAGAAGGCAGAAACGTCTCGAGTATACTTGAATTGAGAGAGAGATATGCTAGATGGTACAAGTTTTAAAAATAAATTTGGTGGCTATACGTGCATCACGATTGCAGTATTGTTGCCAATAATTGTTCTCAACTCTATGTACCAATTAAAGCGGTACTATTAACACACCAATAAAATGTCACCTACCAATTGAATCTTATATCTGAACAGAAAGGGTTTTGGCCCGATTGTTGACTAAAATATTACTTGTTCATCATTATCGGCTCGCCAGTTAATTTCTCTTCCTGCCAAGCTGTTAATCTTCCTGCTCTTTTACACCCTCCTCTTTTTTGCTTGCTTTTACAAAGAATGTTCACGAAGTTAAAAAGGGAAAAGTCACAATTTGTTGACTAGTCTCTTTATATCTTAAATTCTTAAATGTTCCATCCTTCTTTTATCAAATGAAATTCAATAAAATGTGAAGTGGAAGACTTTCTGCTGTATTGTAAAGTTTTATTTGCATTAAAAAGTGAGATTATTTAAATTTTATATAAAGATTACAAAATTTGTTGACACGCCTCGGAATACCGGAGGTGACACGATAGGTTAATTAAATTAATTAGGTAAAGATTTAATTAAAATACAAGTTTAAGAATTTATTTAATTAAGAAAATGGTAATAATTTTAAAAAACCCTTTTTTAACAAACATTTATAATGATTAAACAAATAAGACAAAACAAACAAAATTAAATAAATTAATAAAGAAAGGGGAAAACACATGTTGGGTCCCACCGACCCACAACTTGTGCACGTACATAGTATCGATAATATTTAAATTACAACCGCAGTCCAAAATAGAGAGTTAGAATAATACATGCCTTGATTAATTTGTACAACAACCTACCCAGATCTTCTACTAGTCGCAAGTCTGATTTGCAGACCCTTCGTCAATCTAAGATGTATTCCACCTAGGGGAATAATTTAAAAACAAATAAAATGTGAGCGAAAGGCTCAGTAGGACTATACATTTAAACATGTAAATAATTTAAATATAAAATTTATCTTTCAAGGAAATAATTAGAAGACAGAGTTAAATAAATAAATTCATTTAAATAAATCTCATTAATATAGCTCTCCAGAAAGTACCTTTTTATCTTTCTTGGGCAAATCATAGACATCACCACTGAAGTGGCCCAACTAGGTTTCAGGACCTGCTCCCAAGGTTACACGCTATACGACCCGATCTCTGATATGGCATCATGCCTGTCAATATATTTCTATAGTTATTAAAATCTCATTTTTACCAAGTATTTTAATTTACATTCATTATGTGGTTCATTATGAAATTCACCTTAATCTATTGTTTGTGAAAATAACCAATAAAAATCCTTTTTCAATCAATCATTGAAAACATTTTGATAAAAATCATTTTACGGCCAAAATCATTTAAAAACTTTGCTACCAAGGAAAGGGGTAGAAGTCCTACCTCAATATTCGTGCTGATGTCTAACACTGTAGTCTAAATTCGCTATATGTTAGCTCCACGAAACCACTAACAATCCTTAAATAGGAACTAGATTTATCAATATCTAGCTTAAAATATCCTATGTTGCTAAATTATCCAATGGTGTCCTAGTTTGCTACTTGTGTTTATAAAATCATACTGCAAGATTAAAAGCTCAATCGGGGTTTATAATAGTAAAAACAGACGAAAAATGACAAATTTCCATGAAGCCCGGTCGGCCTGCTGTTTCCCTTGGTCTGGCCTTTCGAACTATGCAGTTTGGCCGACCGAACTACCGACCATCTAGGTTCGGTCGGCTGAACTTTTCCAGGTTCGGCCTGTCGATGGTATGAGTCCAGCCTGCTGGATTCATGAATCGAGCCTGCCAAATATGAAGTTCGGTTTGCTGAAAGGGAAAATTTCTAGAATTTTCCAGGCACAATTTTTGGTTTCCCCGAGCCCAAATCCTCATTTGCAACCTGTTTTCTCAAATCTCAGGCATACATAATGATCATAATTGATAGAAAAATATGGTAGATTACTTTTTAACACATTTAAACAAGATTTACATGAAGATTTTTGAATAAACCCAAAAATGATGAAAAATAGAGAAAAATAAAAAATCTTGATTTAAATCCGTTTTTAATCAAACGAAGCCTAGATTCTAGATGTTTTAAGTTCCACTAACTTAGATTAAAGGTTTTCTAAGCCTAAGGAAGCTTGGATTTCAAATTGCAGAGAAAATTGAAGAATTTAGAAAAAGTTTAGATTTGAAAACTAACCTTGATTTAATCTTTGATTTGAAGTTGTAGTTGCTCAAATGTGTTCCCGAGCTTCCAATCCACCAAAAACCGAACCTTGGGCTTCTCTTTAAATCAAAAATTTGAGGGAATGAGAGAGAGAGAGGGGCAATGAGAAAGAAGGAGAGAGTGAGAGACAGAGGGCTGAGTGAGTGAGGGAAAGAGAGAGGGAGTGAAAGATTAAATAAGAAAAAGGGGAAGCAAAACCAGTGAAAGAAAACTGTGTGTAGCACACGAATTTCAAACAGGACGTGTTAGGTATTTGGCAAATTATTTTGTTTCAAAATTCAAAATAATAAATAAAAATAATTAATAGTAGTTAAAAATCATTACAATAATTAAAAATAACATTAATTTAGAAATATCTCAAAATAGGCAAATTTAGTTTAAGAATACACCATAGTACACTACTTCACTTTTTTACGCACTAATACACTTAATTAATTTTGGGATGTTGCAGCACTCTACCCCTAAAAGAAATTTCATCCTCGAAGTTACAAATCAATTCAAAAACAGAATAAATGTGGATATAACTCACGCATAGTCGATTCTAACTCTCAGGTGGCTCCATCAACCCGGTGATGCTGCCATACGACCTTCACTAATGGTATATCACGACGTTGTAAGTTGATCAGCTTTCGATCGATAATCTGAACCGATACTTCCTCATATGTCGTGTCTTCTTGGATCTGCATGTCATGAAATGAAACTATCTTATTCTACTCAAGCAAACACTTCTGAAGCATCGAGACATGGAACACATCATGAACATGAGAAGGCTTGGGAGGAATATCTAGGCGATAGGCAACCATGCCCACATGTTGAGTAATCTTGAACGGTCCAATGTACCTTGACGCAAAGTGATACCTTTAAGAGAAGAAAATCTCCTACCTCGAATTCCAAGGGCCGACGTCTTCTATTTGTATAACTCTTCTGCCAACTTTGAGCTGCCTTCAACCATTCTCGTATCATGGTGACCTTCTCATTGTTGTCACGAATCTCATTTGGCCCGAGAATAATCCTGTCTTTTGGTTCTACCCAACATACCAGTGACTAACAGGTCATCCATACAATACTTCAAACGGTGCCATACCAATGCTCACTTGGTAGTTGTTGTTGTACACAAACTCTACCAGATGTAAATATCTCTTCTAATTCCCATCGAAGTCTAACACACATGCACGTAACATGTCTTCAAGAATTTGAATGACCCGCTCAGATTGGCCATCGGTCTGGGGATGAAATGCCATGCTAAAGTTCAAATCTATACCCAAGGCCTCCTAAAAGCTCATGCAGTACTTGGCAGTTAAATTTGGTGTCTCTATCGGATGTGATGGACAAAGGGACTCTGTGCAACCGCACTATGTTTTACAGGTACAATTCTCCAAGAACTCTTCTCGAGCATGTCAACCTAAAGGGAATGAAATACGCCAATTTCGTTAACCTATCGATCATGACCCAAATTGAATCATGCCTTTACTTTGTCCTCGACAATCCAGTAAGAAAATCCATTGTGACGTGCTCCCAATTACACCATGGAATAGGAAGTGGCTGAAGCTGGCTTGTTGGCTTCTGGTGCTCGATTTTCACCTGAAGACAAGTTGCACACTTTGCCACGTATTCTCAGACATCTTTCTTCATACCTCTCCACCAATATTGCCTCTTCAAATCACAGTACATCTCCATGCTTTTTGGATGAATGATGAACTGAGACTTGTGAGCTTTATCCATCACGACCTTCGTTACTTTTGTAATTGCTGGAACTACTAAATGCTCCCTGAAATATAGTGATCCATTGGCATGTATCCTCCATTCCTTAAATTGCTCTCCGTTTTAAATTCGCATCTAGATCCCTGAAGGTGCTAGTCTCATCACTGATTCTGTTTTGCCATTTGAACAAGAGTTAGGGTCGCGTCCATATGGTACACCAAAACTAGATTGTAATCTTCGTAGTACTGCAGCCATTACTAACTCACTGTTGTATCCCTTTTCCAATCCTCAAGAGCCAAACAAATGAGAATCCTTGAAGACTTCTTGCCAAGTGCATCAATGATCACATTAACTTTCCCGGGATGGTACTACAACATGAAATCATAGTCTTTTATGTATTCCATCCACCTTCGGTGCCTCAATTTTAAATCCCTTTGAGTGAATAGATACATCAAACTCTTATGATCGGAGAAAACCTAAAACGTCACCCCATACAAATAACATCTCTAGATCTTCAGTGCATGAATCATTGCTGCAAGCTCCAAGTCGTGAGTAGGATAGTTCCGCTCGTGAGGTCGTAGCTGTCTCGACCCATACGCTACCACGCATCCATGTTGCATCAACACGCATCTGAGTCTGTGTCCGAAAGCATCTGTGCAAACTTCGTATTGCTTATCACTATTTAGAATAACCAACATTGGAGCTGTAGTCAATCAACTCTTTAATTCTTGGAAGGCAGATTCGTATTCTTCATCCTACTTAAATCTGACATTCTTCCTTATCAGCCTTGTCAGTGGTGCTGCTATCTTCGAGAAGTCTTTTACAAATTTTCTATAGTGTCTTGTGAGTCCCAAGAAACTACAAATCTTGGCTACATTCCTCGGTCATTCCCACTCCACTATGGCTTCTACCTTAGACGGGTTCACGGAGATACCTTTTTTAGAAATGACATGTCCTAAAAATTTGACTTTTGTCAACCAAAATTCACACTTTTCTTTCTTGACGTAAAGCTGGTGCTCCCGCAGAGTCTAAAGGCTGCTTATGCTCTTCCTAAGTCTTATAATAGACCAAGATGTCGTCGATGAACACGATCACAAACTGGTCCAAATAAGGCCTGAAAATCCTGTTCATTAGGTCCATGAAGGCTGTTGGAGCATTCGTCAATCCAAATGGCATCACTAGAAACTCAAAGTGTCCATACCGAGTCCTGAAAGCTGTTATGGGGATGTCTTCTTTTTTAATCCTAAGTTGGTGGCATCCTAAATACAAATCTATTTTCAAAAGGTACCGCAAACCTCCCAATCGATCAAACAGTTTATCGATCCCAGGCAGAGGATACTTGTTCTTCACATTGACTGGATTTAGCTGCCAATAATCTATGCATAGCCTAAGGGTTCCATCATGCTTCTTAGCAAATAAAATTGGTGCTCCCCATGGTGACGTGCTATTCTAGATATATCCCTTACCAGCAAGCTCCTAAAGTTGCTTTCTCAATTCCTTCATCTCTCTCTGTGCCAATCGATAAGGTGCTACAAAAATTGATGCTATTCCCGAAAGTAGCTCGATGCTAAACTCAATCTCCCGCTGCGGTGGAAATCCTAGCAACTCATCGGGGAAGACATTTTCATACTCATCAACTACTAGAATTGTTGTACTTCTTCTTAATGCATTGGACTCTCCTTCGAGGTTCATGAGAAAGGCATAGCAAGCTAGGTTCTTCCGTCCTCCAAGACATGTCTTCATAAGACGCTTACTCACTATTCGATCATTACCACCCTGGTAAGTGATCGTCGTTCCCCTATCAGACGCTAAAGTCACTCTTTTAAGTTGACAATCTACAACCGCATTATATTTGGACAACCAATCCATCCCTAGGATTACATCATATGAACTCATAGGTATTACAATCAAATCACTTTTCAAAATCTCATCTCCAATCTTTATTTTATAGGATTTACATATACAGTTCGCACACAGCCGCCCCAAGGGTGAGACTATAACCAAAAGCTCATCAAATTCTTTTATCTCTAATCCCAAGGCATGTATAAAAGAGCTTGAAATGAGAGAATGAGTGGCACCAGTATCGAATAAGATGTGAGCTAAGGACTGAGAAACTAGAATCGCACCATCGACAACTGTGTTACGGGTTTGAGCATCTGAACTCTCTAATGTCATGGTGTGAACCTACACTGGAGCTTTCCCTTTTCCTCTACCATATTGCTAGGTCTTGAATTAGCCAGCCAATATTGTTGCGATAAAGGTGACTAAATGCTAGCAGTACTCAGTGCTCGATATTGAGGGGCATTGTGCTGGAAGTTCTACGGTTGGTGTCCTTGTGCTAGGTATTGTAGTTGTTGAGGGGAATACTGATGGAAGTGGAGCTGAGAGAATTATTGAGGCAGAGGTAGAGTCTGAGGCTGAGGTTGACGGCTAGCTCCTTCTTTGGCTTGAAGTCCTAGACGAGCACTCCTAATTGGACAGTTCCTCTTGATATGTCCCGGCTGTTGGAAATAATGGCAATGGAAACTACAGGGATTGTTGCGCCTACTGCTGGATGAACTATTGCTCCTGTTGTTCATGTTACCCTATTGATTCTTCCCTTGAGTTAGACGGCTGCTAGTGCTCCTCTTGCCGCTCCTTTGTGGTTCTCTGGACGTCCTTGCTTAATCCTCTAAGTATTGTGTATAATCACTTTCTACAGATATAGCTGACGACACAAGCTCACCAAAATTCCTGAGTCGTAAGGCAACCACCTACCTTTGAATAGAAGCTTTAAGCTCTCCTTGAAATTTGATGCACTTCTTGCACTCTGATGCCACTATTGATGGAGCAAACCTGGCCAACTCATTAAACTTTGCCGCATACTACTGAACTGATGTACCACCCTACTGCAATCTGTAAAACTCAGTCACCTTCTAGTCTCAATATCCTTGTGGAAAGTAATGACCATAGAATAACTCCTCGAACCTGTCCCAGCTAATGTTCCTGTTGTTCTTTGGACCTTTAGCTTGCTTCCACCAAGTGTTAGCACCACCTTCGAATTTATAGGCTATAAACTCCACACGATACTCCGTTAGCATGCCAAGGGTATCCAAGTGTTTTACGATTGAATCTAACCAATATTTGGCCACTTGCGGGTCCCTATTTTTGTCAAAGGTTAGAACAGATGCATGTCAAAACTCCTTAAAATACCCATGCTGTCGACCAGCCTCAAAATCCTTCAGTTTTGCCCTTGCTGCCATTTGCCAAAATGCAGCAAGCATTGCCCCTATTTTACCTTCTTCATTTCCCCAGTTCGCATCAGCAACAAATGAACAATGCCTTGGTGCCATTCTCTCACTTCTGAAAACAAAATTGGACTATCAATGATATTTCATTGTTGTACGTATGTGTGCACAATTCCCAAGATTCATAACCTAAGGCTCTAGTACCATTTTGTCACGCCCCAAAGTACAGGAGGTGACATGACAGGTTAATTAAGTTAATTAAGTAAAGATTTAATTAAAACACAAGCTTAAGAATTTATTTAATTAAGAAAAAGTAATAATTTTAAAAACCCCTTTTTTTAAACAAACATTTATAATGATTAAACAAATAAGACAAAACAAACAAAATAAAATAAATTAATAAAGAAAGGAGAAAACACGTATTGGTTCCCACCGACCCAAAACTTATGCACGCACATGGTATTGACAATATTTAAATTACAACCGCAGTCCAAAATAGAGAGATTAGAATAATACATGCCTTGATTAATTTATACAATAACCTATCCAGATCTTCTATTGGTCGCAAGTCTGATCTGCAGACCCTTTGTCAATCCTAAGCTATATTCCACCTAGGGGGAATGATTAAAAAACAAATAAAATGTAAGTAAAAGACTCAGTAGGACTATACTTTTAAACATGCAAATAATTTAAATATAAAATTTATCTTTCAAGGAAATAATTAGAAAACAGAGTTAAATAAACAAATTCATTTAAATAAATCTCATTAATATAGCTCATCTAGAAAGTATCTTTTTATCTTTCTTGGGAAAACCATAGTAATTACCACCGAAGTGGCCCAGCTGGGTTTCAGGACCTGCCTCCAAGGTTGCACGCTACACGACCCGATCTCTGATATGGCATCATGCCTTTATGTTCATTTTATCATTATTTTAAGTCCCATTTACCAAGTGTATTCATTTACATTCATTATGCAATTCATTATGGAAATCTCCTTATTCTATTGTTTATGAAAAACATTAAGTGAAAATCCTTTTTCAATTAATCATTGAAAACATTTTGATAAAATCCCTTTGAGGCCAAAATCATTTAAAAACTAGGCTACCAATGAAAGGGGTAGAAGTCCTACCTCAATATCTGATGTCATGACTTAGAATCGTAGTGCTGCTCTGCTATTCGTTAGCTCCACAAAACCACGAACAACCTTAAATAGGAACTAGATTTATCAATATCTAACTTAAGGTACCCTATGTTGCTAAGCCATCTCATGGTGTCCTAGTCTGCCATTCATGTTTATGAAATCATATTGAAAGTTTAAAATCTCTATCGTAGTTCAGAACAGTGGAAATAGGTGAAAAAGGGCAAAACTATGCCTGATAGGCCTGCTAGTCTCTCTAGTTTGGCTTGCCGAACTGTGCGGTTTGGCCTACCAGGAATTAAAATTCGGCCTGCTGGAGTTTTCTAGATTTCGCCTACCGGACGTATTAATCCGGCCTGCCGAACTGGGAAATTCTAGAATGTTCTAAAACCTGAGTCTCGGCCTCCCCAAGCTCAATACCTCATTTCAACCTATTTTTCTCAATTATCAGAGGTAGAAAACATTTATGGAAGGTAGAAAATATAATAAAACACTTTTAGACTAGTTTAAATAAGACTGACATAGAAAAATCCAATAAATCCAAAAATAGAAAAATATAGGGAAAATGAAAAATCTTGATTTAAATTTGTTTTTAATCATACCTAGCTTAGATTCTAGACGTTTTAAGTTTCTCTAACTTAGATTAAAGGTTTTCTAAGCTTAAATGGGCTTAGATTTCAAATGCTAAGAAAATTGAAAAATTTAGAAAAAGTTTGGAATTTGAAAACTAACCTTTGATTTAAGCTTTTAAATCGTGTTTTTGATCATTCAAACATGTTTTTGAGCCTCCAATCTACTGAAAACTAAAGCTTGGGCTTGATTTTGAATCAAAATTTTGACTAAAAGAAGAGAGAGAAAGAAAGGCAGTGAGAGAGAGTGAAATGAAAGAAGAGAGAGAGTGGTAAGGAAAGAGAGGGAGAGGGGAAAGAGGTGGTTTGCTGCAAGGAAATCGTGTGCAGCACACTGATTTCAAATAGGACGTATTTGGTATTTGACAAATTGTTTTGTTTTAAAAATTTAAAATATAGTTAAAAATAATTTAAAAAATGATTTAAAATTATATTGATTAGAAAATCATTACTAAATATTTAGATTAAAGTTAAGTCACAACTTGGCACACTAATACACCATTTCATACACTAACAATACTTAATAAATTTCAGGGTGTTACAACTTTCCACCCTTAAAAGAAATTTAATCCTCAAAATTTACAAATCATTTCAAAAACAAAACAAATGCTAATACAACTCTTGCATAGTCGATTCTAACTCCTAGGTGGCTTCATCAACCTCGTGATGCTGCCACACGACCTTCACTAATGGTATATTGCAACGTTGAAAGTTGATCACTTTCCAATCGATAATTTAACCAGCACTTACTCGTATGTCGTGTCTTCTTGGATCTGCACATCATGAAACGAGACTATCTTATTCTGCTCAGGCGGACACTTCCAGAGCATGATACAGGGAATACATCATGAATATGAGAAAGCTTAGGAGGAAGATCGAGCTGATAAGCAACTACACCAACACTCAAAGTAATCTCGAACGGTCCAACATACCTGGATGCAAGCTTACCACTTACTCCGAATCATGTGATACCTTTACGAGGTGATACCTTCAAGAGAATAAAATCTCCTACCTTTAACTTTAAGGGTCGATGTCTTCTATCTGCATAACTCTTCTGTGTACTCTGAGTTGCCGTCAACCGATCTTGTATCATGGTGACATTCTCGTTGTTGTCATGAATCTCATCTGGCCTGAGAATAATCCTATCTTTTGGTTTAGCCTAACACATCGGTGACCGACATGGTCATCCATACAGCACTTCGAATGGTGCCATGCCAATGCTTTCTTGATAGCTATCATTGTATTTGAACTTCGCCAGATGCAAGTACTTCTTCCATTTCCTGTTGAAGTCTAACGCACACGCACGTAACATGTCTTCAAGAATCTGAATGACTTGCTCAGATTGCCCATTGGTATAAGGATGAAATGTTGTGCTGAAGTTCAAATCTGAACCCAAAGCCTCCTGAAAGCTCCTCCAATATTTGGCATTGAATCTGGCATCTTTATCAGATGTGATGGACAAAGGAACTCCATGCAACCTTACTATATTCTGCAGGTATAGCTCCCCGAGAACTTTACTCGAACATGTTGACCTAAAAGGGATAAAATGCATTGATTTTGTTAACTAGTTGACCACAACCCAAATTACATCATGCTTTTGCTCCGTCCTCAGCAAACCAATAAGGAAATCCATAGTGATGTGCTTCCATTTCCACCCTGGAATAGGAAGAGGCTGAAGCTGACCTACTAGCTTTTGACACCCGGCCTTCACTTGAAGACAAGTCACACACTTGGCCACATTTCCTGGACATCCTTCCTCATGCCTCTCCACCAGTATTGCCTCTTTAGATCACGATACATCTTCATGCTTCCCAGATGAATGGCAAACTGAGACTTGTGGACTTCATCCATTACGGCCTTTGTCACTTTTGCGATTACTGGAACTACTAGATGCTCCCTGAAGTACAACGATCCATTGGCATGTATCCTCTATTCCTTAAATTGCTCTCCATTTTGAATTCATGTCTAGATTCTCTGAAGATGCTGGTCTCGCCACTGTTTCACCATTTGTACAAGAGTTGCTATCGTCTCCATATGGTACACCAAAACTCGTTTGTAATCTTTGTAGTACTGTAGCTTGTACTCACTCACTATTGCGTACCTTTTCCAATCCTGAAAAGCCAAACAAGCGAGAATCCCTAAAGACTTCCTACTAAGCATATCAACAACCACATTAGCTTTCTCGGGATGATACTACAGCACGAAATCATAATCTTCCATGTATTCCATCTACCTTCGCTGCCTTAAGTTTAGATCCTTTTGAGTGAACAGATACTTCAAACTCTTGTGGTCAGAGAAAACGTAAAATGTCACCCCATACAAATAACATCTCTAAATCTCCAGCGCGTGAATCACCACTAGGAGCTCTAAGTCATGAGTAGGGTAGTTCCACTTGTGAGGTTGTAGCTGTCTCGACCTATACGCCACCACGCATCCTTGTTGCATCAACAAGAATCCTAGCCCTCATCCTGAGGCATCTGTGTAAACTTCATACGGCTCTTCACTATTCAAAATAATCAACACTAGAGATGTAGTTAACCGATTCTTTAACTCTTAGAAGGTGAGCTCACATTCTTCATCCCACTCAAACCTGACGTTCTTCCTGATCAGTCTTGTCAGTGATGCTGCTATCTTCAAGAAGTCCTTCATAAATTTCCTATAGTATCCTGCGAATCGTAAGAAACTATGGATTTCTACTACATTCCTCGGTCGTTCCCACTCCACTATAGCTTCTACCTTGGACGGATCCACTGAGATACCTTGTTCGGAGATAACGTGTCTTAGAAACTTAACTTCTATTAAACAAAACTTGCACTTTTCTTTCTTGGCATACAATATGCTTCCATAGAGTCTGAAGCACAATCCTGAGGTGTTGTTCATGCTCCTCCCAAGTCTTAGAGTAAACCAAGATATCATCAATGAACACGATCACAAATTGATCCAGATAAGGCCTGAATATCCTGTTCATTAGGTCCAAGAAAGCTGCCGGAGGATTCGTTAATCCAAACGAGATCACCAAAAACTCAAAATGTCCATACCAAGTCCTAAAAGCTGTTTTGGGGATGTCCTCTTCTTTAATCCTGAGCTGGTGGTATCTCGATCGCAAATCTGTCTTTGAGAAATACCATGAACCTCCCAACTGATCAAACAATTCTTTAATCCTAGGCAGAAGATACTTGTTCTTTACAGTGACTCGATTTAGCTGTCATAATCTATGCATAGCCTGAGGGTTCCATCATGCTTCCTAGCGAACAAAACTGGTGCTCCCCATGGTGATGTGCTATTTCGGATATATCCCTTGTCAACTAGCTCCTGAAGTTGCTTTCTTAATTCTTTCATTTCTGCCAATGCCATCTGATAAGGTGCAAAAAAAATCGATGCCATTCTAGGAAGTAGCTCGATGCTGAACTCAATCTCCCGATGCAGTGGCAATCCTAGTAACTCGTCGGGGAAGACATCTTTAAATTCATCCACCATTGGTATTGCTGCATTTCTTCACGAGGTACTAGGTTCTCCTTTGAGGTTCTTGAGGAACACATAGCAAGCAAGATTCTTCCATCCTCCAAGACAGGTCTTTATAAGACGCTCACTCATTATTCGATCATTACTACCCTAGTAAGTTATCGTCGTTCCCCTATTAGACACTAGGGTCACTCTCCTAAGTTGACAGTCTATAACTACATTGTACTTGGACAACTAGTCCATCCCTAGGATTACATCATATGAACTCATGAGGATTACAATCAAATCAATTTTCAAAATTTCATCCCTAAACTTTATTTTACAAGATTTACATATACAGTTCACACACACCTGCCCCAAGGGTGATGCAATGACTAAGGGTTTGTCAAATTCTTCTATCTCTAATCCCAAGGCATGTACAAAAGAGCTTGAAATGAGAGAATGAGTGGCACCAGTATCAATAAGACATGGGCTAAGGACTGAGAAACTAGGATCATACCATCGACAACCGCGTTACTAGTTTGGGCATCCGAACTCCCTGATGTCATGATGTGAACCTGAACTAGAGCTTTCCCTTTTCCTCTACTAACATTGCTAAGTCCTAGGCTAGTCGGTCGATATTGTTACGATGGAGGTGACTACACACTAGCTGTACTTGGTGCTTGATATTGAGGGGCATTGCTCTGGAAGTTTTACAGCTAGTGTCCTTGTGCTGGGTATGGCAGTTGCTGGGGAGAGAACTAATGGAACTAGAGCTGAGGGAATTGTTGAGCCAGAGGTAGAGTTTGAGGCTGAGATTGACAACTGGCTCCTTCTTTGGCCTAAAGTCCTAAACAAGCAGTCCTGATCAGGCAGTTCCTCTTGATATGTCTTGGCTGCTGGCAATAGCGACAATGAAAGCTGTAGGCATTGCTGCGCCCATTACTGGATGAACTACTGCTACCATTGTTCATGCTGCCCTGTTTGTTTTTTCTTTGATTTGGACGGCTGTTGGTGCGCTTCCTACAGCTCCTTGGTGGTCCTCCTGCCATCCTTGCTTGATCCTCACAGTATTGCGCGTAATCATTTTTCATAGATATTGCTAACAACATAAGCTCACCAAAATTTTTGAGTTGTAAGGCAACCACTTGTCATCAAATAGAAGCCTTAAGCACTTCTTGGAACTTAATACACTTCTCACACTCTGATCCCACTGCTAATGGAGCAAACCTAGCCAGCTCATTAAACTTTGCCTCATACTCTCGAATTGACATATCACCCTACTGCAATCTATAGAATTCAGCTGCCTTTTGGTCTCTATATCCTTGCAGAAAGTAACAGTCATAGAATAGCTCTTTGAACCTATCCCAGTTAACGTTCCTGTTGTTCTCTAGGCGTTTAGAATGCTTCCACCAAGTATTAGCACCATCTTCGAATTTATAGGCTGCAAACTCCACATGATACTCTGCTGGCACGCCAAGGGTATCTAGGTGTTTCACAATTGAATATAACCAATATTCGGCCACTTGCGGATCCCCATTCCCATTAAAGGTCAAAATAGACTCATGCTGGAATTCCTTAAAGTACGTATGCCGACGACTAGCCTTAAAATCCTTCGGTCTTGCCCTTGTTGCCATCTGTTGGAATGCAGCAAACTTGGCCATCATCATGCCCTCATCATTTCTAGGGTTAGCGTTAGTTGTCGAATGACGTCTAGGTACCCTTCTCTCACTTTTGAAAACAAAATTTAGGCTGTCAGTGGTATTTCATTATCGTACCTATGTGTGCACAATTCCCAAGGTTCATAACCTTGAGCTCTGATACCATTCTGTCACGTTCTAGAGTACAGGAGGTGACTCCGGACATGACATGGCAGTTTAATTAAGTTAATTAAGTAAAAATTTAATTAAAACATAGGTTAAAGAATTTAATTAATTAAGAAATAGGTGGTAATTTGAAACCCCTTTTTAAGCAAGTATTTATATTAATTGAACAAATAAGATAAACAGAATGAAATAAAATAATAATAAAGAAAGAGAATATAGATGTTGGGTCATACCGATCCACAACTTGTGCACACATATAGTATCGACAATATTTAAATTACAACCATAGTCCAAAATAGAAAGAAAGATTAAAATAACACATGCCTTGTTTATTTATATAAATAATCTACTCTGGTCTTCTATTGGTTATAAGTTTGATCTGTACACTCTTCGTCAATCTTAAGCTTATTCCACATAGGGGAAAGATTTAAAAACAAATAAGAAGTGAGCGAAAGGCTCAGTAAAACTATGTTTTAAAAACAGATAAACAATTTAAATATAAAATTTACCTTTTAAAGAAAAAATTAGAAACATAGTTAAATAAATAAATAAATTCATTTAAATAAATCTAGTTAAAATAGTTTGTCCAGAAAGTATCTTTTTATCTTTCTTGGGCAAACCATAGTAATCACCACCGAAGTGGCCCAGTTGGGTTTCAGGGCCTACCCCTAAAGTCGCACACTACATGACCCGATCTTTGATATGACATCACTGTTAGACATGTTGTTAGACATGTATGCCCTAAGGAGTAAAAATGTAATACGTTTTTGGAGACATTTTTATCTATAAAGAATTTATTCATTTATATATACCAAATCTTGTCCTCTTTACGTTCATATTTGTCGAATGTATAATAAGCAAACAGTGGTCTGAGACTGTCAATCTAAACTTTAAGAATTGAGCATATGATGGGATGATTATGCAGAAGACACGATTCTTAAGGTGACGGTCTAAAACATATGATCCGCAATCGAGGGAATAAAGTTGGGTGCTTTATTCATGTAAAGATTGTTATGTTGTCTATATCCCTTTTGGGAGATGGTTTGTCTTGGCCATCGGAGTTCGACTCTGTGAATAGAAACATTGGCACGTTGTCATAGGTGACAATGTGTTGGATCGGGACAAAAAGTGAATTGATTTGGATTAATAATTCTGTCTTGGCAAATTTATTCACTTTAGACAGTCATTTGTATTGTATCTTAATCCTGAGATGAATAGTGGGCCCGTTGTCTCGACTTGTGTCTTTTGATGTACCAATGGGTGACTCCCACATCTCTATAGTGGTATGCATGCCGGTACATTGGAGGCATGACTCTTGAGAGCATAGACTTGTTATTCATAGATATGGAATCCATAGCTCCTCTTTAGGAGTAATGATATCCTCTTATATGCGTTGTCCTGTAATTGGAAAACTGGAGCACTCAACCATTTGGATACAAAGGTGCAAACGAATGGTATACTATCTTTCGATGGTAAGTTTTCTAATGGTGAGACAATGGTACGTAAGATAAAAATAATCGAGCAGGTAAGACAGAACTTGTCCTTAAGCCGATTATGGATTATCATATGGGGATACGATACACTTTGATATGTCATGGAGACTTAGCTACACGAGCTTTGTAATTCTATAAAGTTCGAGAGTGCAGCTCCAAGCTTTTAGTGGAGTAGCGTTGGAGTTGATAATTGTGAAATGTATATCTGGGATATTGGGTTTCATAATTATCATGAGCTTGAACTTTATAGGTCCATTTTGGTCCCCTTTGCTAGCTCAGAAAGTCCTATAACGACACTGCGTGTTTTTTCAATAATTGGTGACTTATGTCAGATTTATCATATTGGTTTAAAATTTGTAAGAATCAAATAATTCATGTCTATTTATCAGTTGAATTAATTTGTAAGAAATTAGTTCAAGATAAACTTGTTGAATTATTGGATCAGATAATTCTTGTCAGTTTATCGATTCATTTAATTTTGGATAAATTAGATCAAAATAAACTTGTAGAATTATTGTGAATTAATTTATTTTCTTAGAGATTATCTTGATAAAGTTTGTTTTGATCAGATATCTTCTCTATTGGGTTATTTGAATCAAAACTGAGACTTTCTCCTTTAGAATCTAGGGTGGAAAATAAAAGATTCGCGGAGATTTTTCTTGGGAGTTTGGCCTGCCGAATGACGTGGTCGGCCTGCTGAACTGGCTTGTTCGGCCTATCGATCAGAATGTTCAGCCTGCCGATTAGCGAGAGATAAGATTACGCGTTTTCACACCGATCTTATCAGATATTGATCCGAACTTGATTCTGTTTCGAGGTTTTGAGACCTAATCTGATACGGACTGACCCCAGGACCAATAGCTATAAAAAGGGAGTGAGTGTCATGATTTACTCAGATCAATTTGAGAGATTAAGAGTGATACTCTTCTAGTGAGCATCTGAAAACTCCCTGAGAGCTTTTGTTCACAAATCACGAACACTAGCTTTGGGTTCTCTCTATTGGTTGGAAGGAGAGTCACCGATGGAAGAGCTGTACGAGTGAACCCACACTCACTCCTGTTGTGGATAGAGAATAGCAAAAAAGACCAGTTGGTTGAGGCTCTTCTGGAACGTTACTTCTCTACACAGGTTGCGGAGGTTATTCAGCACACGAAGGTTAGTAAGATCTGTCTAATATATACATATAACATGTCAAACTTGTGTTTTGGAAAATACTCTGATGAAAATTTTTTTAAAAATTTCGCTGCGCACTATTGTTTCCAACAATTGGTATCAGAGCCGAGGTTTTTACATAAATTTGCAAGTTTGTGATTATGTTATATGCATAAATTTTGTGATCTTAATCTCTCCTATGCTTGAATTAAATTTTATATAGAGATGGCACTCTAGGTTTCTACATAATATATATGTTGTCATGGATTATGTGGTGAACATTTATTAATTAAATATGGTTGATTAAATCGTTGTTAATTATTTATTAATTAATTAATACCGGTTATGATTCCTTAGAGGTTAGAATGTATATCTAGGTTTTTCATGTAATTAGATGGCAGACTATCATCTCCGTCAAGGAATTCTTATTTAATTTTTAATTTGTAAGAATTTTGTAATTAAATAATTATTCGAAGAAGATGGAATGGGAAGTTGGATCTTGAAGATTGATGATGGCGTCTTCAGGTATTTCCTGAGTCTCTAATTTTATGTTTTTGAATTATTGAAAATAAAATTGATGAATTGCATTAAAACTGTATTTTCTGGAATGAGGGTTTTCTGCTCGGTCGGCATGCCAGACCTCACAGTTCGGCAGGCCGAAGGTCACAGATCGGCAGGCCAGACGTGTGGTCCGGTAGGCCGACAGTGGGGCAGAAATTTTGGTGCTCTGCCGGTAGGCCGAACTTTCAGTTCGGCAGGTCGAACCTTCATGATCGGCAGGCCGATCACCCAGATCGGCCTGCCGACCAAGAGCTGCCAAGTGTCCAGAAAAGGTGCAATTTTTCTGGTGCAGTTTTAATTTTATTTTTGAGACAATCCTGAAAAACATTAAATTTGGATATGACCGGAAATATAAAGTATTCGATTCATACGAGATTGAAGACTTGTAGATGGATATTACATGAAGAAGGATAGAGCTTGAGGATTCAAGAATGAAGAATCGATAAATGTCTCGATTATTCTCTTGTAATCTTAGTTTTCTATTCTCTAGGGTGGAACCATAATATTACGGTTATTATTATTTTGCCTGTAGCTTTGCTTGATTGCTTTGCTTGTCTGCATTATATGATTTACCATGTATATTGATAACATGTCATATAGAATACGGAGTGCCGCTCATATTAAAATTATTCATGCATAATTTTAAAATAAAACCTTGACTTCAAAAGATTGAGTGGGAGAAGGTTTTCGAAGAGAGGACCTAAGGCCTCCATCGTTGGTCCATAGGAAGAACATGGTGGTCCCGACCCATAGAAAGGGATTTCTATCATGTACCAGATTGGATCTCTGAAAGGATAAGGTATTTTAGTATGATTTATGGTTGCACACCCCTAGGTGGTGATTATAAATTATGGATAAAATATTGAAACAGTGGTTATACACTCACGTTAATTTTATTATTAACCTCCCCTAGGAGCTCTGTTAATAAAATTAATGGCCAAAGAAACAATTATTAGTATATGCTGGATCATACGGGTCTTGGATGGCATATATTAATTAGGAGGGGATCCGTGTTCCTGATTGAATTTGGCATGACTCCCCTAGGAGCTTGTTGAATTCTGAGTTGGGAATTATCGTTGTAAGGTTGTGATATTTTCAAGGTTTTGACACATAAACACATTTGTATGATTTTACATGATTATGTTATCTTACTAAATTATTATATATGTTTGCTTATGTTTGGTATATGATTCTTTATTGTAGATTTAAAATGTCTAAAAATGCTTTATCATCAATACTTGACAAAAACCAATTAACCGGTGAGAATTACAACGATTGGAAACGGAACCTGGACATCGTCCTTTCCTTTGAGAAACTGAAATATGTACTGACAACTCCTTGTCCTTCTGAGCCTACGAGAGACTCAAGTAATGAGCAATTCCAAGCGTACGATTGCTGGAAAGATGCTAATGATCAGGCCCGCTGCTATGTTATGGCTAGCATGAACAACGTGCTGCAAGCTCAACATCAGGATTATGAGACTGCGAAGTAGATCTTGGATAAACTTGAGGACATGTTTGGAGGCCAGGCCATAACAAAGTGGCAAGGGGGGCTTCAGAAACTCTTAAACTATAGACAGAGACCGGGGACATCTATAAAGGAGCACATGATGTTGGTCATGGGTTACCTCGCTGAGGCTCAAACCAATGGAGCCGAGATCGATGCTGAAACTTAGATGACTATGGTCTTTGAGACTCTGTCTAAGGAATTTATTTCGTTTAGAGCTACTTTTAATTTAAGCAACAAATGGGATATGACCTTGACAGAACTGATGAAACAGTTACAGGAGTTTGAACTGCTGATCAGGGAGTCTCCTACTGGTGGTGAGGCCAATATGGTAGCTGCTTCTGGTTCCAATCCTAACTCTGGGAATGGAAAGAAGCAATGGGCCAAGGGTGGGAAGTCTTCTATTCCTGCTGCTACCAAGAGCAAGAAGAAGAAGAAGAAGAACCCAAAGAAGCTTAAGTGCTTCTTCTGTGGTAAGGTCGGGCATATAAAGAAGCATTGCAAGGACTTCCTTTCCAAGGGAGGTAGGTGTGATCTTCTATATTTAGAAACTTGTTTGGTTGAGGAATCCAATGACATCTGGGTCATAGATTCTGGTGCAACTAATCATGTTTGTGTTTCTCTACAGGGATTCAAAGAAATGAGAAGTCTGCTATGTGAAGACTTAACGCTTTGGATGGGCGATGGATCCTTGGTCTCAACGGAAGCAGTTGGAGATGTCCATCTTTACTTTGATAATTATAGGAATTTAATTTTGCGAGATTGTTTTTATGTTCCTAAATTTAAAAGGAATTTAATTTCTGTATCTTCTTTATTTAAACACTCCTATGTAGTATCTTTTAATGAAAAAGTGGTGATTCGTAAAAACAAATCTTTTATCTGTTCTGGATAGATGCAAAATAATCTATACTTTATCAAACCTAAGATGGACTTATTGCTTAATGCTGAGATAAATGATAATGACTTAAAAAGACTTAAAACTTCTCACTCTAATAAGACTTATCGTTGGCATTTGTCCCTTGGCCATATTAACCTGAATAGGATTCAAAGGTTGGTAAGGGATGGACCTTTAAGTAACTTAAAGGTGGAATCTATACCTCAATGTGAATCTTGTTTGGAGGATAAAATGACCAAAAGACCATACAGGTCTAAGGGCAATAGGGCCAAAGGGGTTCTAGAACTTGTGCATAGTGATGTTTGCAGACCAATGAACATCCAGGCACGAGGAGGGTATGAGTACTTTGTCACTTTTATTGACGATTACTCAAGATATGGGTATGTGTATCTGATGCACCACAAAAGTGAAACTTATGATAAGTTCAGGGAGTTTTGGGCTGAAGTGGAAAAGCAATTGGGTAGACCCATAAAGGCACTTCGATCTAATTGAGGTGGGGAATACCTTTCTGATGAGTTCTTGGGACACTTGTTAGAGAATGGGATTTTATCCCATTTGACTGCGCCGGGCACTCCGCTGCAGAATGGTGTAGTAGAGAGAAGGAATAAGACTTTGTTGGATATGATTAGGTCCATGATGAGTTATTCATCATTGCCTTTACCCTTTTGCGGATATGCACTACAAACCGCATGTTATCTTTTGAACAATGTGCCTTCAAAATCGGTCCCTAAAAATCCTCACGAGTTGTGGACAAGACGGGAGACATCCTTAAACCATATTCGCATATGGGGATGTCCGGCTCATGTCCTATTTAAGGATGATCCGAATAAGTTGGAAGCACATTTGGAAGTTTGCGTGTTTGTAGAATATCGAAAAGGGACTAAAGGGGGTTATTTTTATAACCCAAAGGAAAATAAAGTCGTGGTTTCAACTAATGCAACTTTCCTTGAGGAAAGTTACATGGACAACTTTAAGCCTCGAAGCAAAGTGGTGCTTGAGGAGTTAAGGGGTGATCCGTTCACTCCGGAGGTTCCGAACAAAACCACTCCAATCGGTGTAGAAAAACCAAACAAACCTGAACCACAATCTCAGGGGCTTCGACGTAGTGGGAGGATCGGGCGTCAACCTGAGAGGTATATGTTCATTGGGGAGGTCTTTTTGGCTGAACCGGATGAACATGATAGGGATCCTTATACTTACGCAGAAGCTATGGAGGATGTTGATTCAAGACTCTGGACAGAGGCCATGAACATAGAGATGAAGTCTATGGAGACTAATCAGGTCTGGGAGCTTGTTGATCTTCCCGAAGGGGTAAAACCCATAGGGTGAAAGTGGATCTACAAGAAGAAAAGAGGAGTGGATGGAAAGGTCGAAACCTTCAAGGCTAGACTGGTAGCTAAGGGTTATACGCAAAAGGAAGGAATCGATTATGAGGAAACCTTTTTGCCTGTAGCCATGCTTAAGTCCATCCGGATTCTCTTGTCCATAGCTGCCGCTCTCGACTACGAGATTTGGCAGATGGATGTCAAGACGGCTTTCCTTAATGGCTATCTTGATGAGTCCATTTATATGGAACAACCAGACGGGTTCAAGGTCGCGGGTCAAGAAGGTAAGGTTTGTAAGCTGCTAAAGTCAATTTATGGACTTAAGCAGGCATCCCGTTCTTGGAACATGAGATTTGATCAAGTGATCAAGACTTTTGGGTTCTCACAAAATGTGGATGAACCATGTGTTTACAAACACATAAAAGATAGGAAGGTGGTTTTTCTACTGCTCTATGTAGATGACATTCTGCTAATTGGCAATGACGTTGGGGCGTTGTCATCGGTCAAATTATGGTTGACCAAGCAGTTTGACATGAAGGACTTAGGTGAGGTTAATTTTGTTCTCGGTATCCGGATCTTTCGGGATAGGAAGAACAAAATGATAGCTTTGTCTTAGGCCGGCTACATAGAGAAAATTCTCAGGAGATTTGCAATGTAGGATTCCAAGAAAGGTGAGCAACCATCTAGGTCTGGAATTACTCTTTCTAAGAAAGACTCTCCAAAGTCTTATGAAGAAAGAGAATACATGAAGAAGGTGCCTTATGCTTCGGTAGTTGGTAGTCTCATGTATGCCATGCTTTGCACACGATCGGATATTAGCTATGCGGTCGGGATTGTAAGTCGATTTCAGGCGGATCCAGGACCAAACCATTGGGTTGCGGTAAAGCATATTTTCAAGTACCTAAGAAGGACTCGAGGGCATATGCTTGTGTATTCGGGGGAGGACTTGACTCCTTTAGGATACACTGATTCATATTTTCAATTCCTGCCTGGATTCTAGGAAATCGACTTCGGGGTTTGTGTTTACTCTGGGTGGCGGTGCCATCAGTTGGAGAAGTGCGAAACAAGATTGCACTTTGAATTCAACGATGGAGGCCAAGTATGTGGCGGCTAGTGGTGCTTCGAAAGAAGCAGTGTGGCTCCGCAAGTTCTTTGGGGATCTTGAGGTAGTTCCTGGTATGGATAAAGCGGAATCACTATACTGTGATAACAGTGCGGCGGTAGCTAATGCTAAGGAACCTAGATTTCACAAGAAGAGTAAGCATATTAATCGAAAGTATCATGTGACAAAGGACTTCGTTGAGGGCAGGCCATGTCACGGTGTGCAAGCTCACGTCAGAGGACAATTTAGCTGAACCATTTACGAAGACACTTACTAGGATAATCTTCGAGAGGCATGTGGAAGCTATGGGGATGCAAAATTTGTTGTTTTTACTCACTTAGTGCAAGTGAGAGATTGTTAGACATGTATGCCCTAAGGAGTAAAAATGTAATACGTTTTTGGAGACATTTTTATCAATAAAGAATTTATTCTTTTATATATACCAAATCTTGTCCTCTTTACGTTCATATTTGTTGAATGTAGGATAAGCAAATAGTAGTCTGAGACTATCAGTCTAAACCTTAAGAATTGGGCATATGATGGACTGATTATGCGGAAGACACGATTCTTAAGGTGACAGTCTAAAACGTACGATCTGCAATCGAGGGAATAACGTTGGGCGCTTTATTCGTATAAAGATTGTTATGTTGTCTATATCCCTTTTGGGAGATGGTTTGTCTTGGCCATCGAAGTTGGACTTCGTGAATAGAAACATTGGCACGTTGTCATAGGTGACGATGTGTTGGATCGGGGCATAAAGTGAATCGATTTGGATTAATAATTCTGTCTTGGCAAATCGATTCACTTTAGACAGTCATTTGTATTGTATCTTAATCATGAGATGAATAGTGGGCCTGTTGTCTCAACATGTGTCTTTTGATGTACCAATGGGTGACTCCCACATCTCTATAGTGGTATGCATGCCAGTACATTGGAGGCATGATTCTTTATAGCGTAGACTTGTTATTCATAGGTATGGAATCCATAGCTCCACTTTAGGAGTAATGATATCCTCTTATATGCGTTGTCCTGTAATTGGAAAACTGGAGCGCTCAACCATTTGGATACATAGGTGTAACCGAATGGTATACTATCTTTGGATGGTAAGTTTTCTAATGGTGAGACAATAGAACGTAAGATAAAAATAATCGGGAAGGTAAGACAGAACTTGTCCTTAAGCCGATTATGGATAATCATATGGGGATGCGATACACTACGATATGTCATGGAGACTTAGCTATACGAGCTTTGTAATTTTATAAAGTTCGAGAGTGCAGCTCCAAGCTTTTAGTGGAGTAGCGTTGGAGTTGATAATTGTGAAATGTATACCTGGGATATTGGGTTTCATAATTATCATGAGCTTGAACTTTATAGGTCCATTTTGGTCCCCTTTGCTAGCTCACAAAATCCTGTAACGACACGGCGTGTTTTTTCAATAATTGGTGACTTATGTCGGATTTATCAGATTGGTTTAAAACTTGTAAGAATCAAATAATTCTTGTTTGTTTATCGGTTGAATTAATTTTGTAAAAAATTAGTTCAAGATAAACTTGTTGAATTATTAAGATCAGATAATTCTTGTCTGTTTATCAGTTCTTTTAATTTTGGACAAATTAGAACAAGATAAACTTGTAGAATTATTGTGAATTGATTTATTTTCTTAGAGATTATCTTGATAAAGTTTATTTTGATCAGATATCTTCTCTATTGGGTTATTTGAATCAAAACTGAGACTTTATCCTTTAGAATCTCGGGTGGAAAATAAAAGATTCGTGGAGATTTTTTCTCTGGAGTTCGGCCTACCGAATGACGTGGTTGGCCTGCCGATCAGAATGTTTGGCTTGTCGATCAGTGGGAGATAAGATTACACGTTTTCACGTGGATCTTATCAGATATTGATCCGAACTTGATTCTGTTTCGAGTTTTTGAGACCTAATCTGATATGGATTGACCCCAAGACCAATAGCTATAAAAAGGGAGTGAGTCTCATGATTGACTCAGATCAATTGAGAGATTAAGAGTGATACTCTTCTAGTGAGCATCTGAAAACTCCCTGAGAGCTTTTGTTCACAAATCACGAACACTAGCTTTGGGTTCTCTCTATTGGTTGGAAGGAGAGTCACCGATGGAAGAGCTGTACGAGTGAACCCACACTCACTCCTGTTGTGGATAGAGAATAGCAAAAAAGACCAGTTGGTTGAGGCTCTTCTGGAACATTACTTCTCTACACAGGTTGTGGAGGTTCTTCGGCACACTGAGGTTAGTAAGATCTGTCTAATTTATACATATAACATGTCAAACTTGTGTTTTGGAAATTACTTTGATGAAAAAAATTTTAAAATTCTGCTGCGCACTTTGTTTCCAACAGATGTGTCATGGATACTTAGCTATACGGGCTTCGTAATTCTATGTAGTTTGAGAGTGTAGCTCCAAGCTTTAGTGGAGCAGCATTGGAGTTGATAGTTATGAAATGTATGTCTGGGATATTGGGTTTCGTAATTATCGGGAGCTTGAACTATATAGGTCCATTTGGTCCCCTTTGCTAGCTCACAAAAGTTCTATAACGATACAGCCTGCTTTTCCAATAATTGGTGACTTATGTCAGATTTAATAGATTGGTTGAAATTCAGAAGAATCAAATAATTCATGTATATTTATTGGTTGAATTAATTTTGTGATAAAATTAATTCATGATAAACTTGTTGAATTATTGGGATTGGATAATTCTTGTTTGTTTATTTGTTGATTTAATTCATTTGTTTTCCTAGAGATTATCTAGATAAAGTTGTTTTAATTAGATAACTTCTCTATTGGGTTATTTGAATTAAAACTGAGACTTTATCCTATAGAATCTCGGGTGGAATATAAAAGACTCACTGAGATTTTTTTGGTAGTTTGGCATACTGATCCTCAAGTTTGGCCTGCCGATGGGGCAAGTTTGGCCTGCCTATGAGGCAGATTGGCCTGCCGATGGGCAATAAAAAGATCACGCATTTTCACGTGAATTTCATTAGATATTGATTCGAATTTTATTTTGATTCAAATTTTTGAGACCTTATCTGATAAGGACTGACCTTGGACCCAACCTCTATAAATAGGGAGTAAGTCTCATAAGTTATTTAGATTAATTGAGAGATTAAGAGTGATACTCTGCTAGTGAGAATCTGAAAACTCCCTAAGAGCTCTTCTTCACAAATCACGAACACTAGCATTGGGTTCTCTCAATTAGTTGGAATGAGAGTCACCTGGAGGAAGAGCTGTACGTGTGAGCCCATACTCACTCCGATCGTGGATAAAGAATAGCAAAGAAGACCAGTTGGTTGAGGCTCTTTTGAAACGTTACTTCTCTTCATGGATTGCGGGAGTTCTTCGGTATTTAAGGGTTAGTAAGATCTAGTTAATTTATGCATATAGCATGTCAAACTTGTGTTTTGGAAAATACTCTAATATAAAAAATTTTAAAATTTTGCTGCATACTATTTTTTCAACAATTTTCACTATGCCCGGTCGACCTATCAATCTCCCTGGTTCGGCCTGTCGAACTGTGCAGTTTAGGCTACTGGCAATTCAAGTCTGGCTTGCTGGAGTTTTCTAGGTTCAGCCTACTAGACGTATGAATCTGGCCTGTCGAACTCATGAATTTGGCCTACCGAACTTTAAGTTTGGCCTGCCAAACTGGGAAATTCTGGAATTTTTCAAAACCTGAGTCTCCGCCTCCCTGAGCTCAATTCCTCATTTCAACCTACTTTTCTCAATTCTCAAGCATAGAAGACATTTATAGAAGGTAGAAAAATATAATAGAACACTTTTAGACTAGTTTAAACAAGATTTATATAGAAAAATCCATTAAAATCCAAAAATAGAAAAATAGAGGGAAAATGAAAAATCTTGATTTAAATCCATTTTTAATCATACCAAGCTTAGATTCTAGACATTTTAAGTTTTTCTAACTTAGATAAAACTAAGCTTAAATGGGCTTGGATTTCAAAATGCTAAGAAAATTGAAAAAATTAGAAAAAGTTTGAAATTTGAAAAGTAACCTTGGATTTAAGCTTTAAATCATGTTTTTGATCGTTCAAACACATTTCTGAGCCTCCAATCTATTGAAAATGAAGCTTGGGCTTAATTTTGAATCAAAATTTTGAGTGGAAGAAGAGAGAGAAAAAGAGGCAGTGAGAGAGAGTGAAAAAAGAGAAGAGAGAGAGAGAGCAAGAGAGTGAGTGAGGTAAGAGACAGAGAGGGGGAGATAAATATAGAGAAGCGAAAGAGGTGGTTTGCTACAAGGAAACCGTATGCAGCACACTGATTTCAAACAAGACATATTTGGTATTTAACAAATTGTTAATTTGTTCCAAAAATTCAAAATACAATTAAAAATAATTTTAAAAAATGATTTAAAATTAAATTGATTAGAAAATCATTACTAAATATTTAGATTATAGTTAAGTCACAACTTGGCACACTAATACACCATTT
The DNA here is from genome assembly GCA_025403435.1 of Artocarpus heterophyllus. Classification (NCBI taxonomy): domain Eukaryota; kingdom Viridiplantae; phylum Streptophyta; class Magnoliopsida; order Rosales; family Moraceae; genus Artocarpus; species Artocarpus heterophyllus. The sequence goes on from CM046337.1 coordinate 36,070,229, forward strand.
CATACACTAATAATACTTAATAAATTTTGGGGCGTTACACTGATATGGCATCATGCCCTTCTATCTGTTTTTATAATTATTAAAATCTTATTTTTACCAAGTATTTTCATTTACATTCATTATCAAATTCACCTTAATCTATTGTTTGTGAAAAATAACCAATAAAAATCCTTTTTCAATCAATCATTAAAAACATTTTGATAAAAATCTTTTTGAGGCCAAAATCATTTAAAAACTTGGCTACCAATGAAAGGGGTATAAGTCCTACCTCAATATTCGTGTCGATGTACAAAATTGCAGTTTCGATCCGCTATACGTTAGCTCTATAGAACCATGAACAATCATTAAATAGGAACTAGATTTATCAGTATCTAGCTTAAAATATCCTATGTTGCTAAACTATCCAATGGTGTCCTAGTGTGCCACTTACGTTTATAAAATCATACTACAAGATTAAAATCTCAATCGGGGTTTAGAATAGTGAAAACAGACAGAAAACGGCAAACTTCCATGAAGCCCAGTCGGCCTGCTAGTTCCCCGAGTCCAAAGTTCCGAACTATGCAGTTTGGCCTACCGACCATCTTGGTTTAGTCAGCCGACTTTTCCAGGTTCGGCCTGCTGATGGTATGAGTTCGGCCTGCCGGATTCATGAATCTGGCTTGCCGAACATGAAGTTCGACTTGTCGAACTAGGAAAATTGTGGAATTTTCCAAGCATGGGTTTTGGCCTCCCTAAGCCCAAATCCTCATCTTCAATCTGTTTTCTCAAATCTCAGCATACATAATGATCATAATTGATAGAAAACCATAGTAGATTACTTTTTAACACATTTAAACAAGATTTACATAAAGATTTTTGAATAAACCCAAAAATAAAGAAAAATAGAGAAAAATAAAAAATCTTGATTTAAATCCGTTTTTAATCAAGCCAAGCCTAGATTGCATATGTTTTAAGTTCCACTAACTTAGATTAAAGGTTTTCTAAGCCTAAAAAAGCTTGGATTTCAAAATACGGAGAAAATTGAAAAATTTAGAAAAACTTTAGAATTTGAAAACTAACCTTAATTTAATCTTTGATTCGAAGTTGTAGTTGCTCAAATGTGTTCCCGAGATTCCAATCCATTGAAAACCTAAGCTTGGGCTTGTCTTTGAATCAAAATTTGAGGGAATCAGGGAGAGAGAGAAGCATTGAGAGAGGAGGAGAGAATGAGATGAGAGAATGAGAGAGAGAAAGAACTGAGTGAGTAAGGGAAAGAAAGAGGGAGTGAGAGATTAAATAAGAAAAAAGGGAAGCAAAACGAGTGAAATAAAACCATGTGTAGCACGCGGATTTCAAACAGGACGTGTTTGGCATTTGACAAATTGTTTTGTTTCAAAATTCAAAATAACAAATAAAAATAATTAATAGTAGTTAAAAATCATTACAATAATTAAAAATAACATTAATTTAGAAATATGTCAAAATAGGCAAATTTAGTTTAAGAATACACCATGGCACACTAATTCACCATTTTACGCACTAATACTACTTAGTTAATTTCAGGGCGTTACATTTGTTGAAACAAAATATTAAATTTTTACATGCCCATTCTTTCTTTGCTTTCATATATCACCCTAAGCCCACGATTGATCGAGATAGAATGCATCTCTTATCTCCTTGGCCTTTTGCAAAATTGTTATTTCGCTCCTCACTAGGCTTTTATTTCACCAACTCCTTCCATAATTCGCACTAATAGAAAGGTAGTTACTAATCACTTTTGCCGTGAAAATATCAAGGTCATCTTTGTGACCTTTAAATAAAGTTGATTTAACGTTGGACTAAAAGCTTTGAGCCATTTTAGAAGCACTTATCATCTTCTTCCTCATGGTCTTGGGAACGGTGAATGATGAAACAATACTTTTCCAAATATTTTCCACATTATCCTTGTTTGTCTTCTCTCTCTAATCCTTTATGTTAATGGAAACGGGCTATCGAATTAAAACTCTGATATAACTTTGGAACCCATCCCCTTTTTTTCCAATACCTTGATCCTTTTGGTTGAATTTCACTTGAGTCTTTTGTCTTTCTGACCTTAACTTAGAAACACACTTCATTAGTGTTTGCTTGCCTTTTCTCATCCTTATCGGGATCAAATGGATCCCTATAATGGAGCTTGTGTCAATCTACTTACTCGTGCATTTTTTGTTTGCATAAATGAATTTATTAGCTAACATATTGAATTTTGTTCAAACTTTGGAATCAATAGAAAATAAATTAAAAATATGTAGTCTAATTAATCACAAAAAATTTATCAACAAAATCACCAAATAAATAACTAAAACTAAGCAAAGAACAACTAAAAATATAAACCCTTAATAACTTAAACTAATAACTAAAAACTAATTGCTAACACTAATTAAAACTAAAAGTAACTAAAATAATAACCTTTCATAATCATAAACAACGAACATAAAAACACTAATTAATAACTAAAACTAAGAAAACTAATTAAAACTAAAGCTAAGCAAAAAATAGTAAGATTTTAAAATTAAGTGACAATATGTCCTATCTAACATGCAAACATACCAACATTCATTGAAATTACATACATTAACATTGATTGATATTACAAACAAATAGGGAATGCTATGATGTACTCTCAGGGTTCTAGTCAATGAGACCTTTTTATCATTCTTATTTTCTTTGTCCGTTGGACTGAAATTGAATGGTCCATAAGGTAAGTCCCACAAAAACAAAATAAACACTAGCTATAATTTTAGAAAATCCCATGAAAAAATTTCAAAATAGTCTGCCCATGGAAGCAAGGGCGGCGGTGTCGACATCGGGTATACGATCGATCAACGGTGCCCTATAGAGGCAGAGGGATGGCAATGGATAAACTGACGGATGGAGGCGGAGATCATGATAGACAGGATGAAATAGTTAGATCATGACAACAAACTGAGGCTGAGACTGAGATCACAAGATCTCCATAGCAAAGGAATTGCCATTAGGTTAGGCTTCTCCATCGATGCGCGCTCTAGATAGCTAGAGATGATGTTAAGTCTAAGGTGGTACATAAATCCATTGTGAGGTAACAATCAGACTGGAAGAGGTGTGTAACGCTCCCATGTTGGAGTTATTAGTATTCAATAAGTATAAATAAATTTAATTTACAATACCAATTCAAAACAATAAAACAATGCCCATGGGTCTTTGAAAGAAGCAAAAAATAAGAACATGCTTAAAATAATAATCCATAGTTTTAGTGTAACACCCAACATTAAAAATATAGTCATCATCATCATATTACAATTCCCAGTCAACATAAAACCAAACACAGCAACTACAAACTGCTTTATGAATCTTACATGTTTTGAATGAGTTATAGATAAAGCTAAGATATTCCAACTCGAGACCAACAGTGTTGTCGCCTACTCCTCATCAGACAAGTTACACTAAACTCCACATGAGATATGAAAATATAATAAGTATGAGCATCAACATACCTAGTATGGAAAGCCATTACTCACTTTTAGGTTTTATTAATTACTATATTAACATCTACATGGTTAGTTAATACTCAACATTAATCATCTCATGAGATTTATTATGGTCATATTTTATGGACACCTTATGTTAATCATTACCGAGTTTCATACATATACATATATACACATATCATGATTCATCAATGTTTCTAGGTATCTATAATGAAGTATCTCATCACTTGGCTCAACGATATCCAAAGGGGCACACTTTTCTACTCTTCAATCATTTTAGGAGTGTCGGGTGAGGGGACATCAAGCCTTGGATCCTCACCAAGTCGATTCCTATATAGTGTGCTCTAGGACTTTTAACCCAAGGGAGCATCATCACCTCTCTCTTATAGGGTATTCATGCCCAAGGATGTAACCACTGCCCTCTTCACGTCTTACGATTCCTCTATAATCATTTGTTATGTATAGAGTTAGTATTCTCTAATCATGCTTCTCAATTATATCAATACACAAATCAATTTATTCTCATTGTACAATACAAGATGAGTTCCACATCATTGTATCACGAGGAATATTCATATACATTCAAAATATTATATACATATCTTTTAACGTAAAGAACCAATTTTAATTAATCAAAACCTCACAAAAGATGAGTAATAGAATCTTTACCTTTTTGCAAAATATCCACTGATCACTTCCAGCTTACACAATCAAGTTCACTATGTAAGCTTCAAGGACATTGCTATCCTAAAATGCATAAAAATAATCATACTTAACTTAAATCCCAATCGATAATTATGTTAATTTAAATTCATTTTTGTTAGTGTACCATAATCATTAATATGCTAAAAATATGAATATCAATTTTCCAACTTAATTTTAGTAAATTATGAAATAAATAAAGTAACGATAAAAAAAACACACAAATCTTATTTGGTACGAAATATGTTAAAGTGGATTTTTCAAATAAATAATACGATTTTAAAATAATTAGAAATAAAATAATTAAAAATTTTGATATTAATTAAAATATAATTATTTACAGTTACAAACTTTATAGATAATATTTATTATTTCTAGAACATAACTTGTTAGATAATTACCCTTGTCCTAGTAGTTTGTTCTTCCTTTTTTGTTCTTGAGGTTAGGGTCCAAACCCCACCTGAAATATAAAATCCAGCCTCTATTTTTTATTAAATCTCTCTTTGGGAAAATGACTTCTTAAAAATGACATGTACTTTTCTAGGAAAAATGAGATGTAACTTCTATGAAAAATGGTACATAGCTTCTATAAAAAATGACACCAAGTTTTTGTGAAAAATGACATATAGTTTTTGTGAAAAATTACAAGTTTTTGCACCTCGAAAAATTCTCCTACAGAACCCAAAATTTGAATTTTAAGTTTTTCTTCAAAATCTTTGTTTTCCTAACAACGTTCTAAGTATAAAAACAATGTATAAATGATATATAATCATCTTTATACAATATAAACTCATTTCTATAGATTTCCATACTCAAAATATAATCAAAATTTAAGTTTTAAGTTTGAAATCCTTACCTCTAATCTTAGCCTAAAAATGTTATTTAGATCTTGAAATCTTCAAGTTTCCTTGATCCATGAGTTTTATGACAGGTTGTTTGGTGGATTTTATGAGAAAATAGTTGAAAGATAGTTGATTTTATTCTTAGGTTCCCTTTGTTTGGCTTTCGTGAAAGAAAGAAGAAGAAGAGAAAGAAAGAGGATGAAGTGCAGGGCAGGAGAGAGATGTGTGAGGGAGTGAGGGGAAGCGGAAGATAAAAGAAGAAAAAAAAATAAAAAAAGAACAAGAGTAGGTGAACTCCAAGTCTCCATCAAAGACTTTGGGGCACAAAACACTAAAATACCATTTTTGTAATTAATAAAAGTTCCAAAGGCATTTCGGTAAATATGCTAAATAGGTGTAGGAAAATTTAAAAAAATAAAAAATAGGTAAAATAAATAATATAGAATGAATTTTAGATGCAACACAAATTAACAAAATTTAAATGGGTACACTAATAATTAAAATTATACTTAATTATACATAATTATTCCCATTAAAAATAATGGGTGTACAAGGTGAGAGGTTAGGGACTTTGCCTTTGGGTTAGGATTTTCATTTTAGAGGAGGTACAATGGTTGGAACCTCTATCTCTGTTGCGAACCAAGGTTGGTTGTTGTAAAACATTGTGTTTTGAGGTCACTGGAGACAACTTCTAGATGCGGTAGATCTAGCCATTTCTTTATTTTTTTCAACTATATTTTTTTCGATTTAGATTTTTTATTTTTTGATAATCTAATGCATTTGGGCTCATTTAAGTTATTGTGGGCTTTTTAATTTCTTACCATTAGATTCATACCTAATGAACAAAAAAAGAACTCATTGAAGTCTTTCCCTAAACTACTATTAAGTAAAAGTTTAATGAAAAAAAACCTTTAATAACTTAAACTGATGTAATTCTAATAGCTAAAAATTTGATTAATTTAACTCAAAACTAATAACTAAAACTAATAATTCTTAATAACCTTAAGTAACAAAAACTAATAACACTAACTAATAACTAAAACTAATTAATGTGTGAGAAGGGAAAACTTTACCTGGAAGACGACGTTTGCAACAGAGTGGTGGTGGACTCGAGGAGGTGGCAAAGGCAAGGTCTAGGTAGAGCAAGATGATGGTGATGGAGGTGATAAAGGGTGATGATGAAGGTGAGAGGAGACGACGTAGGCAATGATGAGATAGAGAGAGAGAGAGAGGAGGAACTCAATCAATGGAGTGAGGCGAGAAAGTAGAGAGAAATATTGGTTTTTTTTTCTATTTCTAGTTTGATTTTTTGAACCCACACTCAATGTAGATTATTAGATGATGGATTCCTACAAACCATCATCAAATAATACATATTCTGAAGGATGAAAATATTAGCATCTATGGAAATATCGGTATTATCGGCATCTATGGAAATATCAATGCTTTAATTTTACAAAAATTTAGGGAAACTATTGATATAGGTAGAAATTTCAACAAAAATTATGAAAATTATAGATATTTTATATTAAATATGTCTCCAATACTTTAAGATACAATAAACATTAAAAAGAAACATAAATAAACATGATTTACATAGTAAACTCCAAACACATAAGATTTGTCAATAATAAAAGGAAGTTTTGTGAGGTTCAAACATGGTTGGGTTTTCATATTGATTCAAACAATATTGGCACCATGACATGTTACTTGAGTAGTGCTAAATATAGTTGTGAATATACCATCAGTAGGTTTGTTGACTTCTTCCTACTATATTTCTATGAATAGAAAACTTTGAATTCTCTCAAACATTTGCCTAAGATAATAGTGGTATGCTTGAATAAGGATAATAATTACAAGGCTATTGTAGTTTCCAAACTTCTGATTATATGGATAATAAGTACGAGAAGCCTTATTCGAGGAGCTGCTCTAATTGAATCCCAAATTTATTGGTTGTAAACTCATGGAAATATTATCGTCGTCCGATGTTAGCATTCTTAATATGTATAGGACAAATATTCATTCATTAAAGTATACAATACTGATAGATTATTTTAAGGAAAATATTCATTACATTTTATAATTTCTATTATAGAAATTTGGTCAAAATTTCTACGGTACGTACAAAAATAATGTACAAAATACACTTAAGATTTTTTGATATCGATATTTTTATTGATATTTACCATTATTTTTTATATTTCTCCAATATTTTGCCAAAATTGATATTATAGTGGAAAGGTATTTCGATACCTCAAAATTTTTGAAATTTCCATCGAAAGCTTGCAATTAATGCTTAGTAATGAACACAATGAATGAAGGGGTTCATATAGCCTCCTAGCACTCAAATGTGGCTTAAAATATCAACTTTTGATCAATTTAGCCATTTTAAATGGTGCTTTGACAATTAAAAAACTAGTCGTTAGACTTTGACCTGTAGGTTGGAAAAGTTTACCAATAGGCCAAAATTTTAAATTCTAGCTTAAAATCCTCCAACGGTCATCTGACTGGTTGGCCACTTGAGGGCAGCCGATAGACCAAAGGGCACATGCTCTCTATCCTACATAACCAGCAGGCTAGCCTATAATGACTGGTAGGTCGGTCCTACTGGATAGGGCCTCCTAATAACTTGTTCTAAAGTATAGTCTTTGTAAAGTTGTGATAATCTAATTTGTGTCCACTTTAAGTGTGATTTTAAGTCTGCATTTTAAATACAAAGTTTAAGTGTGAAAATATTTTGTAGATCAAAAAATTTAAGAAGAATATACTTACAAGTTTAAACACTTATACGAATTATAAAACTTTTATGAATGCTAGTGTATGTGTAATTTGAGCTTACACAAAGTATATAATTCAAAATTATTACTCACTCACATAAAAGGCTTAGAAAAATAAATTCAAAGGATCTTTAAGTATTCATGAGTCCTTTTTACATTGCTTGCAAAGCTTGATAGTACTAGAGATCTGAATTTGCTTCATATGAATTGCTATGGATTTTAAGCTTAGCAAAAACTCAAGAAATTCATTAACCATTTTTGCATTAAATATATAAATTAAAATTGTTTTGTTATCATCAAAATGAAAATAATTTATGAAACCTTGGTGCCAACAAATGGTTAATCAATAAATTATCAATCCTATTGTTTGTTTAATGCGTAATTATTTGCAACCATCTCATGAAACTACTCCATCGTATCTTCTTTTTTCTTTTAATGTTCATAATTTTAGATTTAAGCCTAACATGATTAATTTGCTTCCAACTTTTCATGGTTTAGATTATGAGAATCTATACTTGCATCTTAAAGAGTTTGAAGACATCTGTGCTACTTTTATTGATTGAAATGTTTCAAATGAAGTTATTAAGCTTAAGCTTTTTCCTTTTTCTTTAAAAGATAAATCTAAAACTTGGCTCACTTCTTTAAAACTAAGATCAATGGGCACATGGCAAAAAATACAAATTGAGTTCTTAAAGAAATTCTTGCCAATTCAAAAATTCAATGCTCTAAAGAAACAAATTCAAAATTTTTTCTAAAATGCAAAGGAAGTTTATTGTCAATGTTAGGAATGTTTTAAGCATTTGTTGAACTCTTGTCCACATCATGGTTTTGAAAAATGGCATTACATAAGTTTCTTTCATGAAGGTTTAACTACTAAACCCGACAATTCATTGAAATAACATGTAATAGAGAATTCTTTGATAAAGAACTTGAAGAAGCATTTGATTTTCTAGATAACTTAGCTGATAACACTCAATACTAGTAACATGTTAATTCTTAAGGCTTAATTAGGTCTGATCTTGCTAATGCTTAAAGAGGTGTTTATCAACTTAGTCAAGAGAATGATCTAAATGTTGGATTGCTAATTTGTAAGAAAGATTAAAGTTATGGAACATAGGAATGTTTAGAAACCTAAGATTGAAATTTTCTATAGTGTTTGCCAAACTCTAAGTTACTAAGCTTATTACTATCCAGTTTTTTAAGAATTGCCTAAACATTATCCTTCTGCCAATGAAATTGCCTCTTTAAGTTCTTCATCACAACAAGTAATTGTTAATTTTGCTTCAACTTTTCAAAGTGGTAAAACTGTTAATTCAACTTTGAAAAGTGATGATAAAGCTAATGGTAATGAGGGAAGTTTTAAGAAAGAAAATGTTGCTTTAAAGGAGAAATTTGTTCTGAAAGTTCCTTTTCCACAAGCTTCCCTTTCAGAAGAGAAGTTTGACAACAATGCTAAAAATTTTTAACTTTTAAGCAAGTCAAGATTAACATTTTGCTTTTAGATACAATTAAACAAGTCCCATCTCATATTAACTTTTTGAAATATTTATGTATGATTAAAAGAAAGCATAGTGTAAATAAGGTTGTTGTTTTAGCTGTGAATGTTAGTTCCATCATTCAACATGATCCATCATTCAAGTACAAAGATCCAAGTGAATTACACAAATCTATTGGACCCAGTTAGGAAGCCATATCCATCTCCACATTCTGATACACATAGTTCATAATAGAGGAATCATCTAAATTTTAATTGGAGGAATGATCAACCACAACAACAATTTTAACCACCTCCACCTAAAAATTCTCAAAATCATCAACCATTTTCATAGCAAACTCAAAATCTACAAAATACACTGAATCCACAAAATTTTCAAAAGCCTCTAAAAAATTTTCCACGTCCTGAAAATCTTTATTCACTAGTCAAAGCTCTTGAAGACACTTTGTAATCAATCATGCAAGCTCAAAAAGCAGTCATTCAAAAATAAGAAGTTCACAACACTCACACTTCTCAAGACATTCATGAAATTAAAGTCCATTTCTAAGCTCACTTCTACACTTTGCATTCAAGAAAAATTTAAATTTCCTGCTCAACTTATACATTGCCCATGTGTTAATGAAATTGCCTCTTTAAGTTCATCACCACAATAAGAAACTGTTAATCTTGTCACAACTCTTCGGAGTGGAAAAACTGTTGATAAAATGATTCTTTCAAAAGATCAAAAGGTTAACTTAACTTTGAAAAGCGATGATAAAGTTAATGGTGATGAGGAGAAGTTTTTAAAAAGAAAAGATTGTTTCAAAAGAAAAATTTGTTTCAAAAGTTCCATTGCTTAGGTCTTAGTGCAAATGTCAACCTTTTGCCTTATTTTATTTATCAACAGTTAGGTTTAGGTGAACTTAAGCTAACATCTATTACACTTTAGTTTGCTGATCATTCTGTGAAAATTCCTAGAGGAGTTGTTGAGGACGTGTTAGTTCAAATTTACAAGTTTTTTACCCAATAGAATTTATTGATTTGGATACACAACCTGTTGCCAAATTGAATGTTCAAATCCTTCTCATTTTAGGTGATCCCTTTCTGACAACTTCCAATGCTTTGATTACTTGTAGAAATGGAGTTCTTAAATTGTTTTTTTGAAAATATGACCTCAGAATTCAATATGTCTAACATGGCATAACCCTTTGTTGGCAAGTATGAAGTGAATTTTGTTGAGGGAAGTACATCTGGTACATTTGTTGAGCTACCTACCATGTATGTTTTAAATCATGCAACCTTTTGAAGTTGAAAATTTGATTTTCAAAGAGAATAACATTTGGAAACTTGATTTTAAAAAATAAGTCTTTGAAGATGAACCTATGGATGAACCTATAGCTGAAGAGGAGTTTGAGAAAAAATTTCTTGGAGCAATAGGCACCTTAAGTTTCAGGGATTATTATTTTCTTGGTAGATATAAGCCATGTAATTTTTCACCACCAATCATCAATCTTGTTGATTTAGATTCTAAAGATAAAGTTATAATTTTAGATTATTTCTTGTATTATGTGTTCACTTTTGTTTCTGTATTTCTGTAACTTTATTTCTATGTGTTGTATTTCTATTTGCTATGTTTTTCTAAATTTTAGAAAAATAATTTCAAAAACTTATTAAAATGGCTAAGCAATGGAGGTTTAAGTCCTTAGGATTAGTTAGTACTTTGTATTAACGACCTCTAGATACATATTTAATGACATGATTAAAATGATTCTTTTTTTATTTTTAGAATTTTTCTTGAATGTAAAAATCACAAAAAATTAAAAAATGTTTAAAAAAAATTCAAAATTTCAAAATCACAAAAATATTTTCTTTTCCTTTGTAAATAAGTGTTGCTTGTTTCTTTCTTTTCATCACTTGAGATTTTTAGATCACTTAGCCCAATTATTGTTTGGCCCAACCTAGAATAACTCTCACACGTGTCTATATAGTTTCCCTCGTGACTATATAGTAGCACATCATTTATTACAAAATCATTCACTGTACACTGAAACTCTAAATTCTCAATCCTTTCTCTCTCTAAATTTTCTCTCTCTCTAAGCTATCAAATTCTCTCTGTCTTCTCTCTATATCTTCAAAGCTTCCAGAAAATTTCCAAAAAACTTCAAAGTTCTTTGATCTTTCAAACACTTTCCTTAAAAACTCTTCAAACATTTATCTTTTAATGTAACACCTCGAAATTAATTAAGCATGATTAGTGCATGAAATGGTGAATTAGTGTGCCATGATGTAATTTGAACTTAATTTAATTGTTTTATGATCTTTTCAAATTGATGTTGCTTTTAATTATTTTTATTTACTTTTGATTAATCTTAATTATTTTATTTGTTATTTTTAATTTTGAAATGAAACAATTTGTCAAATGCCCGATATATCATACATAAAAAATCCATGTGCAGAGGACATGGTTTTACCTGAGCAAAACCGCTCTCCCTCTCTATTTAACTCCTCTCTCTCCCTCTCTTCCTCGCTCTCACGTTCCCTCCCTCTCTCACTCTCAGACTATCTCTCTTGTCTCTCTCTCTCTCACTGCCTCTCTCTTTCTCTCTTCCCTTTCTTTTGATTCAAAAAAAAAATTGAGTTCAAGCTTCGATCTCCAGCTAGGTTGGAAGCTAGGAAGCAAGATTGAGCCTCCATAAATGTGATTCAAAGCTCAAATTCGAGGTGGGTTTACTAAACTTTCAAACTTTTAAACTTTTCTCAATTTTTCCATTTTCTTTGTATTTTGAAATATGAGCTTATTTTAGCTTAGGTTCTAAGTTAGTAGAACTCAAATTATCTAGAATTTAGGCTTGGTTTGATGAAAAACAGATTTAAATTATGTTTTTCTATTTTCTCATTTACAGGTTTCAAATCTTGTTTAAATTAGTTTAAAGGTGTTTTACTATGTTTTTCTATCATACATGAATGCTTTGTATGCCTAGAAATTAAGAAAATAGATGAAAATAAAGATTTGAGCTTGGGGAGGCTGAAGCTCGAATCTAGAAATTTCTAGATTTTTCTATTTCGGTAGGCCAAATTCATATTATTGGCAGGCTGGACTCATAGCGTGTTTGGCAGGCCGGACCTAGATGGTCTGTAGGCCGTACACAACAGTTCAGCTGGCCAGACGAGAGGAACCAACAGACCGACTAGGCTTTACAAAATTTGTCATTTTTCAACTGTTTTCATTGTTTATAACTAAATTGAGATTTTAACTTTATATTATAATATTAAGGATACAAATGGCACACTAGGACACCATGAGATAGCTTAGTAGTATAGAATACACTAAGCTAGGTATTGATAAACTTAATTTACATTTAAGGTTGTTGGTGATTCTGCAGAGCTAACGTATAACGGAGTGAAACTGCAGTGCTGAGTTGCGGTGTGGGGTATTGAGGTAGGAATTTTACTCCTTTCCTTGGAAGCCAAGTTTTTAGAATGGTTTCGGCCTTAAAATGATTTCTATCAAAATGTTTACAATGAACAATTGAAAAAGATTTTTATCAGTTGTTTTCATAAGCAGTAGAATGGGATGATTTTTCATAATGAACCGCATAATGAATGTAAATGAATACACTTGGTAATTGAGGTTTTAATAACTATAGAGATGTATAGATGGGCATGATGGCATATTCAGAGATCGGGTCGTGTAGAGTGCAACCTTAGGGTCAGGTCCTAAAACCCAACTGGGGCACTACGGTGGTGATAATTATGGTTTGCCTAAGACAGATAATAAGATATTTTTTGGACGAACAAATTTTGGTAAGGATAATTTAAATGGATTTGTTTATTTAATTCTATTTTCTAAATATTTTTCTTGAATGATAAATTTTATATGCAAATTATTTGTTTTCAAAACCTAGTCCTACTGAGCCTTTTGCTCACTTTTTATTTGTTCTCAAACCCTTCCCCTCTAGGTGGAATATAGCTTAGGACTGACAAAAAGTCCACTGATCGGACTCGCAAGTAGAAGAAGACCTCGAGTAGATTATTTGTATCATTTAATCTAGGCATGTATTATTTTAATTTCCCTTCTCTCATTGGACTGTGGTTGTAGATTTAATTATTGTTGATACTATGTGTGTGTTCAAGTTGTGGGCCTGGTGAGACCCAACACATATTCCCCCTTCTTTGTTATTTTTATTGTTATTTTATTTTTTTAACTGTTTTATTATTTTAATGATTGGCTAAAAGGTTTTAAATTTATCACATTTTAATAATTAATTAATTCCTTAGATTGGTAGATTTTAACTAAAACTTACTTAATTAAATTAATTAATCTGCCATGTCACCTCTTGGGTTTCGGGGGTATAAGTCAAGAATACAGGTCCATTAATCATTTTAGCATTAAGAAAAAATACATATGATTGTCTAAAATGAATTGATTTGAACAAACAAAATTATTAACCAAATGAATTCAACTTTTGTCTCATTCCAATACATCGTCACCTATGATAATATACCAATGTTTCTGCTCACGGAGTCCCACTCTATTGTGTTAGACATGGTTCCCTAAGGAACAAAATGTTGTAATATTTTTTTAGAGACATTTATCAATAAAGAGTTTATTTATTATTCATATACCAAATGTTGTCCCCTTTATGTTTATATCTGTTGAATGCATGATAAGCAAACAAAAGTCCAAGACTATCGTCTAAACCTTTAAGAATATGCAAATAATGGATAGATTATGCAGAAGACAAGAATCTTAAAGATGATGGTCTAAATCATAAGAACTACAATCGACAGAATAAAGTTGGGTTCTTTATTCATGATAAGATTATTATGTTGTCTACATTCCTAATGGGAGATGGCTTGTCTTGGTCATCGGAGTGAGACTCCGCGAGTAGAAACATTGGTGCATTATCATTGGTGACGTTGTATTGGATCGAGACTATAATGCCCCGAAATTTATTTAATGTTATTGTAATGTAAAATGATGAATTAGTGTGCCATAATTAATGTTATTTGGTTGAATTTTAAATTTTAGGTTGTTTTGTTAATTTGACGAATTCAAATGATTTCTTATTGTTTTAAAATGATGTTTTGAGTTTTAAAACATAACAATTTATAAAATGTTAAAAATATTTCGTTTTACAAAACCATGGGTCGCATTTGGTTTTCGCACAGTAAAACCACCCACAAATTTTCTCTATTTATTTCCTTTTCCCTTCCTCTCTCTTCACTCTCTCTGCTCACTCTCTCTCCTCTCTCTCTTGTTCTCTCTCGATCCCTCTCTTCTCTCTCAAATTTTTGAATCAAGATTTGAATCCAAGCTTCGGGTTAGCAAGGAGGAAGCTCAGGAACGTGATTTGGCAACCGAGAACGCAGATTGAACCTTCGATTCGAGGTTAGCTTTGAAATTTCTAACATTTTTTCAAAATTTTCAATTTTGTGTATTTTTGAAATTTAAGTTCGTTTGAGCTTAGAAAACCCTTTGAATTGAGTTAAATGAACTTAGAACAACTAGAATCTAAGCTTAGATTGAAGAAAATGGATTGGATTCAAGATTTTTTTATTTTTCTCCTCATTTTCCCATTTTTGGATTTTTGAGATTTTTGTGTTTAAATCTTGTTTAAATGAGTTCAAAAGTGTCCTAGCATGTTTTTCTATCATCTATGATTGTTTTCCATGCCTGAGATTTGAGAAAGACAAGTTAAAATCAAGATTTAGATTTTGGGAGATTGAAAACTCGTGGCTGAAATTTCTGGGTTTTCCTAGTTCGACAGGTCGAACTACGTGTTTGGCAGGCCGGATCAAAGGATCGGCAGGCCGGTAATCATCTGTCCGGCAGGCCAAACCTGGGAAATGTCCAGCCGACTGGACTTGGTTTTCGGCAGGCCAAACTGCACAGTTCGGCCGGCCGAAGCAGTGAGTTCGGTAGGTTGGCAGAGCCTAGGAAAAATTTGTGATTTTTCACCCATTTTCACTGTTTTGAACTTGATTGGAATTCCAACCTTGTAAAATGATTCTAATGATACAAATGGCACACTAGCACATCATGAAATGGTTTAGTAACATAGAATATCTCGAACTAGATATTGATCGACTTAGTGTGTATCTAGGATCGTTTGTGGGTCCGCGGAGCTAATGTATAGCGGATCAGGATTACGGTGTGGGGCACCAGCATGAGTATTGAGGTAGGACCTCTACCCACTCTTTGGTAGCCTAGTTCCAAAATGATTTGGCCTTGAAAATGGTTTCTATAAAAATGTTTTCAACGGTTGTTTGAAAATGAACTTATCGGTTATATTTTAATATACCGTGAACTGAAATGAACTTCATAATGAATGTAAATGACAATACTCAGTAATTGGGTGTTGACTAATAATGAAAAATAAACATAAAGGCATGATTCCATATCAGAGATCGGGTCATGTAGCGAACGACCTTGGGGGCAGGTCCCGAAACCCAGTTGGGCCACTACGGTGGTGATTTTCTTATGGTTTGCCTAAGAAAATGAAAATGATATTTTTGGTTGACCTAATAAACTGCTTTGGGTAAGAACGACTTTATTTGAATTTATTTATTTATTTAATGTTTCTTTTATATAATTCCCTAAATAATGAGATTTTCCTTTAAATTAAATGATTTATTAAAACATAGTTCTACTGAGCCTTTCACTCACATTTTCTTTGTTTTTAAATTTCCCCCCTTCTAGGTGGTTTCCCATTTAGGTTCGGAGAGGATTCGATGGACCGAACTCAGGAGCAATAGAAAGACTAGTAGATTTATTTGTATTATTTAATCAAGGCATGTAAGATTTTAACTTTATTTGTACTAAGATTGTGGTTGTATTATTATATTGTCAGGACCATGTGTGTGCACAAGTTGTGGGTCTGTGGGACCCATTCACGTAGATTTTTATTTTATTATTTTATTATTTGCTTATTTGTTATAAATTCCTTTATACAATATTGTTTTGAAACTTTAGCATTTTTATGATATTAAATTCAGTCCCTAAACTCCTGGTTTTTAATTAAACTCTCCTTTAATTAATTTAAATGATCCATCACATCACCTCCTGTACTCCGGGGCATGACAGAATGGTATCAGAGCTCAAGGTTATGAACCTTGGGAATTGTGCACACATAGGTTTGATAATGAAATACCTTTGACAGTCCAAAATTTTATTTTCAGAAGTGAGAGAATGGCACCTAGACGTCATTCGATAGCTGACGTCGAGTTCAAAAATGATGAGGGCATGATGAGGTCTATGTTTGCGGCTTTTCGGCAGATGGTAGCCAGGGCTAGACCAGAGGATTCTAATATTGGTCGACGGCATACATACTTTAAGGAATTTTGGCGTGCGTCTATTCTGGCTTTTGATGGTAATGGGGATCCGCAGTTGGCAGAATATTGGCTAGATTCGATCGTGAAGCATTTGGATACCCTTGGTGTGCCTGATGAGTATCGTGTGGGGTTTGCTGCATGTAAGCTCGAGGGTGGTGCCAACACTTGGTGGAAACAAGCTAAGCATTTGTAGCGTGGTGGTGATATCAGATGGGATAGGTTCAAAGAGCTGTTCTATGACCGATATTTTTCGCAGGGGTATAGAGATCAGAAGGCACCTGAGTTCTACAGGCTGCAGCAGGGTGATTTGTCAGTTTGGGAATACGAGGCAAGATTTAATGAGTTGGCCAGGTTTTCTCAATCAGCAGTGGCATCAAAGCGTGAGAAGTGTATTAAGTTTTAGGAAGGCCTCAAGTCTCCTATTCGGTGATAGTTGGTTGCTCTGTGACTTAGGAGTTTTGGAGAGCTTGTGTCATCAGCAATATCAGTGGAAAATGATTATGTGCAGTATTGTGAGGATCGAGCAAAGGCTTTAGGAGGATCACAGAGGAGCGGTAGGAAGAGTACCAGTAGCCGTTCGACTCCGGGAAAGAGCAAGCAGGGCGGCGTAAACAGTGGTAGCAGCAGTTCGTTTGGCAGCGGGCACAGCAATCCCTACAGCTTCCATTGTCATTTCTGTCAACAGCCTAGACACATCAAGAGGAATTGTCCGATCAAGAGTACCTGTCTTGGATCTCAGACCGGGGAGGATGCCAGTCACCAGTCTCAGCCTCAGACGCTACCTCCGCCTCAGCAGTATCCGTAGTTGCAGTATCCCCAGTTATCTCCTCAGTAGTTCTCATATCCGGCACGAGGGCAGCAGCCGCAGCATTTCCAGCACAACGTCCCTCAGTATCGAGCACCGAGTACAGCTAGTGTACAGTCTTCTCCATCCCAGCAGCATCGGCAGAATAATCCCAGACCCAGCAATGTTGGTAGAGGAAAAGGGAAGGCACCAGTGCAGGTTCATTCAATGGCATCTGGAGGTTCAGATTCTTAGACTAGTAACGCAGTTGTCGATGGTACGATCTTAGTTTCTAGATCTTTAGCTCGCGTTTCTAGATACCGGTGCCTCTCATTCTCTCATTTCGAGTTCTTTTGTACATGCCTTGGGATTAGAGATAGAATAGTTTAATGAACCCCTAGTCATAACTTCTCCCTTGGGGTGGGTGTGTGTAAATTGTATGTGTAAAGCTTGTAAAATAAGGATTGGGGATGAGATTATGAAAAGTGATTTGATTATACTCCCCATGAGCTCATATGATGTAATCCTAGGAATGGACTGGTTGTCCAGATATAATGCAGTTGTGGACTGTCAACTTAGAAAGGTAACCCTAGTGTCTGATAGGGGGACGACGATCACTTACCAGGGTGGTGGTGATTGGTTAATGAGTGAGCATCTCATGAAGTCATTTCTAGGAGGGCGAAGGAATCTGGGTTGTTGTGCTTTTCTTACCAATCTAGATTACGAGCCCTATGCTTCGAGTGGAAGTGTAGCGATTCCGATGGTTGATGAGTTCGAGGATGTCTTCCCCGACAAGTTGTCAGGATTACCACCGCATCGGGAAATCGAGTTTGGTATCGAGTTGTTTCCAGGGACAGCATCGATTTCTATAGCACCTTATCGGATGGCGCCGGCAGAAATGAAAGAATTGAGGAAGCAACTTCAGGAGCTTGCTGATAAAGGGTATATTCAGAATAGCACATCTCCTGTGGGGAGCATCGGTTTTGTTTGCTAAGAAACATGATGGGACTCTCAGGTTGTGTGTAGATTATCGACAGCTGGATCGTGTCATAGTGAAGAATAAGTATCCCTTGCCTAGGATTGATGAGTTGTTTGATCAGTTGGAAGGTTCACGGTACTTCTCAAAGATTGATTTGTGTTTAGGGTACCATCAGCTCAGGATTAAGGAAGAGGATATTCCCAAGACAGCTTTTAAGACTCGGTATGGGCACTTTGAATTTCTGGTTACGTCGTTTGGGTTGACGAATGCTCTGGCAGCTTTCATGGATTTGATAAACAGGATATTTAGGCCGTATTTGGATTAGTTCGTGATCGTGGTCATTGATGACATTCTTGTGTATTCTAAGACTTGGGAGGAGCATGAATAGCATCTTCGGATGGTGCTTTAGACTCTGCGGGAGCACCAGTTGTATGCCAAGAGGGAAAAGTGTGAGTTTTGGTTGACTGAGGTCAAGTTTCTGGGTCATGTCATCTCAGAGCATGGTATTTCTGTGGATCCATCCAAGATTGAAGCCATAGTGGAGTGGGAACGACCTGAGGAATGTGGCAGAGATTCATAGCTTCTTAGGTCTTACTGGTTATTACAAGAAATTTGCAAAGGATTTTTTGAAGATTGTAGCTCCATTGACAAGATTGATCAAGAAGAATGTCATGTTTGAGTGGGATGAAGATTGTGAGCTTGCTTTTCAAGAATTGAAGAACCGGTTGACTTCAGCTCCAGTGTTGGTTATTCCTAGCAGTGACGAGCCGTATGAGGTTTACACAGATGCTTCAGGATGCGACTTGGATGCGTGTTGATGCGACATGGACGTATGGTTGCATACGGATCGAGACAGCTACGACCTCACGAGCGGAATTATCCTACTCATGACTTGGAGCTCGCGATGGTGATTCACGCGCTGAAGATTTGGAGGTGTTACTTGTATGGAGCGTCGTTTCAGGTCTTCTCCGATCACAAGAGTTTGAAGTATCTGTTCACTCAGAGGGATCTTAATTTGAGGCAGCGTAGATGGATAGAGTATATGGAGGATTATGATTTTACGTTGCAGTATCATCCCGAGAAAGCTACTGTGGTCGCGGACGCGCTCAGCAAGAAGTCTTCAAGGATTCTCGCTTGTTTGGCTTTCGAGGACTGGAGCAGGGATGCGACAGTGAGTGAGTATGGGTTACGGTATCATGAAGACTATGATCAAGTTTTGGTATATCATGTGGAGGCGACCCCAGCTCTTGTTTAGATGGTGAAGCAAATCAGTGGCAGGATCGGCATTTGCAGGGGATTTGGTCACGAATTCAGAATGGAGAGCAGTTTGAAGAATGGAGCGTGCATGCAGATGGATCGTTTTATTTCTGGGAGCGTCTTGTAGTTCCAGAGAATTTCATTCCATTTAGGTCGACATGTTCGAGGAAGATTCTCGAGAATTTGTATCTGTAGAACATTGTGAGGTTGCATGGAGTTCCTTTGTCCATCACTTCTGATCGAGACACTAGGTTTAATGCTAAGTACTGGAGGAGTTTTCAGGAGGCTTTAGGTACGGATTTGAACTTTAGTACGGTGTTTCATCCTCAGACTGATGGGCAGTCTAAGCGGGTTATTCAGATTCTTGAGGATATGTTGCGTACCTGTGGGTTGGACTTCGGCGGGAATTGGAAGAAATATTTGCATCTGGCGGAGTTCGCATACAACAACAATTATCAGGCGAGTATTGGTATGGCACCGTTTGAGACATTGTATGGGCGACCATGTCGGTCACCAGTGTGTTGGGCCGAGCCAGAAGACAAGATTATTCTTGGGCCGGATGAGATCCGTGATAGCAATGAGAGGGTCGTGGTGATTCAAGATCGCTTGAGGGCAGCTCAGAATCGACAGAAGAGTTAGCGGATAGGAGACGTAGACCCTTAGAGTTTACGATTGGAGATTTCGTTCTCTTGAAGGTATCGCCTCGTAAAGGAACTATGCAGTTTAGAGTAAGTGGGAAGCTTGCACCGAGGTATATTGGGTCGTTCGAGATCACTCAGTGTGTTGGTGTGGTTGCTTATCGGCTTGATCTTTTGCCCGAACTTTCTCATGTTCTTGTTGTGTTTCATGTGTCGATGCTTAGGAAGTGTCTGTCTGAGCAGGGTAAGATAGTTTCATTTCGCGATGTGCAGGTTCGAGAAGATACGACGTACAAAGAAGTACCGATACAGATCATCGACCAGAAAGTAATTAGTTTGCGTCGTCATGAGATACCATTGGTAAAGGTCGTGTGGCAGCATCACGGGGTTGATGAAGCCACCTAGGAACTAGAGTTGAGTATGCGGGAATTATATCTGCATTTGTTTTGTTTTTGAAATGAGTTGTAAATTTTCTAGGGCTAAATTTCTTTTAGGGGTGGAGAGTTGTAACGCCCCAAAATTTATTTAATGTTATTGTAATGTAAAATGATGAATTAGCGTGCCATAATTAATATTTTAACATTTATTTGATTATTTGGTTGAATTTTGAATTTTAGGTTGTTTTGTTAATTTGATGAATTCAAATGATTTCTTATTGTTTTAAAATGATGTTTTGAGTTTTAAAACATAACAATTTGTAAAATGTTAAAAATATTTCGTTTTACAAAACTATGGGTGGCGTTTGGTTTTTGCACAGTAAAATCGCCAACAAATTTTCTCTATTTATTTCCTTTTCCCTTCCTCTCTCTTCACTCTCTCTCCTCTCTTATGGTTTGCCTAGGAAAATGAAAATGATATTTCTGGTCGACCTAATAAACTACTTTGGGTAAGAACGACTTTATTTGAATTTATTTATTTATTTAATGTTTCTTTTATATAATTCCCTGAATAATGAGATTTTTCTTTAAATTAAATGATTTATTAAAACATAGTTCTACTGAGCCTTTCGCTCACATTTTCTTTGTTTTTAAATTTCCCCCCTTCTAGGTGGTTTCCCATTTAGGTTTGGAGAGGATTCGACGGACCGAACTCAGGAGCAGTAGAAAGACTAGTAGATTTATTTGTATTATTTAATCAAGGCATGTAAGATTTTAACTTTATTTTTACTGAGACTGTGGTTGTATTATTTTATTGTCAGTAACATGTATATGCACAAGTTGTGGGTCTATGGGACCCATTCCCGCGGATTTTTATTTTATTATTTTAATATTTGCTTATTTGTTATAAATTCCTTTATACAATATTGTTTTGAAACTTTAACATTTTTATTATATTAAATTTAGTCCCTAAACTCTTGGTTTTTAATTAAACTCTCCTTTAATTAATTTAAATGATCCGTCATGTCACCTCTTGTACTCTAGGGCGTGACAGAGACATAAATTTGAATTAATTTGGATTAATAATTCCATTTGTGCAAATCAATTCACTTTAGACAATCATATGTATTGTGTCTTGATCTTGAAGCTACGTGAGAATGTGAAAATGACATGAGGGTTAGATACCAGCAATTGTTTTGAGTTTCAAGGATGAAACTCTTATAAGGTGGGGAGAAATGTAACACCCACCGTTTCCCATGTAATGGTTAATGATAGATATTTAACAACGTTAAGTATATACTTTTATGATAGAAAGTTATTGACCATTTATTTGAGAATTTTGACAGGTGATGGTCATGTGGAATTGATGTGCTCGAGGTGCTCATGACACTCATTATGTATGTATGATAAATATCTAATGTTTTATTTTGTATAATGTTATATGTGGTACTTCGACAGGCCGAATTATCAAACTTGGTAGGCTATTTTGTTTTCCAAAACAGTAGGCTGATGTACCAAACTCACAACTTCGACAGGCCGAACTGAGCTGTCAGCAGACTGACAGCTGCTAATGAGAAATCAGCAGATAAAGTTGGAAAATAGTACACAGTGAAATTTTTAAAATTTTTTATACCAGATTTTTTTTCCAAGACACAAGTTTGACATGCTATATGCATAAATTAACCAAATCTTACTAACCTTGTAAATGCTGAAAACCTCCTACAATCTATGAAGAGATGTACGTTCTAGAAGAATCTCAACCAACCGGCCTTCTATGCTATTCTCTATCCACGACCGGTGTGTGTGTGGGCACAATCGTATAGCTCTTCCACTAGGTAAGTCTCCTTCCAACCAATTGAGATAAAACCCAAAGCTATAGTTCGTAATTTGCGAACAATAGCTCTTCGGGGAGTCATAGAGTCTCACTAGCAGAGTCTCACTCTAGATTTCTCTACTGATCTAAATGACAATAAGTCTCACTCCGCTTTATATAGAGGTTGGGCCTAGGAGTTAGTTCTTATCAGATATAGTCTCAAAAATTTGAATCAAAATCAAATCAGAAACAATATCTGATAAAATCCACGTGGCAATGAGTGATCTATTTAACGCTTCATCAACGAGCCGAACTGTCAGATCGGCCTACCAAACTTGCTCCATCGGCAAGCCGATCTTTAAGTTCGGCCTACCGAACTTTCGATAAATGATCCCTATGAATCTTTATTTCCCACCCAAGATTCTTGGGTTAGAGCCTTAGTTTTAATTCAAATAACCCAATAGAGACATTATCTGATTAAAACAGTCATATCTAGATAATCTCTAGGAAAAAAATATTCCCGATAATTCAACAAGTTTATCTTGAATTAATTCAAAATTAATCCAACTGATAAACAGACATGAATTATCTGATCCTACTAATTCAGCAAGCTTATCATGAATTAATTTTCACAAAATTAATTCAATCGATAAATAGATATGAATTATCTGATTCTATCTAGTTTTTGCCAATCTGTGACACAAGTCATCAATTATTGAAAAAACACGCCATATAGTTATAGGATTTTTATGAGCTAAAAAAGGGGACCTGATGGACCTATATAGTTTAAGCTCCTGATAACTATGAAACCCAATATCCGAGATATACATTTCATAATTATCAACTCTAACGCTACTCCACTAAAAGCTTAAAGCTACATTCTCGAACTATATAGAATTACGAAGCCCATATAGCTAAGTCTCCATGGCATATCATAATGTATCGTATCCCCATAGGATTATCTATAATCGGCTTAAGGATAAATTCTGTCTTACCATCTCGATTATTTTTATCTTACATTCCATTATTTCACCATCGAAAAACTTACCATCCACAAGCAGTACACAATTCGGTTACAACTATATATCCAAATGGTTGAACGCTCTAGTTTTCTAATTACAGGATAACGCATATAAGAGGATATCAGCTACTCCTAAAGAAGAGCTATGGATTCCATATCAATGAATAACAGGTCTACCCTATCAAGAGTCATGCCTTTAACATACCAGCATACGTTTTAAAATGTGGATGTCATCCTTTGGCACATCAAAAGACATAAGTCAAGACAATGGGGCCATTATTCATCTTAGGATTAAGATACAAAACACATGATTGTCTAAAGTGAATCGATTTTCTGAGATAGAATTATTAATCCAAATCAATTCACTTTATGTCCTGATCCAACACATTGTCACCTATGACAATGTGCCAATGTTTTTAGTCATGGAGTCCACCTCCGATAGTCAAGACAAACCATCTTCCGATGGGGATATAGACAAAATAACAATCTTTGCATGAATAAAGTGCCCAACTTTATTCCCTCGATTGCATATCTTTTGATTTTGATCATCACCTTAAGAATCATGTCTTTTGCATAATTTGTCCATCATATGCCCAATTCTTAAAGGTTTAGAACGACAGGCTCAGACTTTGTTTGTTTAACATACATTCAACAAATATGAACGTAAAGAGGACAAGATTTGGTATATAAATAATAAATAAATTCTTTCTTAAAAAAATGCCTCCAAAAACATATTACATTTTTATTCCTTAGGGCATACATGTCCAACAATCTCCCACTTGCACTAAGTGCACAAATATGACAAATCTCACATACCCATAGTTTCCACATGCCTCTCGAAGACTCTCCTAGTAAGTGTCTTCATGAATGGATCAGTTAAATTGCCCTCTAACGCGATTTTGCACATAGTGACATGCCTACTGTTTACGAAGTCCTTTATAACATGATACTTCCAATCAATATGCTTACTCTTTTTGTGAAATCTTGGTTCCTTAGTATTAGCTACCGCTGCACTGTTATCACAGTATATTGATACCGCTTTATCCATACCAGGAACTACCTTAAGATCCCCAACGAACTTGCGAAGCCACACTACTTCTTTCAAAGCATTACTAGCTGCCACATACTTGGCCTCCATCGTTGAATCAAAGTGCAATCTTGCTTCACACTTCTCCAATTGATGGCATCGCTACCTAGAGTAAACACAAAACCAGAAGTCGATCTCTTAAAATCTAGAAAAGATTTGAAATCTGAATCAGTGTATCCTAAAGGAGTTAAGTCCTTACCTGAATACATGAGCATATACCCTTCAGTCCTTCTTAGGTATTTGAAAATATGCTTGATTGTAACCCAATGGTTTGGTCCCAGATCTGCCTGAAATTGACTTATGATCCTGACTGCATAACAAATATCCAGTCCTGTGTGAAGCATGGCATACATGAGACTACCCACCGCTGAAGTATAAGGCACCTTCTTCATGTATTCTCTTTCTTCCTTAGACTTTGGAAAGTCTTTCTTAGAAAGAGTAATTCCAGACCTATATAGTTGCCCACCTTTCTTGGAATCTACAATTGCAAACCTCTTGAGAATCTTATTTATACAGCCGACCTAGGGACAAAGCTATCATTTTGCTCTTTGATCCTGAAAAATCTAGATACTGAGAACATAATTAATCTCACCCAAGTCCTTCATATCAAGCTGGTTGGCCAACCATTATTTGATTGTTCGCAACACCCCAACGTCATTGCCAATTAGCAAAATTTCATCTACATAGAGTAGTAGAAAAACTACCTTCTCATCCTTAATGTGTTTGTACACACATGGTTTGTCCACATTTTGTGTGAAACCACAAGTCTTGATCACTTGATCAAATCTTATGTTCCAAGAACGGGAAGCTTGCTTAAGTCCTATAAATTGACTTTAGCAACTTGCAAACCTTACCTTCTTGACCCTTGACCTTGAACCCGTCTGGTTGTTCCATATAAATGGACTTATCAAGATAGCCATTTAGAAAAGCCATCTTGACATCCATCTATCGAATCTCGAAGTCGAGAGTGGCAGCTATGAACAAGAGAATGCGGATGGACTTAAGCATGGCTATAGGTGAAAAGGTTTCCTCATAATTGATTCCTTCCTTCTGGCATGTATCCCTTAGCTACCAATCTAACTTTAAAGGTTTTGACCTTTCTATCAACTCCTCTTTTTCTCTTGTAGATCCACTTACACCCTATGGGTTTTAGCCCTTTGGGAAGATCCACAAGATCCTAGACCTGATTGGTCTCCATGGACTTCATCTCTATGTTCATGGCCTCTGTCTAGAGTTTCAAATCAATATCCTTTATAACCTTTACATAAGTGTAAGGATCCCTGTCATGTTCACCTAGCTGAGCCAAGAAGGCCTCACCATTGAACTATATTGCTCAGGTTGACGTTCGATCCTCCTACTGCGTCGAAAGCTCTTAGGTTGTTGTCTGGGTTCGTTTGGTTTTTCTACACCAACTGGAGTGGCTTCTACTAGAATCCCCAGAGTGTTTGAATCACTCCTCAACTCCTCGAGCATCACTTTGTTTCAAGGCTTAAAGTCGTTTATGTAACTCTCCTCAAGGAAAGTTGCATTAGTTAAAACCACGACTTTATTTTCCTTTGGGTTAAAAAAATAACCCCCTTTAGTCCCTTTTGGATATCCTACAAACATGCAAACTTCGAAATGTGCTTCCAACTTATTCGTATCCCAAAATAGGACATGAGCCGGACATCTCCATATGCAAATATGGTTTAAAGATGTCTTCTTGCTCGTCCACTTCTCGTGAGGAGTTTTAGGAACCGATTTTAAGGGCACATTATTCAAAAGATAAGATGCAGTTTATAGTGCACATCCCCAAAAGGACAAAGGCAATGATGAATAACTAATCATGGACCTAACCATGTCCAACAAAGTCCTATTCCTTCTCTCCACTATGTCATTCTGCTATAAAGTGCCAGCGTAGTCAAATGGGATAAGATCTCATTCTCTAATAAGTGTCCCAAGAATTCATCACAAAGGTATTCACCGCCTCGATTGGATCGAAGTGCCTTTTTGGGTCTATCCAATTGTTTTTCCACTTCAGCCTAAAACTCCCTAAACTCGTCATAAGTTTCGATTTTGTGGTGCATCAGGTACACATACCCATACCTTGAGCAGTTGTCAATAAAAGTGACAAGTACTTATATCTTCCTCGTGCTCGGATGTTCGTTGGTCTACAAACATCACTATGCAAAAGTTCTAGAACCCCTTCGGCCCTTTTGCCCTTAGACCCAAATGGTCTCTTGGTCATTTTACCCTCCAAACAAGATTCACATTGTGGTATAGATTCAACCTTTAAATGACTTAAAGGTCCATCCCTTACTAACCTTTGAATCCTATTTAGGTTAATATGACCAAGTCGCAAATGTCAAAGATAAGTCTTGTTAAAGTGAGAAATTTTAAGTCTTTTAGAGTTATTATCATTCATCTAAGCACTAAGTAGTAAGTCCATCTGAGGTTTGATAAAATATAGATTATTTTACATCCATCCATAATAGATAAAAGATTTATTTTTACAAATCACCACTTTATTATTAAAAGAAACCAAATAGGAGTCTTTAAATAAACAAACTGCATAAATTAAATTCCTTTTAAATTTGGAAACATAAAAACAATCTCACAAAATTAAATTCCTATAATTATCAAAATATAGAGGGATGACTCCCACTACTTCAACTAAGACCA
This sequence comes from Artocarpus heterophyllus, assembly GCA_025403435.1. Lineage (NCBI taxonomy): Eukaryota > Viridiplantae > Streptophyta > Magnoliopsida > Rosales > Moraceae > Artocarpus > Artocarpus heterophyllus. The sequence continues at coordinate 36,097,458 of CM046337.1, forward strand.
AGAATCCATCGTCCATCCGAGGCGTGAGTCTTCATGAAGCAGACTTCTCATTTCTTTGGACCACTATAGAGAAACACAAACATGATTAGTTGCTCTAGAATCTATGACCTAAATGTCACTGGATTCCTCAACTAAACAAGTTTCTAAATACAAAAGATTACACCTACCTCCTCGGGAAATGAAGTCCTTGTAATTCTTCTTCATGTGCCTGACTTTCCCTTAGAAGAACCACTTTAACTTCTTTGGGTTCTTCTTCTTTTTCTTCTTGGTCTTGCCATTTGTAGGAATGGAAGACTTTCCATTCTTAGTCCGTTGTTTCTTTCCATTCTTTGGGTTGGGATTGGAACCAAAAGCAGCTGCCAAGTTAGCCTTGCCACTAGTAGGAAACTCCCTGATCAGCAGTTCAAACTCTTGTAACTGTTTTATCAACTCTGTTAAGGTCATTCCCATTTATTGCTTATATTAAATGTAGCACTAAATGAGGTAAACTCCTTAGATAGAGTCTCAAAGGCCATAGTCATCTGAGTTCAGCATCGATATTAGCTCCATTGGTCTGAGCCTCGGCAAGGTAACCCATGACCAACCTCATATGCTCTATTATAGATGTCCCCAGTCTCTGCTTACAGTTCAAGCGTTTCTGAATCACCCTTTGCTGCTTTGTTAAGACCTAGCCTCCAAACATATCTTCTAGATTATCCAAGATCTGCTTAGTAGTCTCATAATCTTCATGTTGAGCCTGCAGCATGTTATTCATGTTGGCCATAACATAGCAACGAGCCGAATCATTGGCATCTTTCCAATGATCATATGCTTGGATCTAATCGTTGGTAGAATCTCCCATAGGCTCGGGAGGATAAGGAGTTGTCAGCACAAATTTGAGTTTCTCAAAGGATAGGATGATGTTTATGGTCCATTTCCAATCATTATAATTCTCTCCAGTTAATTGGTTCTTGTCAAGTATGGAAGATAAAGCATTTTTAGACATTTTTAATCTACAATAAAGAATCATATGCCAAACATAAGCAAACAAATCCTAATAGTTTAGTAAGATAACACAATCACGTAAATATACAAATGTGTTTATGTGCCAAAACCTTAAAAATATCATAACCTTACAATGATAATTCCCAACTCAGAATCAACAAGCTCCTAGGGGAGTCTTGCTAAATTCAATCAGGAACATGGATCCCCTCCTGATTAATATATGCCATCCAGGACCCATATGATCCATCATATATTAATAATCATTTCTTTGGCCAACAATTTTATTAACAGAGCTCCTTGCGAAGGTTAATAATAAAATTAACATGAGTGTATAACCATCGTTTCAATATGTTATCCATGATTTATAATCACCACCTGGGGGTGTGCAACCATAAATCATGCTAAAATACCTTATCCTCTTAGACATCCAACCTGGTACATGATGAAGTCCCTTCCTAGGGGTTAAAACCACCATGTGCTACCTATGGACCAACGATAGAGGCCATAGGTCCTCTCTTCGAAAACCTTCTCCCACTCATTCTTTTGAAATTAATGTTTTATTTTATAAACATGCATGAACAAATTTTTTTTTAATGAGCGGCGCCCCCTATTCTATATGACATGTTATCAATATACATGGCAAATTATATTATAATATAGACAAGCAAAGCAATCAAGCAAAGCTACAAGCAAAATAATAATAAATAACCATAATATTATGGTTCTACCTTAGAGAATAGAAAATAAAGATTACATTACAAGGAATAAATCAAAACATATTATTGATTCTTTATCCTTGAATCTTCAAGTTGTATCCTTCTTCATGTAATGTCCATCTTCAAGTCTTCAATCCTATATAGATCAAATATTTCATATTCCAGTCATATCAAAATTTAATGTTTCTCATAATTGTTTCAAAAATAAAATGAAAACTACATCAAAAAACAAACCTTTTTCTAGAAAAATTACAACTCTCTGCTGGCATGCTGATCTGTATGATCGGCCTGCCGGTCATGGCCCATCGGTCTAACGATCTTTTCATGTCGGCCTGCCGATTATGAGAGTTCAGCCTGACACCAGAGCCATCAAATTTTTACCCTGAGGATGGCCTGCTGAACTAAAAGTCTGGCCTACAATTGTACGACCATCGGCCTACCGAATTGGAGGGTTCAGCATGCCAACCGAGCAAAGATCATGCTTTTTAGAAAATACAGTTTTTAAAGCAATTTATCAACTTTATTTTAAGCAATTCAAAAACATAAAATTAGAGACTCAAGAAATACTTGGAAACACTATCATCTATCTCCTATATTTGTCTTCTAGATCCGTCTTCTCCAAATGATTATTTAATTACAAAATTCTTTCAAATTTAAAATTAAATAATAATTGCTAGACGGAGAAGATAATCCACCATCTAACTACATGAAAAACCTAGATACACATTCTAACCTCTAAAGAACCATAACCGATATAAATTTATTAGTTAATAAATAATCAAATAATAATTCAATCAACCATAATTAATTAATTAAACATTCACCATATAATCCATGACAATATATATAAATATATAGAAACCAAGAGTGTCAACTCTCTAAAAAATTAAATTCAAGCATAGGAGAGATCAAGATCACTTAATTTATACGTATAGCATGATCACAAACTTGCAAATTTATGTAAAAACTTGGCTCCAATGCCAATTGTTGGAAAAATAATACGTACCAAAATTTTAAAAATTTTTTATACCAGAGTTGTTTTCTAAGGCACAAGTTTGACATACTATATGCATAAATTAACCAGATCTTACAAACCTTGTAAACGTCGAAAAGTTCTTGCAGTCTATGAAGAGATGTGTGTTCCAAAAAGACCTCAACCAACTAGCCTTCTTTGCTATTCTCTATCCATGATCGGTGTGTGTGTGGGCACACTCGTATAGCTCTTCCACCAAGTAACTCTCCTTCCAACTAATTAAGAAAAAACCCAAAGCTATAGTTTGTGATTTGTGAACAATAGCTCTCTGAGGAGTCATAGAGTCTCACTATAGATTTCTCAACTGATCTAAATAGCAATAAGTCTCACTCCCCTTTATATAGAGGTTGGGCCCAAAAAAAAGTCCTTATCAGATATGGTCTCAAAAATTTGCATCAAAATCAAATCAGAAACAATATCTAATAAAATCTGCATGGAAACGTGTGATCTAGTTAATGCTTGGTGGTAGGCCAAACAATCAGATCGACCTACCAAACTTACTCCATCGGTAGGCCAATCTTTAAGTTTGGCCTACCGAACTTCTGATAAATAATCCCTACAAATATTTATTTCCCACCCAAGATTCTTGGGATAGAGCATTAGTTTTAATTCAAATAACCTAATAGAGAAGTTATCTGATTTAAACAATCATATCTAGATAATCTCTAGAAAACTTAATATTCATGATAATTCAATAAGTTTATCTTGAATGCATTCAAAATCAATCCAACCAATAAACAGACATGAATTATCTGATCTTAATAATTCAACAACTTTATCTTGAATTAATTTTCACAAAATTAATTCAACTGATAAACATATGTGAATTATCTGATTCTATCAAATTTTCAGCCAATCTAATAATATGACACAAGTCACCAATTATTGAAAAAGCACACCGTATCATTATAGGATTTTTATGAGCTTGCAAAGGGGGCCTAATGGACCTATACAGTTCAAGCTCCTAATAATTATGAAACCCAATATCCCAGATATACATTTCATAATTATCAACTCTAATGCTACTCCACTAAAAGCTTAAAGGTACACTCTTGAACTATATAGAATTCGAAGCCTGTATAGCTAAGTCTCCATGACATATTATAATGTATCGTATCCCCATAAGATTATCCATAATCAGCTTAAGGATAAATTCTATCTTACCTTTTTGATTATTTTTATCTTACATTCCATTATCTCACTATCGAAAAACTTACCATCCACAGACTGTATACCATTCGGTTATATCTATGTATCCAAATGGTTAAGTGCTCTAGTTTTCTAATTATAGGATAACATATATAAGAGGATATCAACTAGCCCTAAAGTGAAGCTATGGACTCCATATCCATGAATAATAGGTGTTCACTGTCAAGAGTCATGCCTCCAACGTACTGGCATGCGTACCACCATTAAAATGTGGATGTCACCCTTTGGCACATCAAAAGACATAAGTCAAGACAACGAGCTCATTATTCATCTCAAGACTTAGATAAAATACACATGATTGCCTAAAGTGAATCGATTTACCGAGACAAAATTATTAATCTAAATCAATTCTTTTTATGTCTCGATCCAACAAATCGTCAACTATGACAATGTGCTAGTGTTTCTATTCATGGAGTCCACCTCCGATGGTTAAGACAAACCATTTCCTAATGCGGATATAGACAACATAGTAATCTTTCCATGAATAAAGTGCCTAACTTTATTCCCTCAATTGTAGATCTTTTGATTTAGGCTGTCACCTTAAGAATCATGTCTTCCGCATAAGCTGTCCAGCATATGCCCAATTCTTAAAGGTTTGGAATAACAGTCTCAGACTTTTGTTTGCTTAACATACATTCAACAAATATGAATGTAAAGGAACAAGATTTGGTATATAAATAATAAATAAATTCTTTTTTGGTAAAAATGTCTCCAAAAGCATGTTACATTTTTACTCCTTAGGGTATACATGTCCAACAGATAATTCCTGAAATTTGTGGCATTGATGATTAATTTGATTTGTTGTAAAAAAATTTGAATAATTAATATATTTTATCTCTTTCCTTATCCATGTTAGGGAAGTTTTGAATTTTCTTAAAGTTAATTTAATTTTGTCATAAGGTTTCCTAATTTGAAAAGATGAGATTTGGTAGTTAGAGCAAATCTTGGACTTTATCCTTATCCCTCCGCATCATACATGCATATACACCTTTATTTTTAAAGAAAATCTATTTCAAATATAGAGAAGATTATTCCCTTTTCATACCATTCTTAGTTTTCACAAATATCTCTCTCTATATCGCTCTCTCCCTTTCTTTCTAAAGCTCTCCCAGTTTTCTCTTTCTTTTCCATGTTTTCATCCTCTTTTCTCCCTTATTTTTTTCTACATATTTTTGAATGAAATATTGGTTTTGGCTTAGAAAAATTAAAGAAAATTTGAGAAGAATTGTTTTGAGGTAAGAAATTCATTCTAGGCTTATTTCTGAAAATGTATTTTCATGGTGTTCCACCTCCCATAACTTTGTCTACGAATTTCCTTTTTCTACAAAATTTTAGTATGATGTTTATATATGTGCTATGTAACGTTCCTCAAAGTTTCACATTATTTGAAATTTTTGATGCTAAGTTATTCAATTTTCATTCTCTGTCACTCCTTGACTATTCATTGTTGATTGGTAAAAATTTCACAAAATGTAGTCTTTGTTCATAGGGCAAAAGAATCTTTATTCTAATCAAATTTTGTAGATATGTTCATGTATATGTTAAGTTATGGTCTAGAAAGTTTCATACTGATATGATGAATTTTGTATGTGTTCTTGAACTTTATTTAAGGTTAGGTTTCATGGCTATCTAGTCAGTGAATTCTAGACTTCTTGTTTGTGTGACCTTTTTGCATGGCTAAATGAATTTATTTGCCAATGAAACTTTTTGTGTACTCTATTTATATGTTAATAGGTTGTCAAAAAAATTTTAGGGTCAAAGTAATTTTATTTTAATTATTTGAGTAGGATGATCTCGTGTTACTCACTACTTTAGGAATTTAGAGTTTATTTTGTCTTTGAATTCTAATGCATGTTTTTAATTGTTGAAAATTTATTTGAAGCTAATTTTTGGCTATGTTGTAGTTTTAGGTGTCTACTATATGCAAAATTTTTAGAAATTATTTTATTATATAGATAACTTATTTTATGAAGGTTAGTTAAGGCTGCTCACTATTTTGTTATTGTTGGTTCATTCTGTGTTGAGTATTGTGTGAGTTATTTTAGTTATCTAATGGAATTTTTATAGCTAAAGAAAAATTAGGGTCATTTATATATATATATATGTTAGTTATGTCCCTGTAAAGTTTCATGCCTTAATTCTGTATCAATGGTAAATAATTGAGTTGTGCAACTTTAAGGGTAGGCAGGTTCTTACATCACAGATTTTGCAAGAACAATTGCAAGATGGTACAATGGACTTGCATTCTTGTGTTTCCTGAGATAGAAGTATGAATGATGTCTTATGGTATTAGATGATTTCATGAAAAAGGAAATTAATTTTATTTCTATATGGATGTATGACATGAACACTCCAAGAAGTGAGCACATCAAGACCGCGGCGACGTCATCTAAGATAAGGTTTAGTAAGTGAGTCAAGTAAATACATTCTCACCTGCAACATGATAACGTTTATGAAAAGTTTGAAATTTATGTTCATGATGATTTCTATGATAATTTTATTTAATGCTTTATTTTGAAAGTTTTGATGCATAAGAAGGCTTATGCATGTTTTGATGATGAGATATTTCAAAATTAAAAGTATATATATATGTATCACCTAAATAAGTGTTGCACACCCTATGTCTATGTTAATGTTTATGACGTCCAAAGTTGGACTTTCATGTTTGGTTTAGGATTAGCTACCCCTCTCCTCTCATGACGGCGCACCTATGATGATGACAATGGTGCAACACTTAGGCCCCCAAGATAAAATGAATCAAGTTTTAATATGTATAATGTAAAGAAATATATGTTCCATATGAAACCATGCCTAGTGCACTACTATGTTGATGATGATTATAATTATGATGTTTCATAAAGATGTTCATAAAATGTTTTAAGTTGTGAGATAGGAAAATGTACTTACTAAGCGTTTGTTTACTTAGTTTATGATCATGTTGTAGATAAAAGGTAAGAGCATCATGGAATAGGTGGAGGTCAAGAACAGGCTTGTGAGCAAGCAACGAAGGATTGAAAATAGAAGAACGCCAAGAAGGAATTTTAAAGTTTATGAATTGTGTTTTTATTTCTTTATATGTTTACTTTCTGCATTTTGATATAATAGGACTTTTTTTATGTTTTCTTTATTTTGCAAATGATCGGCTTTCCAATCATTATTGATTAGACTGCCGATATTGGTATCGGCCTACCGATTACCCTGTATCAACTTGCCAATCTAAGTGTTTCTAAAACCCTAGTTTTGCAGAGCCTCGAACGGCCTGTCGGTGGCTAAAGTTTGGACTACAGGTCATGCTCGGCCTACCGGTGTCCGAAGTTTGGCCTAAAAACCTATTAAAACAAATTTTAAAGTTTGTTTCAATTTTATTTAAATTATGGCTTTATTCTTTTGGTGTTGATGGACTATTCAAGAAGTATATATAAATAACTAGTTTAATAAATATTTAAAAAATATGTATATATTTGGATCCTGGGATATGTTTATCAAATTATGCTTTAATTTAAATAGTTTACCTTAAAGAACGATAACAAGGATGAATGCAACCACATCTATGACGTCCGTAAGGAGGCGTTACAATAAATGTCTAAAATAGAAGTAGTGGCAAAAAACAAACTTGCTCACCTATGCCCTGAAATGGTTTGGGATGATAAAGAGAGGGTAAGGAGATTGATTAAAGTCATTTGACTAGAAAGTGCTATGATTGTTGATGGAGCTCAACCACCTCGTACTTAGGAGGACGTGGTTAGTGCAGCACGTCAAGTGGAGGAACATTTGCCATAGGATAAAAGAAACGAACCGTCACATAGTCAGTCTAGTAATCACATGAACAATAAAAACCAATCCCAAGGCAACAACAACTACAACAACAACCGAAAGTAGAATCATAATAGAGAAAGGGCAATTCGCATAATCATAATGGTCAGAACAATAAGAGAGGAGGAAATGGCAAACATCAATACCACAACAACAAGCAGATCGAACCTTGTGCCAGATGTGAGAGAAAGCATTCGAGAGGGTGTCAACAAGGCACCAACAAGTCCTACACTTGCGGTCACGAGGGCCATATCTCCATTTGCTACCCTACCAAGACCTACTCTTATAATCAACAAAAAGCACCCCTTGCTTAACTCCATAGTATGTAGGCAGCCTTTGAAGGACCACTATCTATCAAGGAAGATTGGAAGCCCCATCTACAAATGCTCACATATATACCATGACAAAAGAAAAAGCCACAGCAGAAGCCTCCAATATTATCACAGGTTAGATCCCTATCAATATAAAAAAATGCTCATGTACTTTTTGATGCCGATGCTATCTATTCTTTTGTATCTATCTCTTTTGCCAATAACCTAGAAAGAATTAAGGAACGTATGGGAGAAACATTCATCATTACACTACCTTCAATGGAAATGATGTCATCCACACATTTCTTACATGTCATTCCTTTAAGAATTTTTTGATCGAGAACTTTATATCGATCTCATTGTACTCGACATGCATGATTATGATGTTATTCTCGGGATGGAATTTCTGAGGAAATACAATGCATCAATCGAGTGCCAACAACGAAAGGCAATCTTTCATCTAGAAGGTGAAGAGCAATTTGTGCTTGTAAGTGAATTAAGAAAGAAGCCAAAAATATTTCTATCAGCCATGAAGGTGAAGAAGTTACTGGCTAGTGGATGCACAGTTTTTCTAACAAACATTGTTGATAAAAGTCAAAAGGAAAAAGCAAATGTCGAAGATGTTTTGATGATTATGGAATTTCTAGAAGTGTTTTTTGAAGAACTATTGGGCTTACTTCTAGATAGGGGTATTGAATTTGAAATTAAACTTACATCAGACATGAATCCAATCTCCAAAGCACCTTATTGAATATACCTGATGGAATTGAAAGAGCTACACTCTCAATTAAAAGAGCTTCTTGATAAGGGGTTTTATCTAGCCTAGTCATTCTTCGTATGGAACTCTAGTCATGTTTGTGAAGTAGAAGGATGGTTCTATGTGACTCTGCATCGATTATCGAGAATTGAACAAAGTAACAATGAAGAACAAGTACCCATTGCTCAGATCGATGATTTATTCGATTAGCTAAGGGGTGTGTCAGTGTTTTCATAGATACATTTGTGGTCAGAATACCATCAGCTAAAGATAAACGAAGGGGATATTTGAAAGATAGCCTTTACAACGATGTATGGCCATGATGAATCCATGGTTATGCCTTTTGACTTGAACACTCCATGAAGTAAGCACATCAAGACTGCGGCGACGTCATCTAAGATAAGGTTTAGTAAGCGAGTCAAGTAAGTACATTCTCACCTGCAACATGATAATGTTTCTGAAAAGTTTGAAATTTATGTTCATGATGATTTCTATGATAATTTTATTTAATGCTTTATTTTGAAAGTTTTGATGCATAAGAAGGCTTATGCCTGTTTTGATGATGAGATATTTCAAAATTAAAAGTATATATATATGTCTCACCTAAATAAGTGTTGCACACCCTATGTCTATGTTAATGTTTATGACATCCAAAGTTGGACTTTCATGTTTGGTTTAGGATTAGCTACCCCTCACCTCTCATAACGGCGCGCCTAAGATGATGATCACGGTACAACACTTAGGCCCTCAAGATAAAATGAATCAAGTTTTAATATGGATAATGTAAAGAAATATATGTTCCATATGAAACCATGCCTAGTGCACTACTATGTTGATGATGATTATAATTGTGATGTTTCATAAAGATGTTCATAAAATGTTTTAAGTTGGGAGATCAAAAAATGTACTTACTAAGCGTTTGCTTAGTTAGTTTATGATCATGTTGCAGATAAAAGGTAAGAGGATCATGGAATAGGTGGAGGACAAGAACAGACGTGTGTGCAAGAAACGATGGATTGAAAAGAGAAGAACGCCAAGAAGGAATTTTAAAGTTTATGAACTGTGTTTTTATTTCTTTATATGTTTACTTTATGCATTTTGATATAATAGGACTTGTTTTATGTTTTCTTTATTTTGCAAATGATCGGCCTTCCAATCATTATTGATCAGACTGCCAATATTGGTATCGGTCTACCAATTACCCTATATCGGCTTGCCAATCTAAGTGTTTCTAAAACCCTGGTTTTGCAGAGCCTTGAACAGCCTGCTGGTGGTTGAAGTTTCGACTTGCGGTCATGCTCGACTTGCTGGTGTCTGGAGTTCAGCCTTAAAACCTATTAAAACAAATTTTAAAGTTTTTTTGAATTTTATTTAAATTATGGTTTCATTATTTTGGTGTTGATAGACTATTCAAGAAGTATATATAAATAACTAGTTTAATAAATATTTAAAAATATATATATATATTTGGATCTTGGGGTATGTTTATCAAATTATGTTTTAATGTAAATAGTTTATCTTAAATAAAGATAACAAGGGTGAATGTAATTGCATCTATGACGTTTGTAAGGAGGCGTTACAATATATGTCTATAATAGAAGTAGTGGAAAAATTCAACAAACTTGCTCGCCTATGCCCTAAAATGGTTTGGGATGATGAAGAGAGGATAAGGAGATTGATTAAAGTCATTTGACTAGAAAGTGATATGATTGTTGATGGAGCTCAACCACCTCGTACGTAGGAGGACGTGGTTAATGCAATACTTCTAGTGGAGCAACATTTGCCGTAGGATAAAAGAAACCAACCGTCACATAGTCAGTCTAATAATCACACGAACAATAAAAACCGATCCCAGGGCAACAACAACCTAAAGTAGAATCATAATAAGAGAAAGGGCAACTCGCATAATCATAATGGTCAGAACAATAAGAGAGGAGGAAATGGCTAACATCAATACCACAAGAACTTGCAGATCTAACCTTGTGCCAGATGTGAGAGAAAGCATTCGAGAGAGTTTCAACAAGGCACCAAAAATTCCTACTTTTGCAGTCACGAGGGCCATATCTCCATTTGTTACCCTACCAAGACCTACTCTTTGAATCAACAAAAAGCACCCCTTGCTTAACTCCATAGTATGCAGGCAGCCTTTGAAGGACCACTGATCACTACTACAAATTTTGGATTAGACGACCGTTATTTAACGACCGTTTCCTAAAAACAATCGTGGTACCGTGAGAAAAGCACAACGAGTTAGGCCCATGAAAACGAAGACCGTCGTGGAAGGGGGTGGGAGCTACCACGACGATTTTTTGAAAAACCATCGTGGAAGAGGGGGGTTTCCACGACGGTTTTTTAAAAAATAGTCGTGGAAGAGGGGGAGCTATCACAACGGTTTTCTAAAAAATCGTCGTGGAATCGCCCCTCTTACACAACGGTTTTTTAAAAAACTGTCGTGGTAGCTCCCCCTTTCCATGACAATTTTTTAAAAAACCGTCGTGGTAGCTCTAGTATTCCATGAATTTTTTTTAACAAAACTGTCGTAGTATCTTACTTTAAAACCCCTTCTCCACCTCAACATTCAGACACAATTCAGAAACTCGCTTCTCAAATACAGACATAGACGCGTCCGAATCATCTACCGCCAGTCCCTCTCAGCCTCCACACTACTTAATCTTAGCCCAAATTGTAAGTGTTTGTTATAAATTGATAAACTGTTATTGATTGTGTTGTATAATTAATCTAAAATTGATAAATAGTTGTTGATTTTTTTTGTTTATTTTGTGAAATTTTTGTTGTGGATCATGAGTATGATTTCTTTGTTTTATAATAAATATGTGTAACTTGTGACTGTTGTCGGTAAGTGGTGTTTTCATTTTATGATTAATTAATATATTTAGGTCGGTATATGAATATATATATATAGATTATGAAATTAATTTGAATTTAATATTTCCTATTTATTATTTCAACTTAGGTATTACAAAATGGTTAGTAAATGGATGTGGCATTTTTGATTGTCTAGAGAGTATGTGAATGTTGTGGAAGAGTTCTTGAATTTTGCCAAAAGTCATGCCAATGGTGATAAAATTCGGTGTCCTTGTGTTCAATGTGGAAACCATAGATTGCATCCAATTCCAATTGTTAGAGGACATTTATTTCGAAATGGAATTATAAGTAGTTATCAAACGTGGCATTTTCAATACGAGTCTAATTTTAATCCAACTTTACTAAGTAAAGAAAAGTAAGCTATTGTGGAGGATAATATGGATGATCAAGACAATATGGTTGACATGGTCAATGATTTATAAGAACACTTTGTGCACCGTCTGGATTTATTTGAATATTATCATGTGTAGCAAATGTTTATTACAATTTTTTTACTGACGGCTTTTGCAAAAATTGTCATGTAAAAGTATCTTCGACAATGGTATTTTTCAAAAACCGTCGTGGAATATATAGATTCCACGACCATTTTCAAAAAATTCAAAAATTTGAAGAATTATTGTTCCACGACCTTTTTGTAAAAAACCGTCGTGGAAGACAGATCTTCAACGACTGTTTTTCAAAAAACAGTCGTGGAAGGCTAGTCTTCCACGACTATTTTTTGAAAAACATGTCATGGAAGACCCAGCCTTCCACGCTGTTTTTTGACAAAACGGTCGTGAAAGGTGGATTCTTCAAATTTTTGAAATTTGCGCCACCCACCTATATCTATGCGCACCCAAGGTTCCTAATATGCCTCACTCTTCTCTCTCAAATCCCTATTTCTATCTCTTACAATCTCTCTTTCTCTCTCTAAAATCCCTCACTCTCTCTCTAAAATCACCTCCACCATGCCGCCATCACCTCCACTGCACCGCCAGTACCTCCATTGGGCCCCCCTCACCTCTACCGCCGGTAAGCTCCCCTTCCCTCTCTCTCCTCTTCCCCTTCGCCCCCACCCTCACCCCCCTCGCCCAGCCCCCCCACCCCTCTTCTCCCTCGCCAACCCCCCCTACCCCTGGGGCCCCCTCGCCAACCCCCCCACCCCCCGACACCCCCTCGCGTGCCCAACCCCCCTCTTCCCCCTCGCCCAACCCCCACACCCCCCGCCCTCCCCTCGCCAACCCCCCCTGCCCCCCTCACCAACCCCCCCCACCCCCCTCTTCCCCCTCTCGCGCCCAACCCCCCCAACTCCCGCGCCCCCCTCACCAACTCCCCCCTACCCTTACTTTAAAACCCCTTTTTCACCTCGACATTCAGACATAATTCAGAAACTTACTTCTCAAATACATACATAGACGCGTCCGAATCAGCTACCGCCGTCTCTCTCCGCCTCCACACTACTTAATCTCAGCCCAAATTGTAAGTTTTTTTTATAAATTGATAAATTGTTGTTGATTGTGTTGTATAATTAATCTAAAATTGACAAATAGTTGCTGATTTTTTTGTTTATTCCGTGAAATTTGTGTTGTGGATCATGGGTATGATTTCTTTGTTTTATAATGAATATGTGTAACTTGTGACCGTTGTCGGTAGTGGTGTTTTCATTTTATGATTAATTAATATATTTAGGTCGGTATATGAATATATATATATATATATAGATTATGAAATTAATTTGAATTTAATATTTCCTATTTATTATTTCAACTTAGGTATTACAAAATGGATAGTAAATGGATGTGGGATTTTTGATTGTCTAGAGAGTATGTGAATGTTGTGGAAGAGTTCTTGAATTTTGCCAAAAGTCATGCCAATGGTGATAAAATTCAGTGTCCTTGTGTTCAATGTGGAAACCATAGATTGCATCCAATTCCAATTGTTAGAGGACATTTATTTCGAAATGGAATTATAAGTAGTTATCAAACGTGGCATTTTCAATGCGGTCTAATTTTAATCCAACTTTACTAAGTAAAGAAAAGCAAGCTGTTGTGGAGGATAATATGGATGATCAAGACAATATGGTTGACATGGTCAATGATTTAGAAGAACACTTTGTGCCGTCCAGATTTATTTGAATATTATCATGTGTAGCAAATGTTTTTTACAAATTTTTTACGACTGCTTTTGAAAAAATCGTCATGCTAAAAGTATCTTCAACAACGGTATTTTTAAAAAACCATTGTGGAATATATAGATTCCACGAACGTTTTCAAAAAATTCAAAAATTTGATGAATTATTGTTCCACGACCTTTTTGTAAAAAACAGTCGTGGAAGACCCAGCCTTCCACGTTGTTTTTTGACAAAACGGTCGTGAAAGGTGGATTCTTCAAATTTTTGAAATTTGCGCCACCCTACCTATATCTATGCACGCCTAAGGTTCCTAATATGCCTCACTCTCCACTCTCAAATCCCTCTTTCTATCTCTCTAAAATCTCTCTTTCTCTCTCTCAAATCGCCTCTGCCACGCCGCCATCACCTCCACCGCACCGCCAGCACCTCCATTGGGCCCCCCTCACCTCCACCGCCGGTAAGCTCCCCTTCCCTCTCTCTCTCCTCTTCCCCTCCCTCTCTCCCCTCTTCCCCTCGCCCCCACCCCCACCCCTCTTGCCTAGTGCCCCCACCCCTCTTCCCCCTCGCCAACCCCCCCTCACCCCCCTCGTCCCCCTCGCATGCCCAGCCCCCCCAACCCCCCTCTTCCCCCTCGTCCCCCTCGCATGCCCAGCCCCCCCAACCCCCCTCTTCCCCCTCGCCCAACCCCCCCACCCCCCGCGCTCCCCTAGCCAACCCCCCCCCCCCCCCACCATCCTCTTCCCCCTTGCTTGCCCAAACCCCCCAACTCCCGCGCCCCCTTCACCAACCCTCGTATCCCCCATGATCCCCCACCCCCCTCTTCCCCCTCACGTGCCCAGCCCCCCTACCCCCTGCACCCCCCTCGCCAACCCCCCCACCCCCCTCTTCCCCCTCGCAGCCCAGCCCCCCTACCCCCCCACCCCGCGCAACCCCCTCACCAACCCCCCCCACCCCCTCTTCCCCCACGTGCGCACAGCCCCCCCAACCCCCCTCGCCCCCCTTGCCAACACCCCCCTCTTCCCCCTTGAGCGCCCAGCCCCCCACCCCCCTTTTTGTCCTCGCGCACCCAGTCCCCCCCACCCCCCTTTCCCCCTTGCCCAACCACCCCACCCCTTGCATCCCCCTCGCCAACCCCCCCAGCCCCCCGCCCCCCTAGCCAACCCCCCCACCCCACCCCCCCTCGCCAACCCCCCCGCCCCCCGCCCCCCTCGCCAACCCCCCCACCCCCTGCACCCCCCTCGCCAACCCCCCCTACACCCCCCCACACCCCCCTCGCACACCCAGGCCCCCCCCCCTCCACCCCCCACGGCCCCTCGCCCATCTGTGAAATTGTGTAATTAAAGTTGTAAAGATGTGCATAATGTGTACTATGTGAGGATATGTAAATATGTACAATTGGAGTTGGAATTATGTGAATCTGTGTAATTTGTGGAATTATATGTGTAATTGACATTGTGAATTTGTCAATATGTGTAACATGTGAAATGAAATGATTTTGTGAAATTATGTTGCTGAAATTGTAAACTTGTGAATATGTGAAGATTTGAATACGTCAAATTATGTCAATATATGTAAAGTTGTGCATATGTGTAATATGTGAAATTATGTGAATATGTGCAATTTGTGAAATTAAATATGTAATTAAAATTCTAAATTTGTGAATATGTGTAATATGTGAAATTAAATAACTATGTGAAACTGTGTGAAAATGTAAGAAATGGAATATGTGAAGATGTGAATATGTGTAGTTTGTGATTTAATATTAGGATGTATGTGCTAGTTTTGGAATACTTTGCATAGGTACAATGTCTCGCCCCATTGATAGTGACAAGTACGAGAACGAGTACGAAGACTGCACTCCATCTTCATCGTAATATAGTAAGGGAAACCAATGCAGTAAGCCACGAAGGCGAATCAGATTTGATCCAAAAGTAGACTTTGAGTGAAAGGGTACATTAATGAAAAAAATTCATCGGATAAGAAAGAAAGGTTTAAGAATTCAAGTAACTTTTCATTCAAAAGGCCAACCGAAAGGCTCACCCGGCCATGAATTAAGCAGTTGGATCGGAGTCCTCAGTCAATAGCACGTTTCGATATGGACAAAAGATTGGAGGTCTAAGTATTTAGATAAAGTAAAAGATGTGATTTGGAGAGAGATATACGCAGCTTTCACAGTCAAGGATTGGTATAGGAAAAGGGCATTGAAGGTTTGTGGCGAATTAGCAAAGGGGTTCAGATCTGACCTTTATGTTACCTTTGTACAACCATACCTTTCTACTCTAGAGGAGGATGAGAATGTATATAAATGGCCTCCTATGGTAGTACACTACTACCCCTCCATAAATGATGACGATTGGGAAGCTTTTGTGAGGTATCGATGTTTGATGAAATTCCAACTGCAATCATCAAATGCAAGAAAAATGCGAGCGGAGAATGAATACTGCTCTATGGTTGGCCAAGTTAGATATAGAGAGCTCGAGCAATCCTTGGTACATTAATATCTTACTCATATTACATATATCAATTATTCTATCATTACTATGTTGCTAACATAGCGTAACACAGTTTACAAAGATGGGAGTGCTACCAACACGGGAGGAGTTGTGGGTCAAATCATGTCAAGTTCCCGATGGCCAGTTCAAAAATCCAAAAGTAGCAGAAATTGATTGTAAGTTTACTGACCACAAACAATTAATTTGTAATTTAATACCAGATCAAGGATTTCTTAAATAACCTGGTTGTGTTGTTTTACAGGATGAATACATAACGCAACAAAGTCAAGGGAGCTTCAAATCAGTCGGTAATGATGACATTTTGATGAGGGCACTAGGGAAACCAAAACATTCAGAACGTGTCCGCGGTCAATCGAAGTATGTGAAGCAGTCTCAATACTTCGACCTCCAATCAGGTACTTCAAAATTGAATTCTAAAATGCCGAAGATGTAGATGGATATTGCAGAACTACAGGTCTTGTGATGGAGCTCATTTCCCAAGGACATGCCAAGTCGATGGATGATAACATCTCACAACGTAATAGTGTCAAAGCTAGTTGTAACCCTCCCAATAATGTAGTAGAAGGTCCGAAAGCTCCAAAAGCTTCAGAAGCTCTAGAAGTCCAATTGTCACCTCCTCGTCAAGTGCCCAAACAATGTAAACTCTTCGTTGAGGATAGAGTTAATGGTGGATGTGCACTTGTTGTGCTTGGAAAGGTGTGGATGAAGAGTCTTCCAACTGATACAGTTCATGGACAACTATTAGGGGAAGAGAACGTGCGTGTTAGCATCAATACCATCAGAGTTAGAACAACTAAATTGCCTATTCCAACACTTGAAGCAATAACTATGGGTGAAGTAGCCGGAAGCTTCATCGCATGGCTGAAGAGGTTAGTTGAAGTTATCGCATTGATGAAGACGAGTCGAGCGCCTAGCCATGTTCCACAAGATCTAAGCGGAAAGAAGTGCCAAAAAAAGACAATCTCTACAAAAGCAAGAGAATCATAACCTGAGGTAGAACAAGAACAAGAGCAAACCGTTGCTAATGAGCAACTGCAAGCATTTAACTTCGCTTCTGTACCTCAAGAATTTATGCAGTTAGCTCTATGCGCACATTCTTTCATGCGTGATGGGTTGACGATTCAATGCCCAATACTGGTAAATGTCATTGGCAATGAATTCCTTATCTATGTGGGGTATGAAGACGTTTACTACTTCATCAACTTTGATAAAATCAGGCCAAACTATATCCTGGTATACCTCAGGTAATAACTTCATCCTTATTTCATATTTTTAAAATATAGGTAAAGTTGTAAGGTGTTGGAAACCAAGTGCGCAGCGGAATTTTAAAAATTTTCGTCAGAGTATTTTCCAAAACACAAGTTTGACATGTTATATGTATAAATTAAACATATCTTACTAACCTCAGTGTGCCGAAGAACCTCCGTGACCTGTGTAGAGAAGTAACGTTCCAGAAGAGCCTCAACCAACTGGTCTTCTTTGCTATTCTCTATCCACAACCAGAGTGAGTATGGGCTCACACGTACAGCTCTTCCACCGGTGACTCTCCTTCCAACCAACAGAGAGAACCCAAAGCTAGTGTTCGTGATTTGTGAACAAAAGCTCTCAGGGAGTTTTCAGATGCTCACTAGAAGAGTATCACTCTTAATCTCTCAAATTGAAATGAGTAAATCATTAGACTCACTCCTTTTTTATACCTATTGGTCCTAGGGTCAGTCCATATCAGATTAGGTCTCAAAAATCGAAACAGAATCAAGTTCGGATCAATATCTGATAAGATCTGCGTGAAAACGCGTAATCTTAACTGTCGTCGGTCGGCAGGCCGAACTTTCTGATAGGCAGGCCGAACACGTCATCCGACAGGCCGAACTGTCGAGAAAAAATCTCCGTGAATCTTTTATTTTCCACCCGAGATTCTAAAGGATAAAGTCTCAATTTTGATTCAAATAGCCCAATAGAAAAGATATCTGATCAAAACAAACTTTATCAAGATAATCTCTAAGAAAATAAATCAATTCACAATAATTCTACAAGTTTATCTTGTTCTAATTGTCCAAAATTAAAACAACCGATAAACAGACAAGAATTACCTGAATGCAATAATTCAACAAGTTCATCTTGAACTAATTTTCTTACAGAATTAATTCAACCAATAAACAGACATGAATTATTTGATTCTTATAAATTTTAAACCAATCTGATAAATCTGACATAAGTTACCAATTATTGGAAAAGCACGCCGTGTCGTTACAGGATTTTGTGAGCTAGCAAAGGGGACCAAAATGGACCTATAAAGTTCAAGCTCATGATAATTATGAAACCCAATATCCCAGATATACATTTCGAAATTATCAACTCCAACGCTACTCCACTAAAAGCTTGGAGCTGCACTCTCAAACTTTATAGAATTACAAAGCTCGTGTAGCTAAGTCTCCATGACATATCATAGTGTATCGCATCCCCATATGATCATCCATAATCGGCTTAAGGACAAATTCTGTCTTACCTTCCCGATTATTTTTATCTTACGTTCCATTGTCTCACCATTAGAAAACTTACCATCCAAAGATAGTATACCATTCGGTTACACCTATGTATCCAAATGGTTGAGCGCTCTAGTTTTCCAATTCCAGGACAACGCATATAAGAGGATATCATTACTCCTAAAGAGGAGCTATGGATTCCATATCTATGAATAACAAGTCTACGCTATCAAGAGTCATGCCTCCAACGTACCGGCATGCATGCCACTATAGAAATGTGGGAGTCACCCATTGGTACATCAAAAGACACAAGTCAAGACAACGGGCCCATTATTCATCTCAGGATTAAGATACAATACAAATGATTGTCTAAAGTGAATCGATTTGCCAAGACAGAATTATTAATCCAAATCAATTCACTTTATGTCCCGATCCAACACATCGTCACCTTTGACAACGTGCCAATGTTTCTATTCATGGAGTCCAACTCCGATGGTCAAGACAAACCATCTCCCAAAAGGGATATAGACAACATAACAATATTTACATGAATAAAGCACCCAACTTTATTCCCTCGATTGTGGATCATATGTTTTAGACCGTCACCCTAAGAATTGCGTCTTCCGCATAATCATCCCATCATATGCCCAATTCTTAAGGTTTAGACTGACAGTCTTAGACTATTGTTTGCTTATCATACATTCAACAAATATGAACGTAAAGAGGACAATATTTGGTATATATAAATGAATAAATTCTTTATTGATAAAAATGTCTCCAAAAACGTATTACATTTTTACTCCTTAGGGCATACATGTCTAACATAAGGTGCTTTCAAATAATTGACTATTTTTTTCTATTGTAGTTTTTTGGCAGAATATTGTGAACTTTAAGGCTTGGCGCTAAAACTTTGGCTTCATATCTCTGGCCATTGTTTCAAGTGCTGCAAGAGACCTATAGAGTGATCGTAGAGAGCGCGCCACATACTCCTCCACCTATTAGCTCAAGCATCGAGGGGGAAATTATTCTTCCTGCCATACAATGTTGGAGAACATTGGATGTTGGGACTTATTTCGCCGTGGGAGGACCAAATAAATTTGTTTGACCCCTTGGACACCCACCACGTGAGGATTTTGTATCAATCACAAGATTGTAAGTATTAATATTCTCTTATAAATTTAAATTAAATGTTTTTAGTCCCACATATTTGTATCGTCTGTTAATTCATTTAACAATGACACATTGATAGGGCACTTAACGATTTGAAGCTTTAAGCGGAAAGCGGTGTCACAAACCGACCGAACGAAACACTATATTCCAAACATAAGTGTCCAAGACAATAAGAAAATGTAGAATGTGGTTTTTTTATTCTACGTTTCATGCGAGATATAATTACAAGTGGTATACAAGCCTTAGTAAAAAAGGATTTTTATATACATATGGATATATATGAAGTTAGATTAGAGTGGATACAATTTATAAATAGGTATGTGCTCTTTAGATAGATAGATGGAGATAGTAGATAAACAATTGCTGAAAATAGCTCAAATGTAAATGATCTTGTAAATACCTAGAAATTTCAATATACTCTAATTTTTATATGCAATCAGGGCCTTGTTGTAATGGATAACACATAGGACTGGCCATCCCATGGGAAAACAAAATTTTTGGCAAATTTTTTTTTGGGGGAATACCAATTTTCTACAACGGTTTCATGAAAAACCGTCGGTGGAAAGGGGGGATTCCATGACGGTTTCATGAAAAACCATCGTGGAATCCCCACCTTTCCACGACGATTTCACAAAAAATCATCGTGGAAAGTGGGGATTCCACGACGGTTTTTTTGAAACAGTCGTGGAAAAGGGGGGATTCCACGACGGTTTCATGAAAAACCATCGTGGAATCCCCCCTTTCCATGATGGTTTTTCATGAAACCGTCGTGGAATCCAACCCTATTTTACCTCTCCTCGCACCAATTTTTGTATTACATGACGGTAAAAAACCGTCATGAAAACTCCACGTTGTATCATGACTGAAGCTTTCATGACGGTTTTTTTGACCGTCGTGAAATTTTTTCATGACGGTTATAACCGTCGTGGAATCCATAGTTTGTAGTAGTGGATCTATCAAGGAAGATTGGAAGCTCCATCTACCAATGCTCACATATATACCATGACAATAGAAAAAGCTACAGCAGAAGCCTCTAATATTATCGTAGGTTAGATCCCTATCAATATAAAAAAATGCTCATGTACTTTTTGATACCGATGCTATCTATTCTTTTGTATCTATATCGTTTGTCAATAACCTAGAAAGAATTGCAGAACATATGGGAGAAAGGTTCATCATTACACTACCTTTAGAGGAAATGATGTCATCCACACATTTCTTACGTGTCATTCCTTTAAGAATTTTTTGATAGAGAACTTTATATCGATCTCATTGTACTCGACATGCATGATTATGATGTTATTCTCAGGATGGACTTTCTGGGGAAATACAATGCATCAATCGAGTGCCAACAACGAAAGGCGATCTTTCATCTAGAAGGTGAAGAGCAATTTGTGCTTGTAGGTGAATTAAGAAAGAAGCCAAAAATATTTCTATCAGCCGTAAAGGTGAAGAAGTTACTGGCTAGTGGATACACAGTTTTTCTAACAAACATTGTTGATAAAAGTCAAAAGGAAAAAGCAAATGTCAAAGATGTTTTGATGGTTACAGAATTTCTAGAAGTGTTTTTTGAAGAACTATTGGGCTTACTGCCAGACAGGGGTATTGAATTTTAAATTAAACTTACATCAGACATGAATCCAATCTCGAAAGCACCTTATAGAATAGCCCTAGTGGAATTGAAAGAGCTACACTCTCAATTAAAAGAGCTTCTTGATAAGGGGTTTTATCTAGCCTAGTCATTCTTCGTGCGGAACTCCAATCATGTTTGTGAAGTAGAAGGATGGTTCTATGTGACTCTGCATCGATTATCGAGAATTGAACAAAGTAACAATTAAGAACAAGTACTCATTGCCCAGATCGATGATTTATTCTATTAGCTAAGGGGTGTGTCAGTGTTTTCAAAGATACATTTGCAGTCAGAATACCATCAACTAAAGATAAACAAAAGGGATATTTGAAAGATAGCCTTTAGAACGATGTATGACCATTATGAATCCATGGTCATGTCTTTTGGCCTAAAAAATGCTCCTACAACATTCCTGGATCTGATGAATCAGGTGTTCAAGGAATCCGTCGATAAATTTGTTATAGTGTTTATTGGCAACATCTTTGTGTATTTGAAGAGTCGGGAAGAACATGCTAAACACTTAAGATTTGTGCTAGAAAACTTGAAAATACATCAGTTGTATGCCAAGTTCTCTAAGTGTGAGGTCTGGCTCACCTGTATATCTTTTATGGGTCATGTTGTTTCTAAGGATGGAAATATGGTGGACCCTACCAAAATCGAAGCTGTTCTCACCTAGAAGCAACCCAAGAATGTAAGTGTGATAAGAAGTTTCTTAGGTTTGGCTAGGTTTTGCTAAAAGTTTATGGAAGATTTCTCCAAGATAGCTTACTGCTCACCAACCTGACTCGCAAAGGGAAGAAGTTTAAATGGACCAACTATTGTGAGAAGAGTTTCTAAGAACTAAAGAAAATGCTAACCTCGACTCCAATTTTGACAATTCCAAAAAGTCAAAAAAGGATTTTCTCATTTATAGTGATGCCTCAAAAATGGGTCTCGGTGTAGTGCTGATGTAAAACAATAGAGTGATTATGTATTCATCACGACAACTAAATGATTATGAAATGAACTATTGTACTCACAATCTCGAATTAGTGGCAGTAGGTTTTGTATTGTAAATTTGGAGACACTACATGTATGGAATTCAATGTAAAATCTATATCGACCATCAAAGCTTGAAGTATTTTTTCACCCAAGAGGTAGAATATGAGACAATAAAGGTGGTTGGAATTGGTCAGGAAATATGATTGTGAAATCCTTTACCACCTAGGGAAGGCAAATTGTGTAGCGGGTGCTCTAAGTAAGAAGTCTTCTATAACCTTAATATCATTACAAGAAATGTCTCAACCCTTAAAGAAAGAAATTCTAGACTTTGGTCTTGAACTAATTTCAAGACAACTATCAGCATTGACTCTAGCACCAACTTCATATGATGAAATTCGAGAAAAACAACATAGAAATACAAGCCCAGTAAGTATGAAGTAGGAAATTAAGGAAGGCAAATAGGAAGGGTTCCAAGTGGAAGAAGATGGAACGTTACATTTCAAAGACCATTTATGCTTGCCTGAAGTTGATGGTTTGAAAGAAAATATCCTAATAGAAATACACAATACTTCTTATTCATTCCATCCAGGTTCAACAAAAATGTATAACGACTTAAAGGATGGTTTTTTATGGTTTGGCATGAAGCGTGATGCTGCTAAGTATGTAAAGCAATGCTTGACTTGTCAGCAAGTCAACATTAAACACTAAAGGCCAGGAGGTGTCTTGCAGCCAATTTAGATAATTGAATTGAAGTGGGAGGAGATTACGATGGATTTCATTATAGTTGCCAATAACTACAAATGGTATGCTTCAATTTGGGTAGTAGTTGATTGGTTGACTAAGAAGGCACACTTTATTCCCATTAGAATCACCTATTTGGTGCAACAAACTTGCAGAACTCTATGATAAGGAAATTGTAAGGCTTCATAGCATTCAAAAGTCCATCTATCACTATGATAGTAGGTTCACTTCCTATTTCTAGAAAAATGTGCAAAATGCATTAAATACAAAGTTACGTTTCAGTACAAGTTTTTACCCCCAAATTGACAGCCATATAGCGAGAACAAATTTGATCTTAGATGACATGCTTCGTAATTATGCTCTTTATTACAAGACTAGCTAGTGTAAGATATTACCATTTGTAGAGTTTTCATACAACAATAGTTATCAAGCAACTATCAGGATGGCACCTTATGAGGTGCTTTATGGACGGAAATGTAGGTTGCTTATTTGTTTGCATGAAGCTAAGGAAAAGAAGATGATGGAAGATGAGATTAAAGAGGACAGATTTAGTCAATGAAACAACTGAAGCAATGAAACTGATACGTAGAAGGATGAAGATAGCAAAGAGTTATCAAAAGAGCTATGTCCACAAAAGGAGGAGGCCTTTGAAGTTTGCAGTCAGTGATTTTGTGTTTATAATAATGGCACCAATGAAAGGAGCATTGAGGTTTGGGAAGAAAGGCAAGCTTAGCTTGACATTTGTAGGACCTTATAAAGTAGTGAGGTGAATTGGTAACGTATCTTATGAACTGAATCTACCACCAGACATGTCATCTATCCACAATGTCTTCCATATTTTGATGCTTAAAAAGTACATACCTGATCCCAAGCATGTAATTAAACCACAAGCAATCAAAATACTAGAAGATCTTAGCTATAAGGTGAAGCCAAGTGAAATTTTAGACCAAAGAACCAAGACACTCAGGAATAAAGAGATTGCATTAGTTATGGTTCTATGGCATAACCGCAAAGTAGAAAAAGCTACATAGGAACCAAAAGAAGAAATGACAATCAAGTACGCTCAATTATTCTAAGTTTTAGGGATGAAACTTTTACAAGGTAGGGAGGATTGTAACGCCGCCGTTTTCTTTAATGGATTATAATGATCTTATACGATAATATGAATAAGAGTCATGACTTAGAAGCAAATTTTTGTGTGATATTTAATATGATTTTTATGCTTATAAAGTTTATTATGAGCTAATGATTTTGCAGTAAGTGGTCCAAAAAAGTTCCAATGATATACAGTGTCTAATATATGATTATTATATTTTGTTCATAAATTGTTTGTTTTAGTGATCTATGTGGAATTTTATTTATTTGGAAGTGATATTTTGATTCTTAGAAATTTTAGATATTATTTTAAGAATTCTTGGTTTTACAAAAAAAAAAAAAAAAACCCCTATGTGGGAGAAAACTACATGTAGTTTTGGGTTCTAAGCTCAATTTTTGGTTTTGCAAAGTTTGCAGAGAACTTCAAATTGATTCCAATTGATGTTTTGATCAATTTTCTTCAACTTTCCACATCCAAGATCATTACAAATTCCCTTTAAACAAATCTATGCAATTGCTTATGACATATAAGATTTTTTTAAGAACCAACGAGCCTATAACTCTCCGGACAATAACCCATCATTGCCACATAGATTATGATAATCACATACTCATTTTCTTTTGTCTACATTACCTTGACAAGAAGATCACATATGAAACAATTATTTCTTGCGTCAAACACATGCTTTAAACCCTCACTCTCTTTCTCTTTTGGGTTCTTTTCTTTCTCTCCCTCTTTATTTAAAACTTTTAAACTAATCCAAATCATCATATAGGAGATCTAAAGATATTGTTTTTAAAAAAAGAT
This sequence comes from Artocarpus heterophyllus, assembly GCA_025403435.1. NCBI lineage: Eukaryota > Viridiplantae > Streptophyta > Magnoliopsida > Rosales > Moraceae > Artocarpus > Artocarpus heterophyllus. Next base: position 36,122,698 of record CM046337.1, read on the forward strand.
GCCCACCATTACTCCCATTGTAATGCCCCGAAATTAATTAAATGATATTAGAATGTAAAATGTTGGATTAGTGTGCCATAATGAATATTTTACAACTTAATTTGATCATCTAATGACATTTTTGTGTTTAAAGTTGTTTTGATTATTTTAATGATTCCTAGTTGTTTTTAATCATTTTAATTACCATTTTGAATATTTAGGACACAACAATTTGTCAAATGTTAAATGTCAAATATGTTTTGTTTTACAAAACCGGGGGCAACATACGGTTTTCGCACAGTAAAACTGCCCGTTATTTTTCTCTATTTATCTCCCACTCTCCCTTTCTTCCTCTCGTTCTCTCATTCCCTCTTAGCTCTCCCTTTTTCACTCTCTCCCATGCATCTCTCTCTCTTGGTCTCTCTCCTTCAAAATTTTTGAATCAAATCGAGCCCCAAGCATCGGGTTGGTGGATTGGAAGCTCAGGAACGAGTTTGAGCAACTGGAAAAGCAATTTAAAGCTTCGATTCGAGGTTGGTTTTCAAAATTTTAAAACTTTTTCAATTTTTAATTTTTCATACATTTTTGAAATCTAAGTTTATTCGAGCCTAGGAAACCCTTGATTTGAGTTAAAGGAACTTAGAATAACTAGAATCTAAGCTTTGTTTAAAGAAAAATGGATTCGAATCAAGATTTTTTATTTTTCTCCATTTTTCACCATTTTTGGATTTCTTAGGATTTTGTGTTCAAATCTTGTTTAAATGAGTTTAAAAGTGTCTTATTATGTTTTTCTATCATCTATGATGGCTTTCCATGTCTAAGAATTGAGAAAAATAGGTTGAAATCAAGATTTGGGTTTTGGGAGACCCAAAACCAGTGCCTGAAATTTCTAGAAATTTTCTAGATCGGCAGGCCAAACTTTGTGTTCGGTGGGCCGGATTCAAAGGATCGGCAGGCCAGATTCATCCGTCCAGCAGCCGAACCTGGAAAATGTTCAACCGACCGGACCTGTACTTCGGTAGGCCAAACTGTGCTGTTGGGCCAGCCAAACCAGGGAGACCAACAGTCCGATCGAACAAGGGCAAAATTTGTAATTTTTATCCGTTTTCACTGTTTTGAACCCCGATTGAAATCCCAACTTTATAAAATTATTTTAAAGATACAAATGGCACACTAGGACATCATGAAATGGTTTAGCAACGTAGGATATCTTAAATTAGATATTGATATACCTAGTTTGTTTTTAGGGTCGTTCATCGTTCCACGGAGCTAACATATAGCAGACCGGGATTACGATGTGAGGCACTGGCACGAGTATAGAGGTAGGACTTCTACCCTTTCTTTGGTAACCTAATTTCAAATGATTTTGGTCTCAAAAGGGGTTTTATCAAAATATTTTAAATGATTGTTTGAAAGATGAGATTTTATCGGTTCTTTTTATAAACCATTAATTTAAGTGAACTTCATAATAAACTTCATAATGAATGTTAATGAGAACCTCTAGTAAATGGACTTTGAATAATAATAGAAATGAATATAAGGGCATGATGCCATATTAGAGATCGGTTCGTGTAGCGATCGACCTTGGGGCAGGTCCTAAACCCAGCTGGGCCACTACAGTGGTGTTATTCATATGGTTTGCCCAAGAAAAGAAATGATGATTTTTCTGGTCGACCAATAAACTGTTTTGGGTAAGAATGTTCTTGTTTAAACTTATTGTTCAAGTTTTCTCCTAAATCATTTCTTGAAAAATAATATGTTCCTTTTAAAGTTATTATTTCTTAAAATATAGTCCTACTAAGCCTTTTGCTCACGTTTTTTTTGTTTTTAAACTTTTCTCCCTCTAGGTGGATTTCTACTTAGGTTCAGGAAGATTCTTCAGATAAGACTCAGGAGCAATAGGAGAATCTTAATAGGTTATCTGTAATATTTAATCAAGGCATGTAATATTTTAATTTTCTCTCTACTTGGACTATGATTGTATTATTATATTGTCAGTACTATGTGTGTGCGCAAGTTATGGGTCAGTGGGACCCATACTCGCAACTTTTATTGTTTCATTTCTTACTTAATGTTTGCCTCAATGATTTTATCTATTTAATGATTATGAATCCTTCTTACAAAAAGGTTTTGAAACTCTCATATTTTTATATTTAACTTAACCCTTAAACTCACGTTTTTAACTAAATTCTTATTTAATTAACTTATATAACCCGCCACATCACCTCTCGTACTATAGGGCATGATAAAATGGTATTAGAGCTCAAGGTTATAAACCTTGGGAATTGTGCACACATAAGTATGGCAATGAAATACCATTGACAGTCCAAATTTTGTTTTTAGAAGTTAGAGAATGGCACCTAGACGTCATTCTACAGCTAACGTCGAGTTTGGAAACGATAACGGTATGCTGAGGTCTATGTTTGCTGCATTCTAACATATGGTAGCTAGGGCCAGACTAGAGGATTTTGATGCTAGTCGTCGGCATACATATTTTAAGGAATTCCAGCATGTGTCTATACCGACTTTTGATAGAAATGGGGACCTGCAATTGGCAGAATATTGGCTAGATGTGATCGTGAAGCATTTAGATACTCTTGGAGTGCCAGATGAGTATCGTGTGGAATTTGATGCATATAAGTTCGAGGGTGGCATTAATACTTGGTGGAAGCAAGCTAAGCGTTTGGAGCGCAATGGTAACATCAGTTGGGACAGGTTCGAGGAGCTGTTCTATGATCGGTATTTTCAACAAGGGTATAGGGACCAGAAGGCGGCTGAGTTCTACAGGTTGCAACAGGGTGATTTGTCAGTTCGAGAGTATGAGACAAAGTTTAATGAGTTGGCCAGGTTTGCTCCATCAGTAGTGGCATTAGAACGTGAAAAATGTATAAAGTTTCAAGAAGAACTCAAGGCTCCTATTTAGCGACAGGTGGTTGCTCTACGACTTAGTAGTTTTGGAGAGCTTGTGTCATCAGCAATATCGGTGGAAAATGATTATGCGTCATATCATGAGGATCGAGCAAAAGCATCAAGAGGGCCACAGAGGAGCAGTAGGAAGAGCACCAGTAGTCGTCCAACTCCAGGAAAGAACAAGCAGGGTGGCGTGAACAGTGGTAGCAGCAGTTCATCCAGCAGTGGGCGCAGCAATCCCTACAGCTTTCATTGGCATTATTGCCAGCAACCAGAACACATCAAGAGGAATTGCTCGATCAGGAGTGCCCGTCTAGGATCTCAGATCGAAAAAGGTTCCAGTCGTCAGCCTCAGCCTCAGACCCTACCTCTACCTCAGTAATTTCTACAGTTGCAGTTCCCTCAGCAATTGTCATACCTAGCACAAGGACAGCAGCCACAAACTTTCAGTGTAACGTGCCTCAGTATTGAACACTGAGTACAACTAGCGTATAGTCGTCTCCATCACAACAGTATTAGCTGAGTAATGTAGGACCTAGCAATGTTAGTAGAGGAAAAGGAAAGGCAACAATGTAGGTTCATGCGATGGCAACAGGAGGTTCAGATGCCCAGACCAGTAATGTAGTTGTCGATGGTACGATCTTAGTTTCCCAATCCCTAGCTCACATTTTATTTGTTGCAGGTGCCACTCATCCTCTCATTTAGAGCCTTTTTGTACATGCCTTAGGACTAGAGATAGAAGAGTTCAATGAACCCCTAGTTATAGCTTCTCCCTTGGGGCAGGTGTGTGTAAATTGTATATATAAAGCCTGTAAAATAATGATTGGGGATGAGATTTAAAAAGTGATTTGATTGTACTCCCCATGAGCTCATATGATGTAATCCTAGGGATGGACTGGTTGTCCAAGTATAATGCAGTTATAGACTGCCAGCTTAGAAAAGTGACCCTAGTGTCTGATAGGGGGACGATGATCACTTACTAGGGTGGTGGTGATCGGTTAATGAGTGAGCGACTCATGAAGACATGTCTTGGAGGGTGAAAGAATCTGGTTTGTCACGCTTTTCTTGCAAGTCTGGAAGGTGTGCCCTATGCTTTGAAAAGAAATGTAGTGATACCGGTGGTTGATAAGTAGGAGAATGTCTTCCCCGATGAGTTGCTAGGATTACCACTACATCAGGAGATCGAGTTTGGTATTGAGTTGCTTCTAGGTATAGCATCGATTTCAGTAGCACCTTATCATATGGCGTCGATAGAAATGAAAGAATTGAGAAAGCAACTTCAGGAGCTTGCTAATAAGGGATATATTCAAAATAGTACATCACCGTGGGGAGCACTGGTTTTGTTTGCTAAGAAACATGATGGGACTCTCAGGTTGTGTATAGATTATCGAAAGTTGAATTGTGTCACGGTAAAAAATAAGTATCCTTTGCCTAGGATTGATGAGTTGTATCATTAGTTGAGAGATTCATGGTACTTCTCAAAGATAGATTTGCGCTCGGGGTACCATCAGCTGAGGATAAAGGAAGAGGATATTCCTAACACAGCTTTCAGGACCCGGTATGGACACTTTAAGTTTCTAGTAATGTCATTTGGATTGAAGAATGCTCTGATAGCCTTCATGGATTTGATGAACAGGATATTCAGGCCGTATTTGGATCAGTATGTGATCGTGTTCATTGATGATATTCTAGTGTATTCTAAGACTTAGGAGGAGCATGAGCAGCATCTTAGGATCATGCTTCAGACTCTGTAGGAGCACCAGTTGTATGCCAAGAAGGAGAAGTGTGAGTTTTGGTTAACGGAAGTTAAGTTTCTAGGTCATGTCATCTCCGAGCATGGTATTTCTGTGGATCCATCCAAGATTGAAGCCGTAGTGGAATAGGAATGACCAAGGAATGTAGCAGAAATCAACAACTTCTCGGGTCTTGCAAGATATTACAGGAAATTTGGAAAGAATTTTTCAAAGATCGTAGCACCATTGACAAGATTGATAAAAAAAAACATCAGGTTTGAGTGGGATGAAGATGTGAGCTCACTTTTTAGGAATTGAAGAATCAGTTGACTTTAGCCCCAGTATTGGTTATCCCTAGCAATGACGAGTCGTATGAGGTTTACGCAGACACTTCACGACGTGAACTGGGATGCCTGTTGATGCAACATGGACGCGTGGTGGCGTATGGATCAAGACAGCTATGACTTCACGAGTGGAATTATCCTACTCATGACTTGGAGCTTGTGGCGGTGATTCACTCGCTGAAGATTTAGAGATGTTGTTTGTATGGGGTGACATTTCAGGTCTTTTTTTATCATAAGAGTTTGAGGTATCTGTTCACTCAGAGGGATCTTAACTTGAGGCAACGGAGATGGATGGAGTATATGGAGGATTATGATTTTGTATTGCAGTATCATCTCGGGAAAGCTAATGTGGTCGCAGATGTGCTTAGCAGGAAGTCTTCAGGGATTCTAGCTTGTTTGGCTCTTGAGGATTGGAGTAGGGATGCGACGGTAAGCAAGTATGGACTATAGTTTCATGAAGACTATGATCGCATTTTGGTTTACCATATAGAATTGACCCTAGCTCTTGTTCATATGGTGAAGCAGAATCAGTGGCAGGACCAGCATTTGTAGGGGATTTGGACGCAGATTCAGGATGGAGAGCAATTTAAAGAATGAGAGTGCATGCAGATGGATCATTGTGTTTCCGGGAGTGTCTACCAATTCCAGCAATCGTCAAAGTGATGAAAGCCGTTATGGACAAAGCCCATATGTCTCAGTTCACCATTCATTCGAGAAGCACGAAGATGTATCGTGATTTGAAGAGGCAATATTGGTGGAGAGGTATGAAGAAAGATGTTTGAGAGTATGTGGCCAAGTGTACGATGTGTCTTCAAGTGAAATCCATGCATCAAAAGCCAGCAGGTCAACTTCAGCCGCTTCCTATTCCAGGGTGGAAATGGGAGCATGTGACGATGGATTTTTTCATCGGTTTGCCGAGGGAGGAGCAGCGGCACAATGCAGTTTGGGTCGTGGCCGGCAGGTTGATGAAATCGGTGCATTTCATCCCGTTCAGGTCGATGTGTTCAAGGAAAGTTCTTTGGGAGTTTTATCTATAGAATATAGTGAGATTGCATAGAGTTCCTTTGTCCATCACATCTGATTGAGACACCAGGCTTAATGCTAAGTACTGGATGAGTTTTTAGGAGGCTTTAGGTATAGATTTGAACTTCAGTACGGCATTTCATCCTTAAATTGATGGGCAGTCTAAGCGGGTTATTCAGATTCTCGAGGACATGTTGCGTGCTTGTGCGTTAGACTTCGACGGGAATTGGAAGAAATATTTGCATTTGGCAGAATTCAAGTACAACAATAGCTATCAAGCAAATATTGGTATGGCACCATTTGAGGCATTGTAAGGGCAACCGTGTAGGTCACAGGTGTGTTGGACAGAACCAAAAGATAGGGTTATTCTTGGGCCAGATGAGATTCGTGATAGCAATGAGAAAGTCACCGTGATTCGAGATCGATTGAGGGCAGCCCAGAGTCGACAAAAGAGTTATGCAGATAGGAGACGTCGACCCTTGGAATTTGAGGTAGGGGATTTTGTTTTCTTGAAAGTATCACCTTGTAAAGGTATTATGTGTTTCGGAGTGATTGGAAAGCTTGCACCGAGATATGTCGGACCGTTTGAAATCACTCAGCGTGTTGGTGTGGTTGCTTATCAGCTCAACCTTCCGCCTGAACTTTCTCATGTTCATGATGTGTTCTATATGTCAATGCCTAGGAAGTGTCCGCCTGAACAGGGTAAGACAGTTTCACTTCGCGATGTGCAGGTTTAGGAAGACACGACATACGAGAAAGTGTGGATTCAGATTATCGATCGAAAAGTGATCACTTTGCATCGTTGGGATATACCATTAGTTAAGGTCGTGTGGCAGCATCACGAGGTTGATGAAGCCACTTGGAAGTTAGAGTCGAGCATGCGGGAGCTATATCCGCATTTGTTTTGTTTTTGAAATGATATGTAAAATTTCGAGGGTGAAATTTCTTTTAGGAGTAGAGAGTTGTAACGCCCCGAAATTAATTAAATGATATTAGAATGTAAAATGGTGGATTAGTGTGCTATAATAAATATTTTAATACTTAATTTGATCATTTGATGAAATTTTTAAGTTTAAAGTTGTTTTGATTATTTTAATGATTCCTAGTTGCTTTTAATCCTTTTAATTGCCATTTTGAATAATTAGGACACAACAATTTGTCAAATGTCAAATATGTTTTGTTTTACAAAACCGGGGGTAACATATGGTTTTTGCACAATAAAATCGCCCCTTATTTCTCTCTATTTATATCTCACTCTCCCTCTCATTCTCTCATTCCCTCTCAACTCTCCCTTTTTCTCTCTCTCCCGTGCATCTCTGCCTCTCGGTCTCTCACCTTCTCTCTCATTTTTCTTCAAAATTTTGAATCAAATCAAACCCCAAGCATCGGGTTGGCGGATTGGAGGCTAGGGAACGAGTTTGAGCAACCGAAAACGCGATTTAAAGCTTTGATTCGATGTTAGTTATCAAAATTTCAAAACTTTTTCAATTTTTAATTTTTCACGCATTTTTTAAATCTAAGTTTATTCAAGCCTGGGAAACCCTTGATTTGAGTTAAAGAAACTTATAATAACTAGAATCTAAGCTTTGTTTGAAGAAAAACGGATTCAAATCAAGATTTTTCATTTTTCTCCATTTTTCACCATTTTTGGATTTCTTGGGATTTTGTGTTCAAATCTTGTTTAAATAAGTTTAAAAGTGTCCTATTATGATTTTCTTTCATCTATGATTGTTTTCCATGTCTAAGAATTGAGAAAAATAGGTTGAAATCAAGATTTGGGTTTTGAGAGACCGAAAACCCGTGCCTAAAATTTCTAGAAATTTTCTAGATCGGTAGGCCGAACTTCGTGTTCGACAGGCCAGATTCAAAGGATCGACAAGCTGGATTCATCCGTCTGGCAGGCCAAACCTAGAAAATGTTCGGCCAACCAGACTTGTACTCTGGCAGGCCGAACTATGCTATTCAGCCGGCCGAACCAGGGAGACCGACAGGCCGATCAAATAAGGGCAAAATTTATGATTTTCATCCCTTTTTACTATTTTGAACCCTGATTGAAATCTCAACTTTATAAAATGATTTTAAATATACAAATGGCACAATAGGACATCATGAAATGGTTTAGCAACGTATGATATCTTAAATTAGATACTGATAGACCTAGTGCGTATTTAGGGTCGTTCGTGGTTCCACGGAGCTAACATATAGCGGACCGGGATTACAATGTGGGGCACCGGTATGAGTATCGAGGTATAACTTCTACCCTTTCTTTGGTAACCTAGTTTCAAATGATTTTGGTCTCAAAAGGGGTTTTATCAAAATATTTTAAATGATTGTTTGAAAGATGAGATTTTATCGGTTCTTTTTATAAACCGTTAATTGAAGTGAACTTCATAATGAATGTTAATGAGAACCTTTAGTAAATGAACTTTGGATAATAAGAGAAATGAATATAGGGGCATGATGCCATATCAGAGATCGGGTCATGTAGTGATCGACCTTGGGGGCAGGTCCTGAAACCCAGCTGGGCCACTACGGTGGTGTTATATAATGGTTTACCCAAGAAAAGAAATGATGATTTTTCTGGTCGACCAATAAACTGTTTTGGGTAAGAATGGAATTGTTTAAAATTATTGTTCAAGTTTTCTCCTAAATCATTTCCTGAAAAATGATATGTTCCTTTTAAAGTTATTATTTCTTAAAATATAGTCCTACTGAGCCGTTCGCTCACGTTTTATTTGTTTTTAAACTTTTCCCCCTCTAGGTGGATTTTCGCTTAGGTTCAGAAAAGATTCTTCGAACAGGACTCAGGAGTAGTAGAAGAATCTTAGTAGGTTATTTGTAATATTTAATAAAAGGCATGTAATATTTTAATTTTCTCTCTACTTGGACTATGATTGTATTATTATATTTTCAGTACTATGTGTATGCACAAGTTGTGGGTCAGTGGGCCCCATACTCGCAACTTTTATTGTTTCATTTCTTACGTAATGTTTGTTAGACATGTATGCCCTAAGGAGTAAAAATGTAATACATTTTTGGAGACATTTTTATCAATAAAGAATTTATTCATTTATATATACCAAATATTGTCCTCTTTACATTCATATTCGTTGAATGTATGATAAGCAAACAGTAGTCTGAGACTATCAGTCTAAACCTTAAGAGTTGGGCATATGATGGAATGATCATGCAGTAGACACGATTCTTAAGGTGATGGTCTAAAATATATGATCCGCAATCGAGGGAATAAAGTTAGGCGCTTTATTCATGTAAAGATTGTTATGTTGTCTATATCCCTTTTGGGAGATGGTTTGTCTTGGCCATCGGAGTTGGACTCCGTGAATAGAAACATTGGCACGTTGTCATAGGTGACGATGTGTTGGATCGGGACATAAAGTGAATTGATTTTGATTAATAATTCTGTCTTGGCAAATCGATTCACTTTAGACAATCATTTGTATTGTATCTTAATGCTGAGATGAATAATGGGCCCGTTGTCTCGACTTGTGTCTTTTGATGTACCAATGGGTGACTCCCACATCTCTATTGTGGCATGCATGCCGGTACGTTGGAGGCATGACTCTTGATAGCGTAGACTTGTTATTCATAGATATGGAATCCATAGCTCCTCTTTAGGAGTAATGATATCCTCTTATATGCGTTGTCCTGTAATTGGAAAACTGGAGCGCTCAACCATTTGGATATATAGGTGTAACCGAATGGTATACTATCTTTGGATGGTAAGTTTTCTAATGGTGAGACAATGGAACGTAAGATAAAAATAATCGGGAAGGTAAGACAGAACTTGTCCTTAAGCTGAATATGGATGATCATATGGGGATGCGATACACTATGATATGTCATGGAGACTTAGCTACACGAGCTTCGTAATTCTATAAAGTTAGAGAGTGCAACTCCAAGCTTTTAGTGGAGTAGCGTTGGAGTTGATAATTGTGAAATGTATATCTGGGATATTGGGTTTCATAATTATCATGAGCTTGAACTTTATAGGTCCATTTTGGTCCCCTTTGCTAGCTCACAAAATCCTGTAACAACACGGCATGCTTTTCCAATAATTGGTGACTTATGTCGGATTCATCAGATTGGTTTAAAATTTGTAAGAATCAAATAATTCATGTTTGTTTATCGGTTGAATTAATTATGTAAGAAAATTAGTTCAAGATAAACTTGTTGAATTATTGCGTTCGGGTAATTCTTGTCTGTTTATCGGTTGTTTTAATTTTGGACAATTAGAACAAGATAAACTTGTAGAATTATTGTGAATTTATTTATTTTCTTAGAGATTATCTTGATAAAGTTTGTTTTGATCAGATATCTTTTCTATTGGGCTATTTGAATCAAAACTGAGACTTTATCCTTTAGAATCTCGGGTGGAAAATAAAAGATTTGTGGAGATTTTTTCTCGGCAGTTCGGCCTGCCGGATGACGTGTTCGGCCTGCCGAACTAGCCAGTTCAGCCTGCCTATCAGACAGTTCGGCCTGCCTATCAATGCACATAAGATTACGCATTTTTCACGCATATCTTATCAGATATTGATCCGAACTTGATTCTGTTTCGATTTTTTGAGACCTAATCTGATATGGTCTGATCCTAGGACCAATAGGTATAAAAAGAGAGTGAGTCTAATGATTTACTCAGATCAATTTGAGAGATTAAGAGTGATACTCTTCTAGTGAGCATCTGAAAAACTCCCTAAGAGCTTTTGTTCACAAATCACGAACACTAGCTTTGGGTTCTCTCTATTGGTTGGAAGGAGAGTCACCGGTGGAAGAGCTGTACGTGTGAGCCCACACTCACTCCGGTTGTGGATAGATAATAGCAAAGAAGACCAGTTGGTTGAGGCTCTTCTGGAACGTTACTTCTCTACACAGGTTGCGGAGGTTCTTCAACACATTGAGGTTAGTAAGATCTGTTTAATTTATACATATAACATGTCAAACTTGTGTTTTGGAAAATACTCTGATGGAAAAAAAATTTTAAAATTTCGCTGCGCACTTTGTTTCCAACAACTGGTATCAGAGCTGAGGTTTTACATAAATTTGCAAGTTTGTGATCATGTTATATGCATAAATTTTGTAATCTTAATCTCTCCAATGCTTGAATTAAATTTTATAGAGAGATGGCACTCTAGGTTTCTATATAATATATATGTTGTCATGGATTATGTGGTGAATGTTTATTAATTAATTATGGTTGATTAAATTGTTGTTTAATTATTTATTAATTAATTAATACCGGTTATGGTTCCTTAGAGGTTAGAAAGTGTATCTCGGTTTTTCATGTAATTAGATGGCGGACTATCATCTCCGGCTAGGAATTGTTATTTAATTTTTAATTTGTAAGAATTTTGTAATTAAATAATTATTCGGAGAAGACGGAACGAGAAGTCGGATCTTAAAGATTGATGATGGCGCCTCCAGGTATTTCCTAAGTCTCTAATTTATTGTTTTTGAATTGTTGAAAATAAAATAGATGAATTGCATTAAAATTGTATTTTCTAGATTAAGGTTTCTTCTGCTCGGTTGGCATGCCGGACCTCACAGCTCGGCAGGCCGAAGGTCACAAATCGGCAGGCCGGACGTACGGTCTGACAAGCCGACAGTGGGGCAGAAATTTTGGTGCTCTGCCGGCAGGCCGAACCTTCATGTTCGGCAGGCCGAACCACCATGATCGGCAGACCGATCACCCAGATCGGACTGCCGATCGAGAGCTGCCTGGTGTCCAGAAAAGGTGCAATTTTTCCAATGCAGTTTTAATTTTATTTTTGAGACGATTCTGAGAAACACTAAATTTGGATTTGACCGGAAATATGAAGTGTTCGATTCATATGGGATTGAAGACTTGAAGATGGATATTACATGAAGAAGGATACAGCTTGAGGATTCAAGGATGAAGAATTGATAAATGTCTCGATTATTCTCTTGTAATCTTATTTTTCTATTCTCTAGGGTGGAACCATAATATTACGGTTATTATTATTATTATGCTTGTAGCTTTGCTTGATTGCTTTGCTTGTCTACATTATAATATGATTTACCATGTATATTAATAACATACCATATAGAATAGGGAGTGCCGCTCATATTAAAATTGTTCATGCATAATTTTAAAATCAAACCTTGACTTCAAAAGATTGAGTGGGAGAAGGTTTTCGAAGAGAGAACCTAAGGCCTCCATCGTTGGTCCATAGGAAGAACATGGTGGTCCTGACCCCTAGGAAGGGATTTCTATCATGTACCAGATTGGATCTCTGAAAGGATAAGGTATTTTAGTATGATTTATGGTTGCACACCCCTAGGTGGTGATTATAAATCATGGATAAAATATTGAAACGGTGGTTATACACTCATGTTAATTTTATTATTAACCTCCCATAGGAGCTCTGTTAATAAAATTAATGGCCAAAGAAACGATTATTAATATATGCTAGATCATACGGGTCCTGGATGGCATATATTAATCAGGAGGGGATCCGTGTTCCTGATTCAATTTGGCATGACTCCCCTAGGAGCTTGTTGAATTCTGAGTTGGGAATTATCGTTGTATGGTTGTGATATTTTCAAGATTTTGACACATAAACACATTTGTATGATTTTACATGATTGTGTTATCTTACTAAATTATTATATATGTTTGCTTATGTTTGGTATATGATTCTTTATTGTAGATTGAAAATGTCTAAAAACGCTTTATCATCGATACTTGACAAAAACCAATTAACCGGTGAGAACTATAATGATTGGAAACGGAACCTGGACATCGTCCTATCCTTTGATAAACTGAAATATGTTCTGACAACTCCTTGTCCTCCCGAGCCTACGGGAGACTCAAGTAATGAGCAATTCCAAACGTACGACAGCTGGAAATATGCTAATCATCAGGCCTGCTGCTATGTTATGGCTAGCATGAACAACGTGCTGCAGGCTCAACATCAAGATTATGAGACTGCGAAGTAGATCTTGGATAATCTTGAGGACATGTTTGGAGGCCAAGCCATAACAAAGCGGCAAGGGGGCCTTGGAAACTCTTAAACTGTAGACAGAGACCGGGGACATCTGTAAAGGAGCACATGATGTTGGTCATGGGTTACCTCGCTGAGGCACAAACCAATGGAGCCGACATCGATGCTGAAACTCAGATGACTATGGTCTTTGAGACTCTGTCTAAGGAATTTATTCCGTTTAGAGCTACTTTTAATCTAAGCAATAGACGGGATATGACCTTGACAGAACTGATGAAACAGTTACAGGAGTTTGAACTGCTGATCAGGGAGTCTCCTGCTGGTGGAGAGGCCAATATGGTAGCTGCTTCTGGTTCCAATCCTAACTCTGGGAATGGAAAGAAGCAACGGGCCAAGATGGCAAGTCTTCCATTCCTGCTGCAACCAAGAGCAAGAAGAAGAAGAAGAAGAACCCAAAGAAGCTTAAGTGCTTCTTCTATGGTAAGGTCGGGCATATAAAGAAGCATTGCAAGGACTTCCTTTCCAAGGGAGGTAGGTGTGATCTTCTATATTTAGAAACTTGTTTGGTTGAGGAATCCAGTGACATCTGGGTCATAGATTCCGGTGCAACTAATCATGTTTGTGTTTCTCTGCAGGGATTCAAAGAAACGAAAAGTCTACTTCGTGAAGACTTAATGCTTCGGATGGGCGATGGATCCTTGGTCTCAGCGGAAGCAGTGGGAGATGTCCATCTTTATTTTGATAATTATAGGAGTTTAATTTTGCGAGATTGTTTTTATGTTCCTAAATTTAAAAGGAATTTAATTCTGTATCTTCTTTATTTAAAGACTCCTACGTGGTATCTTTTAATGAAAAAGTGGTGATTCGTAAAAACAAATCTTTTATCTGTTCTGGATGGATGCAAAATAATCTATATTTTATCAAACCTAAGATGGACCTATTGCTTAATGCTGAGATAAATGATAATGACTCAAAAAGACTTAAAACTTCTCACTCTAATAAGATTTATCTTTGGCATTTGCGCCTTGGCCATATTAACCTGAATAGGATTCAAAGGTTGGTAAGGGATGGACCTTTAAGTCACTTAAAGGTGGAATCTATACCTCAATGTGAGTCTTGTTTGGAGGGTAAAATGACCAAAAGACCATACGGGTCTAAGGGCAATAGGGCCGAAGGGGTTCTAGAACTTGTGCATAGTGATGTTTGCGGACCGATGAACATCCAGGCACGAGGAGGGTATGAGTACTTCGTCACTTTTATTGACGATTACTCAAGATATGGGTATGTGTACCTAATGCACCACAAAAGCGAAACTTATGATAAGTTCAGGGAGTTTCGGGCTGAAGTGGAAAAGCAATTGCGTAAACCCATAAAGGCACTTTGATCGGATCGAGGTGGGGAATACCTTTTTGAAGAGTTCTTGGGACACTTGTTAGAGAATGGGATTTTATCCCATTTGACTACGCCGGGTACTCCGCAGCAGAATGGCGTAGCGGAGAGAAGGAATAGGACTTTGTTGGACATGATTCGGTCCAAGATGAGTTATTCATCATTGCCTTTATCCTTTTGGGGATATGCACTACAAACCGCATGTTATCTTTTGAACAATGTGCCTTCAAAATCGGTTCCTAAAACTCCTCACGAGTTGTGGACAAGACGGAAGACATCCTTAAACCATATTCGCATATGGGGATGTCCAGCTCATGTCCTGTTTAAGGATCCGAATAAGTTGGAAGCATGTTTAGAAGTTTGCGTGTTTGTAGGATATCCAAAAGGGACTAAAGGGGGTTATTTTTATAACCTAAAGGAAAATAAAGTCATGGTTTCAACTAATGCAACTTTCCTTGAGGAGAGTTACATGAACGACTTTAAACCTCGAAGCAAAGTGGTGCTTGAGGAGTTAAGGGGTGATTCGTTCACTCCAGAGGTTCCGAACGAAACCATTCCAATCGGTGTAGAAAAACCGAACAAACCTGAACAACAACCTCAGGGGCTTCGGCGTAGTGGGAGGATCGGGCGTCAACCTGAAAGGTATATGTTCAATGGGGAAGTCTTTTTGGCTGAACCGGATGAACATGACAGGGATCCTTATACTTACGCAGAAGCCATGGAGGATGTTGATTCAAGACTCTGGACAGAGCCCATGAACATAGAGATGAAGTCTATGGAGACTAATCGGGTCTGGGAGCTTGTGGATCTTCCCGAAGGTGTAAAACCCATAGGGTGTAAGTGGATCTACAAGAGGAAAAGAGGAGTGGATGGAAAGGTCGAAACATTTAAGGCTAGGCTGGTAGCTAAGGGTTATATGCGAAAGAAAGGAATCGATTATGAGGAAACCTTTTCGCCTGTAGCCATGCTTAAGTCCATCCGGATTCTCTTGTCCGTAGCTGCCGCTCTCGACTATGAGATTTGGCAGATGGATGTCAACACGGCTTTTCTGAATGGCTATCTTGATGAGTCCATTTATATGGAACAACCAGACGGGTTCAAGGTCGCGGGTCAAGAGGATAAGGTTTTTAAGCTGCTAAAGTCAATTTATGGACTTAAGCAGGCATCCCGTTATTGGAAAATAAGATTTGATCAAGTGATCAATACTTATGGGTTCTCACAAAATGTGGATGAACCATGTGTTTACAAACACATTAAGAATGGGAAGGTGGTTTTTCTACTACTCTATGTAGATGACATTCTGCTAATTGGCAATGACGTTGGGGCATTGTCATCGGTCAAATTATGGTTGACCAAGCAGTTTGACATGAAGGACTTAGGTGAGGCTAATTTTGTTCTCGGTATCCGGATCTTTCGGGATAGGAAGAACAAAATGATAGCTTTGTCACAGGCCAGCTACATAGATAAAATTCTCAGGAGGTTTGCAATGCAGGATTCCAAGAAAGGTGGGCAACCATCTAGGTCTGGAATTACTCTTTCTAAGAAAGACTCTCCAAAGTCTTATGAGGAAAGAGAATACATGAAGAAGGTGCCTTATGCTTCGGTAGTGGGTAGTCTCATGTATGCCATGCTTTGCACTCGACCGGATATTAGCTATGCGGTCGGGATTGTGAGTCGATTACAGGCGGATCCAGGACCAAACCATTGGGTTGCGAAGAGAAGAAATTGGACTTTGTTGGACATGATTAGGTCCATGATGAGTTATTCATCATTGCCTTTATCCTTTAGGGGATATGCACTACAAACTACATGTTATCTTTTGAACAATGTAGCTTCAAAATCGGTCCCTAAAACTCCTCATGAGTTATGGACGGGTAGGAAGACATCCTTAAACCATATTTGCATATGGGGATGTCCAGCTCATGTCCTGTTTAAGGATCCGAATAAGTTGGAAGCATGTTCGGAAGTTTGCGTGTTTGTAGGATATCCAAAAGGGACTAAAGGGGGTTATTTTTATAACCTAAAGGAAAATAAAGTCATGGTTTCAACTAATGCAACTTTCCTTGAGGAGAGTTACATGAACGACTTTAAACCTCGAAGCAAAGTGGTGCTTGAGGAGTTAAGGAGTGATCTATTCACTCCAGAGGTTCCGAATGAAACCGTTCCGATCAATGTAGAAAAACCAAACAAACCTGAACAACAACCTCAAGGGCTTCGACATAGTGGGAGGATCGAGTGTCAACCTGAGAGGTATATGTTCAATGGAGAGGTCTTCTTCGCTGAACCGGATGAACATGATAGGGATCCTTATACTTACGTAGAAGCTGTGGAGGATGTTGATTCAAAACTCTAGATAGAGGCCATGAACACAGAGATGAAGTCTATGGAGACTAATCAGGTATGGGAGCTTGTGGATCTTCCTGAAGGGGTAAAACCCATAGGGTGTAAGTGGATATACAAGAGGAAAAGAGGAGTGGATGTAAAGGTCGAAACCTTTAAGGCTAGACTAGTAGCTAAGGGTTATACCCAAAAGGAAGGAATCGATTATGAGGAAACCTTTTCGCCTATAGCCATTCTTAAGTCCATCCAGATTCTCTTATCCATAGCTGCCGCTCTCGACTACGAGATTTGACAGATGAATGTCAAGACGGCTTTTCTGAATGGCTATCTTGATGAGTCCATTTATATGGAACAACCAGATGGGTTTAAGGTCACGGGTCAAGAGAGTAAGATTTGTAAGCTGTTGAAGTCAATTTATAAACTTAAACAGGCTTCTCATTCTTGGAACATAAGATTTGATTAGGTGATCAAGACTTATGGGTTCTCTCAAAATGTGGATGAACCATGTGTTTACAAACACATTAAGGATGGGAAGGTGCTTTTTCTACTGCTATATGTAGATGACATTCTGCTAATTGGCAATGACGTTGGGGCATTGCCATCGGTCAAATTGCGGTTGACCAAGCAGTTTAACATGAAGGACTTAGGTGAGGTTAATTTTGTTTTTGGTATCCAGATCTTTTGGGATAGGAAGAACAAAATGATAGCTTTGTCTCAAGCCAGCTACGTAGATAAAATTCTCAGGAGGTTTGCAATGCAGGATTCCAAGAAATGTGGGCAACCATCTAGGTCTAGAATTACTCTTTCTAAGAAAGACTCTCCAAAGTCTTATGAAGAAAGAGAATACATGAAGAAGGTGCCTTATGCTTCAGCAGTAGGTAGTCTCATGTATGCCATGCTTTGCACATGACCGGATATTAGTTATGCGGTCAAGATTGCAAATCGATTTTAGGCAGATCTAGGACCAAACCATTGGGTTACGGTAAAGCATATTTTTAAGTACCTGAGAAGGACTCGAGGGTATATGCTTGTGTATTCGGGTGAGGACTTGACTCCTCTAGGATACACTGATTCGGATTTTCAATCCTGTCTGGATTCTAGGAAATCGACTTCGGGGTTTGTGTTTACTCTAGGTGGCGGTGCCATCAGTTGGAGAAGTGCGAAGCAAGATTGCACTTCGGATTCAACGATGGAGGCCGAGTATGTGGCGGCTAGTGATGCTTCGAAAGAAGCAGTGTGGCTCCGCAAGTTCCTTTGGGATCTTGAGCTAGTTCCTGGTTTGGATAAGGCGGTATCACTGTACTGTGATAACAGTGCGGCGGTAGCTAATGCTAAGGAACCAAGATTTCACAAGAAGAGTAAGCATATTGGTCGAAAATATCATGTGATAAAGGACTTCGTTGAGGGCGGGCATGTCACGGTGTACAAGATCACGTTAGAGGACAATTTAGCTGATCCATTTACAAAGACACTTACTGGGAGAGTCTTCGAGAGGCATGTGGAAGCTATGGGGATGCGAAATTTGCAGTATTTACTCACTTAGTGCAAGTGGGAGATTGTTACACATGTATGGCCTAAGGAGTAAAAATGTAATACGTTTTTGGAGACATTTTTATCAATAAAGAATTTATTCATTTATATATACCAAATATTGTCCTCTTTACATTCATATTCATTGAATGTATGATAAGCAAACAGTAGTCTGAGACTATCAGTCTAAACCTTAAGAGTTGGGCATATGATGGAATGATTATGCGGTAGACACGATTCTTAAGGTGATGGTCTAAAATATATGATCCGCAATCGAGGAAATAAAGTTAGGCGCTTTATTCATGTAAAGATTGTTATGTTGTCTATATCCCTTTTGGGAGATGGTTTGTCTTGGCCATCGGAGTTGGACTCCGTGAATAGAAACATTGGCGCGCTGTCATAGGTGACGATGTGTTGGATCGGGACATAAAGTGAATTGATTTTGATTAATAATTCTGTCTTGGCAAATCGATTCACTTTAGACAATCATTTGTATTGTATCTTAATGCTGAGATGAATAATGGGCCCGTTGTCTCGACTTGTGTCTTTTGATGTACCAATGGGTGACTCCCACATCTCTATAGTGGCATGCATGCCGGTACGTTGGAGGCATGACTCTTGATAGCGTAGACTTGTTATTCATAGATATGGAATCCATAGCTCCTCTTTAGGAGTAATGATATCCTCTTATATGCGTTGTCCTGTAATTGGAAAACTGGAGCGCTCAACCATTTGGATATATAGGTGTAACCGAATGGTATACTATCTTTGGATGGTAAGTTTTCTAATGGTGAGACAATGGAACGTAAGATAAAAATAATCGGGAAGGTAAGACAAAACTTGTCCTTAAGCTGATTATGGATGATCATATGGGGATGCGATACACTATGATATGTCATGGAGACTTAGCTACACAAGCTTCGTAATTCTATAAAGTTCGAGAGTGCAACTCCAAGCTTTTAGTGGAGTAGCGTTGGAGTTGATAATTGTGAAATGTATATCTGGGATACTGGGTTTCGTCATTATCATGAGCTTGAACTTTATAGGTCCATTTTGGTCCCCTTTGCTAGCTCACAATATCCTATAACAACACGGCGTGCTTTTCCAATAATTGGTGACTTATGTCGGATTTATCAGATTGGTTTAAAATTTGTAAGAATCAAATAATTCATGTCTGTTTATCGGTTGAATTAATTATGTAAGAAAATTAGTTCAAGATAAACTTGTTGAATTATTGCGTTCGGGTAATTCTTGTCTGTTTATCGGTTGTTTTAATTTTGGACAATTAGAACAAGATAAACTTGTAGAATTATTGTGAATTGATTTATTTTCTTAGAGATTATCTTGATAAAGTTTGTTTTGATCAGATATCTTTTCTATTGGGCTATTTGAATCAAAACTGAGACTTTATCCTTTAGAATCTCAGGTGGAAAATAAAAGATTCGCGGAGATTTTTTCTCGACAGTTCGGCCTGCCGGATGACGTGTTCGGCCTGCCGAACTAGACAGTTTGGCCTGCCTATCAGACAGTTCGGCCTGCCTATTAGCGCACATAAGATTACGCATTTTTCACGCGTATCTTATCAGATATTGATCCGAACTTGATTCTGTTTCAATTTTTTGAGACCTAATCTGATATGGACTGACCCTAGGACCAATAGGTATAAAAAGAGAGTGAGTCTAATGATTTACTCAGATCAATTTGAGAGATTAAGAGTGATACTCTTCTAGTGAGCATCTGAAAAAAACTCCCTGAGAGCTTTTGTTCACAAATCACGAACACTAGCTTTGGGTTCTCTCTATTGGTTGGAAGGAGAGTCACTGGTGGAAGAGCTGTACGTGTGAGCCCACACTCACTCCGGTTGTGGATAGAGAATAGCAAAGAAGACCAGTTGGTTGAGGCTCTTCTAGAACGTTACTTCTCTACACAGGTTGTGGAGGTTCTTCAACACATTGAGGTTAGTAAGATCTGTTTAATTTATACATATAACATGTCAAACTTGTGTTTTGAAAAATACTCTGATGGAAAAAAAAATTTTAAATTCCGCTGCGCACTTTGTTTCCAACAATGTTTGCCTCAATTATTTTACCTGTTTAATGATTATGAATTCTTTTTACAAAAAGGTTTTGAAACTCTCATATTTTTATATTTAACTTAACCCTTAAACTCATGTTTTTAACTAAATTCTTATTTAATTAACTTATATAACCTACCACGTCACCTCCCATACTATGGGGTGTGACACCCATCATTTTCACCTAATGAAAGCATATTGTAGGTTGCATCACACCCCTGACAAAGCTATTACATCCATCTTACGTCCTTGCCCTCTCCACCACCTTAATTTTGTTGTCAATGCTTCCTTCACAACAAGAGTAGCGTGAAACCCATACTCTATGGTTTACAAATCTAAATCTAGAATCAATCTTACTCTCTATTTCTTTCTTTCATGCTTCTCACACCTATTTATTCTTAACCTTCTCTTTATTCCTTTTCCTCTCCCTCATCTTTGTTGAGTTTTCTTTCAACTAGACACCACAAACTAGCACACATTCACAAAGTTTCAACCAAAGTACTACCATCTTTAAATCTCTTTCACAAGCCTCTGGAAACATTCCTGAGTAATTTCCAAGCCAAAAAAAATGAACCCTTCTCCACACCAAAAGCTTAAACAGACAAGTTTACAGTGTGATCGTCGGAGTTGTTTACCGAGTCAATATGGAGTTTCGGCCATGTTGCGAGGTCAGTTTTTCTATCTATTTTCATATAAAATTTCTCCTACGATATTATAGTCTATGTAAGTATGATTTTGTAAACTTTAATGTCTATTTTTGTTTAAGAAACAATTTTTTTTTTATGATTATTACTCTTAAACTCGTCTTTAGGCCATAAATCTACACTATAGGATTTTTCGAGAAAGATAGAAATAAGATTTTATAAAAGTTTCTTATAGGCATTGTTCATATAC